>WHYT01017469.1:162800-200769 GCA_009806455.1 Tetrax tetrax | reverse complement strand
CCTTATTTTTTTTTTTTTTTTTTTTTTTTGTTCTTTGAGTCCTCAAGTTTTCCTTAAAGTAAAACTTGCATGTGCGTAGATTTGCTCCTGCGCTTCTAGTCTTGCAGATAGATTCTGCACAGGAGATACATGACTAATATATTCAGCTCTCACAACCAACACAAGACAGATAAATAACTCTGAAAACCAGAGATGGCTTTGCAAGGAATTGTTACACCATCCTTTTAAAGAGTGCAAAATATCAAAATCACCTGAGTGCATTTTACTAAGTTATTGGCAGAAGAGAATTATTGACAAACGAATCATAGGCAAGTTACAGGGACATTCACAGCTGGTAGAAGTAGGTAGTTTTCTTCACTGTATTTCTTTTAGGTAGAAATTAAGAGAGTTTCAGGGAAAGAGGATTTTCAAGAGTTTACATTTGGTCTCCAAATAGCAGTGAATTAGCTAGCCCCTCCCCAGCACTGCTGGGAAAATTCCAGCCTCTCATTTTAAGAGTTTACCTAGGAACAGACTCAGGAATATTCCAGCACTGAGACACCACCTCCTTTCACCTGCTACTGCCTATGACTAGATGCCACACATGTATGATGTGTTTGCTTCTGGCACTCTGAACAAGTAGGAAAGTTTAATCTTCTTTGCCCAAGCAATAATTTTCTCTCCTCTTTTTATTTAAACAATTTTTCTTTCTGAAGCTGTTCTCAGGAACAAAATAGTTTGTCCAGTTCTGATCCTGGCCATCATGAACAGCCAGAACGCACACTCAAAACACATAGTCTTCCGTCATCCCTCCAACACAAACCCCAGCCAAAGGGGTGCAGGTGGCCAGAAAATAAGAGTTTGCAATGCTGAGCTTCCAGTATCAGCTTTTGGGGGCAGGGAGGGAAGGGATGGGATTGGGATTGGTAAATCAAATCTTTCTGCAGTACTAAGTGAACTGACAAAAGTATAAATAGAGAAAAAGATTATTATCATAGGTTACAGCTAACAAATCCTCACTGGAGAAAACAGACTGTGTGTAGGAGAAACTCACTGTGACTGGTCGCTCTGCAGATGACACACAAGATGCAGTCAGAAGAAGCTTTTGATCTGCCACTGCAATAACAGTTGGCCCTTCAGTGATGCCACTGCAAGACACAGACCAACAGATTCATGAGTAAAACAGGCAAGTGGTGATCTGGAGTCACTTCAGGAACAGACTTTTCAATTCAGGATTACAGCTCCCTGCTTCACAAACTCCTCCCCCTCCTATCTGTACCTTCCCCCATGCTCTTCAACCTCAATGAAGTTTGTTACTAAAATTAAACTCAAGTCATCAAATAAAGCATCCCAAGAAACAAGCTTTGTTGCTCCCAGGGAACAATGCATAGAAAGCATTCAGAAGAGAGTACAAGCACAAGCAAAGGACTGTAAAATTGATAAATATTTCTAATCATCCAAGTTTCTAAGACTGACAAGTGCCAACAAAGCAACTTCAGCTTGTGGGAATAGTTTATGCAACAAAAACCCACAAGTGAAAAGCATCTTCTGCTGGGAGTGGTAAAATAGCATAAAGTTACGCGCAGAGAGAAAAGTAAGGTTGTAGCTATACTCAAATGCAGAGCAACATTCAAATGCACAATGAACCAACAGTTTAGTTCTACCTACAGAAGCAGCAGTAAAGTCTGTGCTTTACACAAACCTTTTCGGAAAATCCAATCCCTTCCTTTTCCATTGCAGTTTTATCATTATCGTGGATAACAAATTACACGACTGTTTTGTGCCACAAGATTTTTGCTAGTGTATACATCTCCTCAGTATTAAGTTTGAAACTATAGGTAGATTTTAATCACAATGCAGTTAGCCCCACTGTACTTTTTAACCCATTTACTTAGGGTTAAAAAGCCAAGCCCCACAAAAGAACTATAACATCCTTACTAACCACAGACAACCAAGACTGCAGTTTATCTACCCACTTGAAAGGCATTTGGTCTGTATTCCAATTGTGCCTGGTTTGCCATAGTGTAACTCCTAGTTTTTGGTTTAATTTTCTTTAATCTTGCTATTTCAGGTGCTTAATCCCACTAATTTTCAAGTGGTCTAGAAATCCAGCACAACAGAAAGCAGGCTACATCCCTGTTACGTGCAGGAGTGTTGCTGTAGGACATTTCACTGTCACGTAAATCAAGTAGGCCCCAAATGGGAATCAGCAACGCATTCCCCAAGCATTGCTTTATATTGTTTTTTCCTAAAACAAAAAAACTAAGGAAGTAGATATCAAGTGTTTCTTGAGAAGGGAGAGCTGCCTGATGATTTTTAGACTTTTTTTTTTTTTTCTAAACTTGACAAATACCAGAAGAAGCATCACCTTTTAAGGCAAAAGGCAGCTGAAAGTGAAATCCTTCTTTTAAGTCAGAGTGACTCATAACAGCAAAGATTTTTCCTAGAAAAACAAATTCAATTATGAAACAAGAACAAGCTAGAAGCCTTAGTAGTAACAATGCAAACAAACGCTTCTTTCCCCATGACTTGTGTGGACTGGTGTTGGCTGGTTCTGCAGGTGTTCTTGGCTGCGGTGAAAAAGAAAACAAGCTGGACAGCCTACTGGCTTGACCCAGTCTTACCATTTCGTTTGCATCCCTAGAGAGTACAGCACAGTAAACACCAGTACAGACGCACAGGAACACATTTCATGCTTCTCTTTTCTATAGGGATGCAGGAGGAAGTATGTATCTGAAGCTGTATCTACAATGTAGTCACAGGTGCTCTCAACAGTCAACAACCAGCTCAAGAGATTAGGCAGGGAAGGTGCAGAAGCATGCACACAACACTGCCTCCAGTGAGCCTGAGTAGTCCCGTATAACCCCGTATCGGCATTTCTTCATCACGCTGGTTAAACAACATTAACATTAACATCACATAAGGCTACTGAAGCTGCAGTCTCGCCTCCTGAAACAGAGGTAGTTGCTGCTGTTAGAAGTGGCAGCACTACACTAATGAGAGGATGCGACTTCAATAGGCTGCATCTAAATCTATTCTTCAAGTCCAGAAAATATCCAAAATCCTCTTCTGAGTATCATAGTCATTGCACAGATTTCCCTTGACCTGTCCAGCATGTGAACCCAGGCAACTACAGTTTCAGCAAAGAAGGTGCTGACACCACCAGCAGAGAGACCAGGGCTCCAGTCCCCTCTCCACAAATGATCTGCTGTAGAACCCCAAGGCAAACATCTTGTGTACTTATGCCCCACTTCCGTTCTCAGGTTGATTTTATTTTTTTATAGAATCATAGAATGGTTAGGGTTGGAAGGGACCTTCAAAGGTCATCTAGTCCAACCCCCCTCCAAGGAACAGGGACATCCCTGACTAGATCAGGTTGCTCAGAGCCTCATCCAACCTGGCCTTGAACGTTCCAGGGATGGGGCATCCACCACCTCTCTGGGCAACCTGTTCCAGTGTTCTACAACTCACAATGTAAAAATTTTTTTCCTAATATCCAATCTAAATCTACCTCCCTCTATTTTAAAACCATTACCCCTTGTCCTATCACAACAGGCCCTACTGAACAGCCGCTCCCCATCCTTCCTGTAGGCCCCCTTGAGGTACTGGAAGACCGCTATCAGGTCTCCCCGGAGCCTCCTCTTCTCCAGGCTGAACAGCCCCAGCTCTCTCAGCCTGTCCTCATAGGAGAGGTGCTTCAGCCCTCTGATCATCTTTGTGGCCCTCCTCTGGACACTCTCCAACTGGTCCATGTCCTTCTTATGTTGGGGGCTCCAGAACTGGACACAGTACTCCAGGTGGGGTCTCACCAGGGCAGAGTAGAGGGGGACAATCACCTCCCTCGACCTGCTGACCATGCTCCTCTTGATGCAGCCCAGGATGCGGTTGGCCTTCTGGGCCGCAAGGGCGCATTGCCGGCTCATGTTGAGCTTCTCATCTTTTGACCGGGGATCACCTTCTACAAGATGTTTATGTCTATTTATCATGCGTTGCTGAGCACAACAGTGCCTCTGAGCATTAACTTTAACAGCAACAGGAATGTCAGCTGCAGTGTAACTCCAATTAGCTCTACAAGGCTCCCCTCAAAGCCAGCTACACCAGACATCCTGTTCCAGAGACCAGAGGCTTGTGTTTAATCTTTCTGTCCTGGCTTGTGTCAAACGCTTCCCGGCTCTCTGGTGTCCACCACACAACCTGGAGTCCATCTAAATAGAAGCCTCTGACAACTCCCAACCATTTACAAGATTTTTTTTTTCAGGCTAACTTTACAGATTCTTAAGGGGGAAAATTACAGCTTCGCAAGAAAGGGTGAATTGAGTCCTAACATCTAAATTCAAACTGTCTGATTAAAGACCTGTCACAGAGAGCTCGGGTTCCAGTAACTTGGACATCCCGAGCTAGACAAGAGTTCTGCTCTCTGGTTTTCCTGCTTTGAAACATCTGTAATTGCTCTCCTCTCTCTTGCATTCTTCCCTGGGCATTGCTGTCAGAGAGAGAGAGAGATCAAGGTGACTTTCTGCTGTGACCCAGGATGGCTGTTCCTTTAGGCTTATATTTCTCTGCCTTTTGGTCAAGGAATCTGGTATCTAGATACAGGAAACCTCTCAGCGCCCTAGTACTGCCCAGAGCTTGCTGCTACTTCATAGAATTATAGAATGGTTTGGGTTGGAAGGGACCTTAAAATCATCTAGTTCCAATCACCCTGCCATGGGCAGGGATACCTTCCACTAGATCAGGTCACTCAAAGTCCTATCCAACCTGGCCTTGAACACTTCCAGGGATGGGACATCCACAACTTCTCTGGGAAAAATGTTTCAGTACATCACCACCCTCACAGTAAATAATTTCTTCCTCATATCTAATCTAAATCTAACCCTCTTCCAGTTTAAAACTGTTACCCCTCATCCTGTGACCACATTACCTGACAAAAAATTCCTCCCCATCTTCCCTGTAGGCCCCCTTTAAGTACCGGAAGATCACAATAAGGTCCCCCCAGAGCTTTCTCTTCTCTAGGGTAAAAAATCCCAACTCTCTCAGCCTGTCTTCATAGGAGAGGAGCTCCAGTCCTCTGATCATTTTTTTGGCCCTCCTCTCAATCCTCTCCAGTAGGCCCATGTCCTTCTTATGCTGGGGGCTCCAGAGCTAGATGCATTACTTCAGGTGGGATCTCATGAGAGTGGAGTAGAGGGGCAGAATCACCTCCCTCAACCTCCTGGCCACACTCCTCTTGATACAGCCCAGGATGTGGTTGGATTTCTGGGCTGCAAGCATGCACTGCTGGGTTATGTTGAGCTTCTCGTCCACCAGGATCCCCAAGTCCTTCTCTGCAGGGCTGCTCTCAACCCACTTATCATCCAGCCTGTATTTGTGCTTGGAATTGCCCCGACCCATGTGCAGGACCTTGCACTTGGCCTTGTTGAACCTCATGAGGTTTGTACAGGCCCACCTCTCCAGCCTGTCAAGGTCCCTCTGGACGTCGCCCCTTCCCTCCAGAGTGTCGACAGCACCACACAGCTTGGTGTCATTTGCTGAAGGTGCATTCTATCCCACTGTCCATGTCACCAACAAACATGTTAAATAATACCTGTCCCAATAACGATCCCCAAGGATACCACTTGTCACTGATCTCCATTCAGATACTGAGCTGTTCACCACTACTCTCTGGACGCAACTATCCAGCCAATTCTTTATCCACCAAACAGTCCACCCATCAAATCCCTATCTCTCCATTTTAGAAACAAAGATGTTGTGTGGGACAGCGTCAAATGCTTTGCACAAGTCCTGGTAAATGATGTCAGTTGATCTTCCTTTATCCACCACTGCCGTAACCCCATCGTAGAAGGCCATCAGATTTGGCAGGCACAGTTAGCCCTTAGTCAATCACTTCTCTGTTTTTCACGTGCCTTAGCGTAGCTTCCAGGAGGATCTGCTCTATGATCTTGCTGGGCAGAGAGTGGGAGACTTACTGGATTGTTCAAAGGCAAAGAGCGAACTTAGCAGTTAGGAGACACTTAGTACCATGATGTGCTAATATTGCCTGAGTTTTCATTCCATTTTATTTCTTTTTCTTTCCCCTTAAACCAGAAAATAGCTTCACCCTCCCTATTTTGAGGCAAGATCCACAAGTGATAAACACCAAGATGCACCCATTTGGGCAACAATCTTGAGAAACAAACTATTATCAACAGACACATCATCAATGGTGACCCTAAAAAGAAGGAAAGGCTTTGCTGCACGAGTCTTCCCATAAGGCATTACAAAGTGATTTCTTTTCACCAGTGCTCACATAGACACCCGGGGCTTGATATTACCAGGTAGCAGGGAATTGCCCTGATTTCTGTCACAATGGCACACAGCACATACGCGTGTAGAGCTACTCAACTCTGCTTTGAAGACACAGAAATTCCTTGTGCCACACAGATGAGGCACAGCCACCTCCACCAGTAGCAAGGGGCATTTTTCAGTCGCTGCTCTGCTTTCAACTACTGCAGCTCTATCAGAAAATTTACTGACTGCCTGTACTCTTGCATTTGCAGACAGTGCCTGTAATAACAACAAGCTGCTCTGTGAAGTCCTACTAAACACGTGAGGTTGTGGAAGTTATATTTTAAAGCAGAGATAAACAGTTTGCTCTTGTTTTTAAGAGAAGAATATTTTTTAAAGCCAAAAAGTTTCATCTCTGTACTACCACCCACGCCTGCTTTCCCCTCCTCCCTCCCTCCCCCTTTTTTTGAATTAAGGTAACATTGTATTTCTTGCCCACATACTCTCCCCTCAAACGAAATTCCACTTGACATCTCGGAATCATTCTGTTTATTTGAAATGTCTTCCTTCAATTCCTATTGCTTGATGCAAGATGTCTCCTCTCCCTCAGAAAAGACTACAGCTCTCCTGCCGTGCCCGTATCAATCATCGTGTACTCAAAACCCAGCACATCTGACAGATAAGCTGTCTCCAGCGGGTATCTGCACAAGCTTCAATACTTGAATTACCCTCTTGAATTCCCCTATGGTTTTTATGTATATATACATTAAAACCATAGGGGAATATATAACTAGATACTCCCTTCCCACTCCTATTTTAGGATTTCCTGAACTCTATGCTATGCTATTCTTATTCTCCTTACATCAGCATTAACCCTCACAACCATATTCCTGCAACACAAGCTTCACTCTTGTCTCTGAAAACCACTGGATTGATTTTACTCTTTGGGGTTATTCTTTACAAAGGCCAGAATATGAGAGTGTAGCATACTTGCGTATCGGCTTTTAAACTGATGAGCACACGCAACTTCCATTAGTGTCAGTGCAAACAGCAGAAGCCCACTCAAGCACTCTCCCCTAAACATCTACTTGCACTCTGCACCCCTTGCAAGAGCTCTACTGCAAACCTATTGTCTTTTGAAAAGGACCACATTCTATCAACTTTTTCCAATGCCACAAAAAGCTCTCAAATAAACACTGAATCAAATAAAGTTCCAGCTCATAGCTACATCCTCTATACCAAGGAATGGCACAGAGCTGCAAACGTTACCGACGAACTGTGATCCTGTATGCCTGAGATCCATGAACAACTTCAAACTAGAGAAATCTCTCCTCTGTCCAAAATTAAGGCTCCAGGGAATATTCTTTCACTTTTGCTTTATCAAACTACAGTTACAAAAACAAGTAACTAGGCAAGTGTTCCTGTTTATTCAGAAGTAACTGACCCTGAGTGCAGCTACATGGCTGGCAGACTAAGACATCTGATCTCTTTCTACTCTATCATATGTACTATTGTAACACTGGACACTTTCCAGTAGTGTATTAAGCAACATAACCATCTGTCATGTGTTGTTTAATCTTTTAGCAGCATCCCAGAGAGAATTCCATGGCCCAGAGTATCCACTTGACAGAGTTCTGTTAAATATTTCCATCCTAGGTTTCTGCTTGCAAAGGCGTCTGTGCTTAGCACTGAAAGCTGCAAGATCTGTGATCCTCCTTTGGCTGTTCCCAAGCCTCAGCCCGGCCTGTGAGAAAGTTCCCTCTTCTCCTGCAGAGCAGCTTTCACTTTTATCATTTCTATTCCCAAATAAAGAGCAGAAAGATGAGGCTTTGAGTTCTTACGTACCCTGGATGCTCTTGATGGAATCGGCAACACAAACAACCCATCCTTTAGATAGATGAGACCATACCAGTGAAGCCTGAGAAGGCAGTAAACCTACAAGGGAGCCCAAAATGTAGCAGCCTCCTGAAAGCCTCTCTGCATCAGCCATTGTTTTCCATTTCATTGTCATCTAACTTCCAATATCTGCCTTTGTATCTAGTGTAACTACATCCCAAGGAGATGTGTGCTACATTGTTCAATAAAATAGGTTACTCTGAGGACAGAAATTGTTGAGGAGTTTTAATAACCACAGGAAAGCCAAGGTGTTGTGCTAGGCAATTTATTTAGGTTTCCAGACATCACCACTCCTCCCTAGGCTTGCACAAGCAGGGCTAAGCAGCTCTGCGAACACCCAGCACTGGACAAACAACCAGAGATAACAGCACCAACTCAGTCACCTGTGGCAGGGAGCCACCAAACCTCAGCCGCCATGGACCCAAGCAGAGGTTCTGTTGTGGGACGTGCTACACCTCACCCGAGGGGACAGGAGCAGCTCCCACAACGCCCTTCTTTTCCTGCCAGAAGGGAGAGCCTGCCCGATGCTGACCGTTCATTCACAATTCAGACACTATTATGACATGCACTAATAATTTAATAGTTTCAATATTCATAATTAAAATCAAAGTTATTAGAAATCCAAAATATGAAACCTTGATTAAGGTCAGCGGCTTTAAACTTTGTTTCCATTGTTAGCTGTTAGACCTGAAGAAAGGGTTGATTCTTCCTGCTCAGTAACTATGAAAACATAGATGTTTAGATTAAAATACCCGAAACACTAAAATTCAGCATGCAAATTTGTTATGGAAGATACATCACCATTCATTTAACTAAGCAGTTACGCAATAAATGATATGTTTACTCAAGTTTTAATTTTTGCCATTTTTAGATGAATGATGGATTTCCTTTTTAGTAAAGTTGATGCGGGTTCATGGGTTTATTTCTTCTTTTGTTTTGTTGGCAGTTTTTTCTTTGTTTATTTAACTTTTACTTTATGTCAAGCTGTCCTTAGAGGAAAATTGAAACATAATTAAAATATGCAGAAATAGCATTTATTTACTACCTAAATTGCTCCAAACTTCATAGTTCACCAAGAAAAGAAAGTAGGTTTATCAAAACAAACTTAATATTTAAAATTCTTTTTTAAATAGTATTGTCTATAGTGAAAAAGTAAGGCAATGTGACTGGTTTTACCAGAATAAAGAGAATATCTCACTACTCTTCATTTAGTCTCTCTTCAGTCCCTCCCCAGTGCAAGCTATATAGCATTCTCAGCTCCCAATCAGTCTCACAACTTCACAAGTTACCCATCATGGAACTGATATTGCTTTAAAACTTAAATGACAAATATTCTCCCTACAGCAGCAGAATAGGCTATTGCTCCCACAACTTATCCTGGCACTGCAGTGAACTCTTTTCCAGACAATTAAGCTATTGATTTTCTGTGGTTTGAGCACTTTCATTTTCCTTTAAAGCCCTAGCCAAACCTGCACCGGTAAGTACTTCTTAAATTAAGTGCTATTAGAAGGTTAGAGAACGTTTAAATCTTAACCTGATTTGTTATTATTTCCAATTCACCATTGAAGATGTTTCTTTTCAGAGAATACATTTAATGTGGTGGAACACTGGCACAGGTTGCCCAGAGAGGTGGTTGATGCCCCATCCCTGGAAACATTCAAGGCCAGGTTGGATGGGGCTCTGAGCAACCTGATCTGGTTGAAGATGCCCCTGTACCTTGCAGGGGGGTTGGACTAGATGGCCTTTGAAGGTCCCTTCCAACCCAAACCATTCTGTGATTCTGTGATATACAACTATACACACACAGAGATACAGACATAGCACTGTTTAAATGCACTGATTCCAATATTCACCCAGTGATTCTTAGAACTGTTCCGGGGCTTTTGGGAACATATGGTGTTTTTAAAATATGACAGGTACTTAGCTCCTGAAAAAGATTCTCAGTGGATAGAATCATAGAATCAACTATCTCTGACTGTAATCCTTTAAGTAGGGATTGTAGGTGTTTTCTAAATGAGTTACTCCAATTCCCAAAGACCTGATACATCTCTTGTAGCATGACAATATTGCATACATTTGTCCCTCTGTCATCCTTATAGGCACAAGAAAGACTATGATTCCCATGCTGCAATGGATATGGACCTGAGAGACTATGAGGAAGGCAACATCAGCAACAGCAGGATCCTCCCCACTCTCCAAGCTCTCTCTTAGCAAGAGTAATGCAGCACTGCCCAAACTGATGGTTCACTAGCTAGGTCCAGGGTCACACCACACTCTTTCAAAGACTCACCTAATATTGTGGCACGACACTGAAACCCAGTGACACATCAAACTGCCCTGAGATTATCCACAACACTTGACATGCAGGAAGACAGAAGTGACCTTCCCAAGGAGTCTGCCGCAGAGCTGGGAGATGAACCAAGTAGCCCCACACTCCCAGCAAGCACCTAGCTTCACAAAGAGCAACAGCCAGGTAAATGCCATCTCACAAGCATGCCCTAAGGAAAACACTCACAAGCACCTGTGGAGGAGCAAAGCAGACAGGAAAAATCAGCCAGGGTAGGCATTCTATCCCAATCCATCAAGTGAAGTACTTAAGGACACAGCACTAAGTTTTCTAGTGCTCTAGTTTCTGGAAAGTAATCACTCCTCTTCTTTTTTTCCTTTTAAAGTTTTTCAGTTTTTCCTTTCAAACTAGTGGCTTAAAATGACTTATCTTAGTTTTGTTGCTGTGGGTATACCAAGACACAGATTTTACTCCCAGAAAATCTCCAATGCAGTAAACTACATCACACAATTTTAGCGTGGTATTTGCAGGGACAAGACACACCTATCCTATCTTAGCCCTTTGTGGTAACTTCACAGAGTTAAAACAACATATTCCCAACTTTGAGGCAAGGTCCCTCTATGTCTTTCGCTCTCCTAAACCAACCATCCAAAACACATAAACCAAATTAGTTTTCCATCTCCGGTTGTAGCAATTCCCTCTGCTCTGATCCTCCATCTGGCCACCGCGTAACTGGATCTGGCCACAGGCCCCCGTGCTGGCAGAGCGACGCAGTATCGGCTGCGAGCACATCAGCCAGCTATTACAAAACAACACGATCCTTTGCTGGGCCAGAATCACTGTAACTGTGGCAGGCACTTTGCGGTAAATGAAGGGCTGCTGTGCAGTAATTTAAGAGCACTAGTGTTTGGCAACAGTGTGAGCACTGAATGTGACCTAGTCAGAGGGTGAAGTAAAGCACAACTCAGATCTATCCAGTAAAGCACAATCTGATCTACCAGCATTCACATCATCCACATAGTTCTTAGCTTTGAAAAGTGTTGCTCTAAGCAACTGCCTGACAGTCTTAACCACTGGATTTCCCCACAGATTCATAGGCCCATGTCCCCTTCTGTCTCAGGTAAGCACTCACGTTCAGTTTGCTTCCAGCCAAACCCCTTTAGATACACACTAACCCTCAGGGCTTCGCAATCTGCTGCCCTACCCTTCAAATCCTGCAAAAATTTGGATGCCTTGGGTAACACTGCCAAGCACACCATCCCAGTGACAAGGGGAGAGGCTCATTATAGTATAACCACACAGAATGTATTGAAAATTTATTTGTGGTCTATACCGTAGTCAAGTTATCACCTTTCAGGCAGGATCAATAACAGTTTCCAGCCCACACTTATTTGCAAAGTTTAGGAAGTATCTGAAGCTAGCTAGCATTGGAGATGTTCTTTACTCAGAAAAAAAGCATCTACAGATCAGCACCCTGCAGTCTGTAAGTGTTACTTGCCAGCATTTACAAAGCAGTGACACACATAGTGTAAAGATTTTGCTAACATCAATTCACATGTATTGCTTTCAGTAAAAGTAAACTCAAAAACACTCTCCTCTCCATCACCCCTGAAGTAAAGCCTGACATCCGCCCTCCCTCTTCTATGAACCAGCCAGTTCTCCTTTCTGCCTTTATAATGCTGCATTTCTCTCACTTTCAAAAGGCACACAAATAAAGGCATAGCCTGAATTCATGAGGAGAAAAAAAAAAACCTACATCTTCTGAAATGTCTCAAATCCTAAATATTTAAATATATTACCTTATGCCCCTCTATACTAACACTTCATTACAGTCCTCAACATGTCACTCCACCTCTCTGCATCTTCCAGTCTCTCCCATGCCCTTATTGCTGTGCTTACCCAAAACAGTTGGCACAAGGGAGCAGACAGGACAGGACAGCTTGGGCCCTTTCACCTCCTGCACACGTGGGCAGTGTGCACTGTCCCTGCCTCACAGACATCGCAATTTTAATAGGTGAGGCTGGGAGAAAATAAAAACAATTTATCTCATTTACGGTTTTTCAGGAGACTAATAATCTTGCTCATGATATCACAGGTAAGTTTACGGCAGAACTAAGAACTGAACTCATACATCTTCATTCATTAGTATGACTCCAATAACATCTTTCCTTTCAAGAGCAGTTCGTGTGTCCAGTAATTTCTTACCATGAGACGTCAGGAAAGACTTGGGCTCCAGATAGACAGTTTTCTCTCACTCTCCACAACCTCCACAAAATGATCATGTTTTCCTGGACTTCATGACTTGAATGCCCAGGTAAATGTCACCTGCATAAACAGTTATAGCTCTATCTGCAACAAATGAGGTATGTCTTGTTCATACTGACGGTAACCAATCTCTGAAGTACTATAAGAAATTCCCTCACAAAAACACCTCAGTGGAGTCTCAGACTAATTTGCCTGACTTTGCCTTGTGAATTAATGGATTTGAATTTATATCAATACATGGAACCTTAGGCACATATAAGAAAGAGGATTAGTGAAAATAATTCCTGCAGATCCATTCCTCTTGGAAACTCCTTCAATTGTGTCTGCAAGATAAACTAAACTAACATTCTACAAGTTCTAGGGAGAAGAAAAAAAAAACAACCAACCAAGGAGGGGGGATGGGCAAGTCGGAAAAGAATACAGCAATACAAGCTGAGAAAGCCCTGCATTTATCTCCTTATGGAAGCTACCTGAAGGGACCCCAGGGCTGACACCTTTTTGAGTACAAGAATCAAGCAAGCAAGAAAAGGAGACTGAAGTGCACTGACATTTTGTCTGTGCTCTCATAGCACAGAAACTTCATAGGACTAGTGCAATGGTTCACACCTCTACATCCCAGTCCCCACTGTGGCAGCAACAGACATTCTAAAGGCACACACCTTGTGCTATAAAGGCAGTGAGGCAGCATGCTACAAGGAAGAGAAGTGACTGGAGTTACAGCTCTGACTCCTTCACTTGCAAGGAAGTCAAGTTTAAGGAATCTGCTTTACCGGTCGTGCCTTTGCCACAGTACACAAAAGCCACCCCACTTTGTATTTTGAACTAGCCAGGCACTGTAGGACATTCTTCATCTCCTACCCAGGTGCCTCTCACCAACTCCAGCTGGCCATGATTACACACAAACTTCTACAGAGAAAAGGACAGGCACTTGAGATGGGAATGAAGTTAGCAAATTATCAGCCTTGAGGACACCTTCCATAACCTCCCAGTCCGCATCTACTGCACAACGTTAGAAACATAACGTGCTTCTTCAGAGTCTTTCCCTTTTCACAGGCTTTCTCAGAGCAACAGTCCACACACGTATTTCACTCGCCTCAGTTCTACCCTCATGTCAACAACTCTAGTTTAAAAGCAGAGCAGAGAGAGAGAACATCAAAAACAAATTTACAAAGTTCCTCTCATCTCTCACATGCTAAATGGAACTGTATTTACATTGGTCAGCAGGGAATTAATACAAAAGCAAGTATTGTTTTGGCCAATTTATTAACAAGGATATTTTTCTGAACCAACACCTTCCTCACTCTATTAGTTGCACCCATCTAATCCCTGTGTCAGTAAAGGCACACGAGAGTCTTTTCTACGAGGAGAGTCACGGGAATGAAACAAAAGGGTTGCAACAGATACAAGAAATAGCCCTTTCAGAAAAGCGTCAATATGTTTAAATAAAGATACTAGCTTAATAAGAGCAAACAAGGTGCAGCACCTCCCTTCATATAAAAATAAGCAAAGTTTAATCAAGTTAGTCATTTTGCACTGATGGAACCAGTCCAACTACTGAAAAAAATAACATTTTACTGCAAAAGCTTTCTAGTTCATAGCCATTGGGGTTATTAGCCCGATCCTGGTATAGTACGTACTCCTACAAGAGAAAGCTAGAGTAGTACATTTATATTACTCTAACACAGAGAGTAAATATTATGATCTATTCAGTAAAGTATTCGCCCTCCCCCTCAATCACAGATGTAATCACTATCACATATTGCGGGATAGCCCCATTGCCAGGCAAGGGAATTCTAAACCACGTGCATGTGAAGAGCTGGATTCCAAAAAAGGAGTGGCCACTGGGGAAGAGAAGCACGCTTTATCCTCTGGTTCCCATTCGCTTTTTAAGGAGTACACAACTTTTGTGGATCTTGCTACTGGGCATATTTTGTAAGGCAGAAAGTAATTCCATTACAGGTTTATCTCTCTTCTGCTAACACTTTCTCTGTAAGATCAGCAAGTAAAGTTTTCATGAGGTCAAAATTGGCTTTTCATCCTCTAGAGACCTGACTGGTCTTTTCAATCAGTTTAATAGCCTTTATCTCCTGAACACATTTCAGCCGTGTGGGTGGCTCCTCTGACTTCCCTTGCATTACAAATATATCTGCAAGCCCTGCAGACATCATCAGGCACACATTATACAGCATAGTCACCAAGCGATATTTTTCTGTGGAATACACATAGACCACAGGAGCACGTGCCAAGCATAACATCTATCCTCTAATGCCTATCAAAGCTAAGGAGACTTCGAACCAGCTCACAAGGCAGCCAGGCTGATTCTGTGACGGTATCACACAGCAGTCAGCTTTGCTCCCCCTTTAGGTGCACCACAGCACGTTTTCCAAGCCTGTTACACTAGTCATCAGCACTTTCTTCCAAGCAGAGCTAGCCTGCTTAGGAACACCAGAAGGGTTCTCAGCTGAACAAAACTTTCACCTCAGGAGAAGCAAAGTTCTGGAAGTCCAGCAATTAAAGACATTCACTGGAAAACAGGACATCTCAGTTCAGTATGTGGAGTGCAACATGCTCCATTGAGACCAGCTTCTAAAACAGACCAGTCCTCAGTCTACAATACTTCAGTTATTTCACACAGCAGTGAAGAAAACAGGCACAACAGTGTGCAAATGTGAACTGACAGGAAGCATGTTCACATGTATACTTGTACACACACATCATTATGGTCTCTTCTTTATTTCAGGTACTACATAGAAGAACAGTATAAAGAAAGATTGACTCTTCACACAAGACATCATACCTGTCCACCTTTAACACACGTTAGTTTACATATGCCTCAGACACAAGCATGATTTTTGTAGATCTTAGTATTTACTGCATATTTTCTCACCTGTGAGACACAGGTTCTCATCATTACGAAGACCAGAAATTACAAATCTATTGATACATCCACATTGGCTCAAGGTTCAACCTCAAAGCAGACCACCTACTCCGATTACTTACACTGCCTCCAACACTAGTTTGCAACACCAGTTTGCTGATATAAACTCAATCACCAAAACAACCAGTCTGAACCACATACTCAACAAGCTCAGTTGTACTCCGATACAGCTAAGAGCATATAGACACAGCCAAGAGAGCCTCAGCCAGTCCTATGGTCACTTAAATCGATGTGTAGGATGCTGCTGAAAAAGGCAACCCGGCTCATGCTCCCCTCCGCCTACCTGCTCTTCACCTGTCTCCTCTCATGCTGACACTAGCATTTGGAATCAGCTGTGAAGCTGGAAACCCCAAAAAACCCCAAAAAAACCAAAAAAACAAAAAACAAACCAAAAAAACCCCAAAACAAAACAAAAAAACAAACCAATCTGTCATAAGGAAAACAATGAGAAAACCATGGCCACAGGCAAGAGGAAGTCAGGATCATCCCTTTCTGCAGTACTCTAGATGTACATTGCAAAAGCATTTGAAGTTCATTACAAAAAGCAATCCCTTGCAGCTACAATACAAGTACATTTTCAAGTGTAACATGATGACTCCTAGACAGAGCACATACACAACTTCAAATAAGGCTCCTATGCCTGGGTTAACACACCTACACCTTAGTTAATAAAGAAAAATAATCACAATCCCTTCACTTTGCAACTCAATATTAAATGTACCAATTGATAATTGATAATTATAATCTTGACATACTACTGACTTTTCCTACACTATATCTTACAATTGAACTATAAGAAAATAGGACTTTCTGGCAGATAAAAAGGGAATAACATGAAAATTGTTTCACCTAAGTCTTAAAATACCATGCAAAATTATACCAAAAAAAAGAGCTGAAGTGAAATGGGAGAAAAATGCATGTCTTCAATTAATCCAGAAAATGAAGAAGCCCTTAGAAGGCTCTAAATAAGACAGCAACCTGAGTTCAACTCTTGTGGTCTTCCCTTTCATTAATAATTAAATTCTCGTATGTGGTGCACAGAGACCCATGTGTGCTTTCCAGTTTTCTACACACAAGCCAGAAGGAAGATTGAAATCTGTACCCACACATGGAAATTACACTCTCTGTGATCTCTTTGCTGTCTAACTCCCTTTGGTGCTGCAAAGTCAAGTATGCACCAACCCTTTGCAAACCACACCACCAATTCCTTAGCTCCCTTCTTTGCATTTTATTCACATATTGTGCGTAAGTTATGCCGCCTTCTCCACATCTTTTCTCTGCTTAAACTGTCCTTTGTCTTGGTGAAGGGACTGGGCCTTCTACACATGGCAGATCAGACCTACTAAGCACTCTTGCAATTCAAATGACAAGAACTTAAAAGCCGTTAGAAGAATGAATGAATGACAAGTCTAAGCAACAGTTTGAGTTGTACATGGCTAACGGAGCACATTTCTGGGGCTCAAAAATGCTCCCAGAAGGGGTAATTTATAAATTAAATCCAAAACATTAATAACTTCAGAGCAAGCACAGCGCAATCACGGTCTATGCAGTCCTTCTGGTAGGAACCTGCTCCAGCTGATTCCCGCATCTCATGTCTTAGGTTGCAAATGGCAAAGTGACTTACTCTTCAAGGAAGGCTGCATATCGTCAAACTTATCAATTCATTCCATGCCAAGAGAAACTACATATCGCAAGAGTAGCTGAGGGTATGCAGCACCTTGCAGGTAGATCTGGAGCTTGCTGCACTCCGCACTACGTGTGTCCGACCAAGGCAGAAGATTAGTCCTTCTGCCGCTTTGCCTATCACCACTTCCACAACACAGGAACATTTCCAAAAAAAAAAAAAGAAAAGGTTAGATTTTGACACTCCAGATCAAAGACACCAGTAACTGAAAGCAGCAAATTAAATTCATTTGGTACAATTTTATGCAGCTGGTGAATGAAATCTGGATAGTAAGTCTTAAAAATAAATTCTGCTGCTTTGTGTGCTGGTACAAGATAAATGGCCTGTTCTTTTCTAAAGCCTCTCAATTCTCCTTTTTATTGCTATGCATTGCTAACACTAAAAGGCAGGTTCCACATCTCCAGTTCACATCCAGAAAAAAAAGCAGAAATATTTTTTACTAAGCAAACGTTAGTTATGCAAAGGAGCCAACAAGACCCTTCCTATTAACATTTTTCTGTAACCAGGTCCAACATCTTAGCTCAGAATTACAGAAAATCCCAAGCCACACCACTGGCACACTAAGGGTAAAATTTCGTGATCCAAGCAAACAATTTTTTAAAGAGACCTACAGAACTGGAGCAGTGCAAGACACTTTCGCAGATTAAATCCTGCTACAGCCATTGTGGGTGACGTGCTTGAAGTGTATCACAAGGAAATGTTTGTCCCTGCTCAGTGTGGCTTTGACTTTCCCCTACAGACCTTAATGGAGCCTGAAAAATACAAATCTGCCTCTCCCAAGGTTATTTGGGTGTTGAGTATTTCAAGCTTTAGGTACCTCAAAACTGTAAATACATCAAAACGAGTTGAGTGCTGCCATCTCACTTAACTTTGCTGACTGCAGAAAAATATCCTACAAACCCGTTTCCTCACTCAGCTAATTCATCTTCCCCATGGTGGCCACACAACAGCAGAAAAAGCGTGCCAGTGACAGGCACTGATGCACTGGCTTTTAATGTTGATTTCATATATCTTGTTGGAGTGAAGCCATGACAGAGGCATTTGTTATTCCTTCCCCTCCAAGCTTGTACTGAAACACAAACAAACAAGACCTTGACTGTAAGACCAGTAAAAAGCAGTTCGTTTATTTCCTTAAAGCGACATGAAATATTTTTACTTAATTCTTAGTTTTAGAATGCAAATCTATTCTTAAATTTAAGATGATTTTTAAAGGAATTATGTTACAGCCTAATTCTTCCATATTCCACTCACGACATTCAAATAACCTTTCAAGTACTCCAGATAACAATGTCCACCCCAAATTTCAATGTTAGAAGGTTCTTTATAAAGTTGCACACATAACAGAGCTTTGACTTCTGAGGTTAACACAACCTTTATAAATATAGCACAGTGTCAAGCACTGCTTTCAGTAAGTACCAAAGAGTGAATGCTCCTATTTGCATTTTCCCCAAATGTCAATACTTCACTTGAAAAAAAGACAGTTGAAAAATCAGGACAGTTTGTTTCTCTTTCCTGCTCTACAGCTATAAAGAAGGTGGAAAAGTCAGAAATCTACTTGTTCTAGAACTTAAATGTCATAGGACCTGTCTATTCTTTAAATTAGCGTCTAACTGTATCTTTTAGTGTCAAAATATTTTTTGAAAGTCAAGCTCCCAGTGACCAGAAACAACCACTTACTAATGGCTCTGTTTAAAAATTTAGTTAACATTATATGCAGGAGATATTACAATAAACCTGTCTTCCTCCCAGTCGCCTTTTCTTAATCTGCATGCAAACTATGAAAGGGGGATGGGGGCAGGGAAAATAAATTAACAGTGAAACTGAAAATCCTGCATAAGTGTAATTTCAGTTTCTATTCAAAAGGTATTCAACCCACCGGTAATCAATTACAGCAACCAATGACAAAGCTAACTAAAACAAGGCACACAACACAAGATTAAAAGGGGCGGTTGAAGTTTTCCATTTGCCAACACAGATCACAGTCACCATCAGGGATCTGTGTGTCTGGCTTGAATTGTTACCCTCAGCTCCACGCTACAGTCGTATGGTTCACATTAAAATGAAGGACAATGAAGAGTCCTTGAAGGATCAGACAGTTCTCTTCTTAAAATCACACACTCATGCCATGGTTGCATAACTAGGCACAAATGGACCTCCGCTTCCCCGAGATTTCCCTGCTGCCGCTAACATCTGACAGCTTTCCCAAGCTGGACAGCAAGAGATGAGGAAACAAATGCAACACTTCAAAATAATGGGGAGCAAGTGTCATCTCCACGTCTGGCAACACAGAGGGCTACAATAGGTGAACTGGCTCCCACCCTGCAAGCAGTTTGGCTTTGTCAGGCACCAGTTATTTAACAACCTCTATTTGTTACCACAGACCTCCACCAGCCTGGAATTGTTGTTGACCTAGTTGAGAAATATTTAATGAGCACCACATGTTCCTCAAGTGTTCTGGTATGTAACCTAGCACAACCGAAAAACAAGAGAGCTACACAGACAGCTTAATAAATGGCAATACAAGCATTTCAGCTTTCATGTGCATCTTGCAGTAAAACATTCAGTGACCCATGCTTTCTGCCAGCCTCGGAGAGCCTCTGCCATGAACGAGACCGACAGCACTGGCAACAGTAAATCTATCACAGCTGGAATGAAATACTCCCGTCTTTACAGCTGGAGCCCTGATCTGCAGCTGGATTAATATACACAAATCTCTCTGGTGCTGCAGGCCACATGTAGAACTTCTCTGCATAGTATCAACATATTATGCAGCTGCATCTAAAGACTTATCAACACAAAGACAGGTAGCATAAGAGGAACGCTCTCAGGGGGCTCCATTTTCCAAATGCATTTTGAGACTCAAAAAAAAAAAAAAAAAAAAAAAAAAACAACAAAAAAATCACCCTTCACTACAAAGGCTACAGGAAATATGGGAACCGTTGGGCACAAGGATCTGACCAGCTCTCATTTACGCAAGAGTGAACTCTCAGAGAAACCAATTTTTGCATATGCACCAGAGCAACCCGCTTATCTATGCCTCAGGAACAGCAACAGCTACA
Organism: Tetrax tetrax; assembly: GCA_009806455.1. Taxonomy (NCBI): domain Eukaryota; kingdom Metazoa; phylum Chordata; class Aves; order Otidiformes; family Otididae; genus Tetrax; species Tetrax tetrax. The sequence continues at coordinate 180,397 of WHYT01017469.1, read as the reverse complement.
AGCAACCTGACATTATGCAGAAATCAGCCGAGATTATATTGAAAACACCACATCACCCTTAAGATACAAATAGGCCCTTTCCAGGGCCTAATGCAAAGCTCAGCGGAGGCAGGGGTCAATTGAGAGTTCCAGTTGGTTCAGGAATTCTCATCTTTTTTTTCAAAGCTGCCAAAATAAACTGTCGCCAACTCTCAAAAAGTCCCGGTGACAGATACTAGAGATAAGAACCATTACACAATAATGGAAGTGAAGAAATAGACTGCATTATCGCAGAGAAAGAGAGACCGAGAACTTCAGAAGTAAAATAGGCTACAGCATCACTAAATTCAGCCTCCAAAGGTCCCTCCTTTAATCATCCACTGCATACTCTAGACAAGGAAAGCATTACTTTTGACTGCTAGCTGGCTGAGAGTAATTTGATTTTCTATAAGGAGCACCCATAAGACATGATGGAGCAAATGTCAGGAACAAAATAAGTAGAGTATGGCACAAATTTCAGAGATAATTATTTCTCAGCAATCATGACATCATTTGCAAGGTTTTACTGCTTTGGGTTAATAGTCATCATTTTATTACATAAACAGAACCCTGCAAAAGAAAAAAAAAAAAAAGAAAAAAAATCACTGATAGAAAGGAACAACCGTGTTCTCAAAACAAAACTTAATTAGCAGATTTGCTTTCTCAACAAGATTTAGCCACACACTGCTTCCATTTGGCACTGAAGTCCTTAGCATTTCTACTTAAAAATTCACACTGCAGATCCTTCACCCTATTTACTAAACTAGCACATTTGCTAAAGTTTCCTCCATTGATCCTAACTAAGTGGTATCATCCTCATACTCATTTACCAACGGACAAAAAAATTTCGGCAACAAGGAATACTAGAGACAGCCTCTAACCTGAGATGCAGCATCCTTACAGCAACAGACCAGTTCCCAGCTATCACACCAAACCTCATCACACTCACTACTTGCCATGCAGTATTTCTTGCCTATTTATTCTGGCGATCTCTTCCAAAGCTTATTGGAGCTAATGGGCTTCAAAATCAGGTTCTAAAATAAAGTCAGGTCCTAAAATGAGCACGCAAACACAAGTTCTTCAAACTGAACACATTGTGGGAAAGAAATACGTCAACTTTTTGTTCTGCCTAAAACTTAAGAGCTCCTTCCCTCTACCGCTGAGCTGCCACTGCAACAGGACCGATTTTAGCTCTGAACCGTGGAGGACCTCTGAGTAACCCCAGTGTACGTGCTGGATTTCAAGGACAAATTAGTGCACTTTTTTTGCACTAGCTCTGCTATCCATCTCCACTTCAAGTTACTCAGTTAGCAGTTAGGAAACAGAGATACAAGCACTATCGGGAATCCTTCTCCTTAAAGTAATGTCTGTTTACAATCTTGTTTCCACTGGCAGGAGAAAGTGAGGTTGCAATTATGTGCAAGCTGTATGATGCTATAAATCAGTGTAAGTATGTTTTAACATTCAAGTAACCTCTCTTTTGTACAAACTTTGTTTGAAGACGGGATTTTCTCAAAGAATGAGAGCAGAATCCCCTCTTTGCAACAGGATGGATGCTGACTACAAAATCCACAAGTTCTCTGTGTCTAAAAATTGTTCTGAGAATGTCATATAACTGCACTATTGAGGGTCAGATTTAAAACTGGGATCCATTTCCATTTACACATACTGTCAGCACGCAAGTCTCCAGGCTGCAATAAATATACCTACAGAAATATGGACAGAAGGCAGAGACTCAAGACCTTGTTCAATTCCTGAATGCTGAACAACAGGCTCTAAGGATTTACAAATTTATTGAGGAGATTAAAAGCACACAGATACCTAAAGGGATTTTCAAAAGCAGCTAAGCAAGTTAAAAACCTTTGAAAATTTTACTAAGCACCTGTTCACTTCTTTAGAAACTTAAATACATTTGAAATCCAACCCCACGAGCATATTAAAGGCAAATTCAATCTGGAGAAGTTAACAAGCATACTAGACCTCATATTCTCCAAAAATTGTTTTTATTCACATTTGTTTTAGTTGAGGAAAGCTTTTTAGATGTCTCTCTTCTAGACTGCCTGGCATGAGAAAACAGGAAAAATTGTGCATGTGAATGAGTGATGAATCTAAGAACAAGAAAAGACAGGTCCGTCTAGGGGACAGCACGCTTAGCAGGGGTTCAGGAGAAATGCAGTCATGCGACGTGACCTGGGCAGTCATTTTCCCACTCTGAGCTGCAGTGTTCTCAACATTTTTCAGCCTAGTAAGTTTATGGGCTTTTTGGGTCAGACAATCTTTCTTACTGTACACCAGTGCGATAGTCCACAGCTATCATAACCTCTGTCGGTGCTTCTAAGCACTGCTACAATTCAGATACATACATCCTGATTTCTAGATGATAGCCCTCAAACCTCCCCAGCTCTAAATCCATTTTCTGACGGGAGTCTGGTTAACCACATGACGTTTAGAACAAACTGAACCTACGGTTGTTCCATGTATGACTGTATATAACACCTCTGTTCAAATTAAAGGGTCCTTAAATACCTAAAGCATATTTAAACATGTTTTAATGTGCCTTTTCTTTTTTTTTTTTAAAGTGTATATATGTATATGTATGACACAGAAGAATGCAAGCAGCAGGCTCTTGGATATGTAATTGGCATTTTATAAAGGTCACCTTTTCATGCAGAAAGAAACACAGCTGAAGGTTAATTAAATTAAAATCTACATTTATCCAGATTCTCCAAAGCAAGGACTTTAATAACATCCTTAAATAATAGCCAGTGTTTTTAAAAGAACTTTGAGGACATGATTATCAGATAAGTTTTGGAGCAAGACAGAGAAAAATCAACTGCACTGCACGTTTTATTTCTCAATTCTCTTTAAAGGGTTTGTTGTGGGTTTCGTGGTTGTTGGTGTTTTTAATTACAAAAAAAAAAAAAAAAATATGTTGGGAGTAGTTACTGCTTCTGAGTTTCTGCTGTTACCATTCCAAAACTTGTGTCTAATACTAGCTGTTCAGAATTTAGCCTATACAGACCTTCAGATGGCAATGACAGCCTTTCAGTCAGGACCTTTGAGCTGATGCATGTTAGCACAAAACCCAGCAGAAAAATTCCTGTAGTAATAGAACAACCAAAATCCTGTCAAAGGTCAAAGTAATTTCAAGCATTACATTTCTGGGTGCTTGTTGCAAGCATGCAACAAAATACGAACAGGTTAAAACATGTGAGAACGTATCAGTCTCTTGAATTCAAGACAACGCATAACATACACATCCCGACTCCAACTCCATTAGTGCACCCTATCCTGTACGTGCTTATTTAGGCCCCAGGGTTGTCATGTCCTCTGGACGCAGTGCTCTTCATTCCTGTGAGCTCACATGAAGAAGAGAAGAAAGAATGGTTGATGAAAGCAGCCCTGCAGTGGCATCTGCTTCCACCAGGCTGGCAGAGCAGGAGGACCAGCTCTCATGCTAGCAAGGACAAATGGTTAACGGGTTTCCAACTGAAAAGGTTAGAAGATATAGCCACTTCCCCCATGTCCTATAAATCACACGCTACAAGTTAACACTAGACAGCTGTAATTTTTAGTCAAGCTTTGTTACACAATACTAATTCTGATGCATTTGCTATACCTAAATTTGCAAAATGACACAAGGAGACAGTGTCCTACACTGACATCAGGGCAAGAAGAGAATCTACAAATGTGGCTTTTCAACCTTGCAATTTAAACACGTTGTTCACAGAAAAAGAACAAAAGGAAGGTAACAGCCTTGCGCAAAGGACAACCACCACAGGAGAGATCTCATCATTCTTCAGGAAACAGTGCTTTAAAGTTCCTTGCTCTGGACAAGCCTGACAAATAACCCATAAAGAGAAGAGCGACCAATAAGCAGCAACCAGCTTCAAGGTGTCCACTCCAACTCAAAATGCTGGGTCAACCTGTAGAGAAGCAACGGCCGAGATGATTAGTGAGCCAGGAGAACAACATTCCCCTCTTCAGATTTTCTTATGAATAGCATACAACAGGGTTTGGTTTCATAACAAATTTAAGAAGAGACAGGTGGAACAGCCGTCGTCTTTTAGTACCTAGAGAAACCCTGGTAACAAATTGTGTTCTCAGGTACCCAGCTGTTCCTATCTAATAAACACACACAAAAAGCCCATCAGGGTCTATGCTCTGTACATAGGGCTCAGATCATTTAAATTATTGTAACAGCAGCATTGTTAAAAACACACTACTTATAAATAATGATTCCCCACCACAGATTTCATTAGCAACAGACATACTAGTAGAATCAGATATCTATTTTCCAGACCAATTAAAGCAATTAAAAACTCTGTTTCTGCAAAGAGGAACCACATAATCTCTAGGAGGCAGACCACCCTCTGTCCAGAGATCCAGCGTAGGCCAGATCCTATTATTTGAATTATTGGAGGGTTACTGATTTCATTGAGAATCTGCCAATTTACACCAAAATGACAGCAGGGCAAGTCCCTCATTGCTCATGTTGCTGTAAACACTTCCATCCTCCCACTAGCACTACACATTAATTATATCCCTCAGTATGGTGAAGGAATTCACTGCAATTCATCGAACTATATGTGGCCAAGACACCAACATCTGCTCCTATTCACAACATGAGACAACAGTCATTTCCAAAATTTGTTTCCTACGACCTGCCCTTCCTCAAATGCTGCAATGCTCTTTTCAATCTACTGTGATCTATCAAAGTTTTTTGGCATATGACAGATTCCTTGCCAGTCTGGAGGGTTGGGGAAATCGGAAATAATCTGCATATCTCCCAACATACCACATGTACACGAGTAAATCTTCACTAATACCTTGTGAGTTGTAAATAGTGGAAGATAATTCACCATGCTAGTTCGTCAGACCGGGTAGAGAGGAACAGGACACAGAGAGATAGTCTCTGTGCTCTGCCCAGCTCAACGTCTTCAGCTATGGGTCAGTATGGCTGGCCAAACTGCGTAACTTCATTATCAGGCACTGACTCCTGAAAGTATAAATATTCCCTACAGTTTTCAAAAGGTAAAAATAGTCTCCTTTAACTAGAGGCTAGATTAGTTAATTAGACAGGGGCTTCATTCCATATAAATTTGTAAAGGTTTATTTTTATGTAATAAAAACCAAGAGTTTTTATGAAGAAACAGAAATCCTCTCCTACTATTTTCTAATACATACATATCAGTAAAAAAATACAATACATACATTCATAAGTTTACATTTGTATTACCTTTCACATCCCTGTGCACATTTGTCAGTCTCTTTACTTGCTTGGAAAAGTTAACTTCAGACTTTTCTCTCCTAAAGAAAGAAAATTATCTCAGAGGATCCTTGTCAGAAGCTAAGGATGAGAATCCTTGTTATTGCTATTAATTCCCCTTGTGCTTGTCTTCTTGGAGGCTCTCTCCATAGAAGTACAGCATAATCTCTCAAGTTTTAGGCAAACAATATTTCCACCAAAATAAGGTGGTGAAAAAACCACCTGAGTAACCCAAAACTATTGATGCATTTAGGTTAAATTTGCCAGGCTTTGCCAGCTTAGAAAAAAACAAGTCCTGGGCAACAGAGCCTCCCTCTCTGTCCCTGTTGTGCTTTGTAGTTTGATTCTCAAGCATCTCAAAGACTGAGCTTGAGCTGATGCTTTTCCTGCAGCCAGGACAGCCATAATATCTAGGTCAAATCCTTCCCATATCAACACAGAGCAGGAATTTGAACCACAGGCTCCCAGAATTTAGGAGAGTACGTTAACAACTGGGTAGTTTGGAGCAAGCTTCACAATTGCTCCTAGAGAAATTATGCTATTTGGCATAAACAATATATATTCAGCCACTATAGTTGGTGGCCAGAGGAAACGGGAGAGAAAGAACATGAGCACATGGCCAGCCATCAGGATGCTCATTTGCAAGGTAAGAATCCATGCTGGAATCTCTGCCATAGATGGCCACTCTAATGTGGAGGCAGATGTTATTTATGCAGCTCTAGTCATGCTCCCATTAGAATTTAAATTGACTTTGCAGTGCTCTATCCTCACAAAAAAAAATTTAAAAAATTTTAAAAAATTGAAGCACACTCATTTAAGCCAATAGGGCAATATAAACACTTAACACAAAATCTGTAGTTATCTGCTTGGCTAAACCAAGAGCATCTCTATCTTCTCTAGAGCTCTGGGTGTTTACACCACTTAAGCAGCTGACCCCTCATTTTCTTCTTGAGTCAAAAAAAATATCTTAAATACGTCAGCTGGAATAAAGCCACATCAGTCTTAAACACAGAAGAGAAAACAATATAAGCTCTAATGTTTACTATTTATCAGCATAACCCAATATGTTTATAAAATACACTCCCACATTTCTTCTTCTTGGGAATCCTAATATACTCCTCTGGAAGCCCTACTTCACTAGCAGCAAATGCTTCCCAATGAAAATTGCAATACAATTTGATTTTAGACAGATTGCTGATCACTGGCATCTGGCATAAGATCAATTTGCTTGTTGGTTGTTATCTAAAATACACACAGAGGAAAAAGAGAACAAACTGCCTGTTAAGTCATGTCACTTAACATGCTAGTGGGTGCTCAGATACTGTACTGACAAGGAAGAAATATACAGTTTTAGGAAAAATCCCAGAAATACAAACTTCAGCAGAGGTATCATTTCATCAGCCTTCATTTTCTTCAAATACATCTGTCCTTAATATAAAAGGCAACCTTTCCTCCTTTATCACATACTCAAGACATCAGTAAAATTCAGTAGCTAGCACAGTATTCCAATTAAGCTCCAAATCAGTAAGAGAGACATTTAGGTCTCCCTTTAAACACATACATTTAATCACTCTTCTTTCACAATCAATTCTTGTGGTATTTTATAGAGGGGGGTTTTGAGTGAGGGTTTGTTTTTTTTTAATGCATTTATAAGAGTTACACAATTACTAGAAAAGCATGGGTTTTTTGTGAGGTGCAGAAAAGCCATGAAATGAGGGGGATAAGAGAGGAACACACATGGGACAGAGGGAGCGTGGAGAATGTTATGTGGCCAAACATGATTTAGTTATCTGAAGAAAGATATAGAAGTAAACAACAAAATAGTTCTAGAAACATTTTCAAATAACAGAAAGATAGCCTTTAAACACTGATGAGTTCAAACGCTTCAAAAGATATGAGTCATTGGGGGCAGGCTCTCAATATATAGCCTTTAATTTTGACAGGATCTTGTTAAGCTCATAGGTTGACATTGTGCCTGCTATAGTATGGTTTCCAAGCTTTTAACTTTCACTGCAAACCTAACTATGAAACAGCATCTGATATTTAGCAAATATTACCTATGAAATTATTTTTTTTTTTAAATCTAACTACAAGTTTAGTATGGTTTCATTAATATTCTCATCTGATTAATATCAGAGCACAGAACAAGACAGACACTAACAAAGCATGTATCTTGTTCTCAAATTAAGGATAATTTAGAAAATATACTACACAGTTATGTGGTTCATCTTCTCAGTTCCATTCATTTCAATAGAAGACTATAACAATAGCCTTGATACACACCACAGTGTTCAATGCTGAGGCTTCACTGCCAAGGAACAGATGTATGTATCCAACAGTGAATGGTTGGATAGGAAGGAAGGAAACTTTCTAGCACCGTACAGTTTAATTTATGTCTAGACTGTAAGCCTTTTAAAGTATCATACTGTGGTGAATAATATTGGGGGGGGGGGGAATAACCCCCCCAAAAAAATCTCACCCAGTGCAATCATATGCACTCCTCACACTTATCCTTTTCATAGTAAAGAAAAAAAAAAATCCACTTGCTAGTACCCCAACCCACAGGTGGAAGTTTTCTCAAGGTATCCAAAATACGAAGTGATCTACTACCTGAAAAAGCAATCTATCAAAACAACTTCCACATGTCTATAGTCAAACAATTAGGAATCTGATATTCTCAGTTCTACTAATGAATGGCTCAGCCCTTGACTCACCTTGACCCTGGGAAAGTCACCTGGAACAAATGAGCAAACATTCTGCCACAGCTCACTGCACAGCTTGCAGAGGCCTGGGAAGAATAAGTTTTCAGCAATTTACATGGGTAAAGGCACTTAGAAGGCTAGGCCAAAAAAAAAAAAAAGCATAGCAGCAGCACTGTCACATGTGCCAGTTCTGCCTGCAGAAAGAGCACAAGTACATCAGAAAGGGTTTCAGGTCTTCTATGCTGTCAGCTCCCATATGTCTCCAGATGCCAGTTTATCTCTTCTTCTACTGACTAGGTAAAGAGATAGCAAAAGCATGAAAGGTCAGAGGCATCTTCCCACCCAAGTACAAATAGATTTAACAAATAAATCCATAGAGAGATAAAAATTGGGAGGTCAGTATTAATTACAGTTACTAAAAGTGCAAGTCCTAGAAAAACACAGATGCATCTCTACCATTTCAAAAAGCCTGTCCTCACAACAGCTTTCCACCACCCACACATCACTTCTGGACCCAATACACAGTAAAGCACATACAGTTGTGCTTGCTCACAGCAGGCACTGCAAGAGCTTTGCAGTGGCACTGGGCATGGTAGGGATGGACTCCCTCAATCAGACATCCAGAACATACCCTGAAGAAAGACTAGCTCCTAGACAGCACAGTGCTTCTGCAACCAGACCAGGTCACTGGCACTGTAAATACTTTGCAACCCTACCAGCACTTATCTGGATCAAGATACAAATTAACTCACATCTCTGGTATGCACTTTGTCCTTTAATCCTCTGCCCTACAACAGCCTGGTCCTTCAAAGAAAGAATAAGCTTAAATTTAAGTTCTGCTTTAAACAGGGGACAGCCTCTTAAATACAACAGTTTGCACTTCCAGACACAAGTTCACAGGCGCTGCTCGGTGGGACATGCTATTGGGAACGGGCACAAAGGAGCCTCACCACCTTCATACCACTTGTAGAACACCACAGATGTGGGTATAGGCAGCTGAGCTTAATGTCTCATTCAAGAGGGCAGAAGACACCCCATGCAAGCAACTGGGTGCCGCACGGATCTGTGCCACAACCACTCGGCTTGCAGAAAGCTATCAGGAACTGGGTCATGCAGTGGCTGGTTGGCAAACCCCATCTGCCTGCCCGCCTTCTTACAGGCCAAACAGGCTGCAAGTTATTTTGCCCCAACAGCACCTCCTACTTTCCATAGTCACCAGTCACTGCAATTCAAGGCCACCACAGGACAAAGAGGACCACTGAACACAAAGAGAACTAAGCACAACTGATTTCGTACTGGGAGGTGGAGAGGAGCAAAAGTCAGCAGGAGTCATCTATGAGGGACGCAGGGAAATCCCACAAGTGAGATGAACCTACCTCCAAAAGCCTCACTGTAAAAAGTCAAACAAGGCTGGAAGTGATCGTCAGCACAACTCACCAAGTAGTCGGTTACTCATAACAACTTTCTGCAGGTCTCGGGAGCACAGGCAGAAGGAATAGCCACAGGCCCCCCCTCTTTGAAGGCTTTCAGTACTGCACAGCAGAAGCACTGGCATGGAAAAGCAGATCTTCCTGCAGGTCACATGCTGCTGGTCGTCCTCATAAAACGTGGAACCTATGAGCGCAGTGGGAATCACCCAGATCTCTGTCCTCCCCTCCCCAGTTCAACACCACAACTGCATTTATAGCCTCCTCCCACTCACAGAACAATTGCAGCTTGAGTTCTGCATGAAAGCTCAGCAGCCAAAGCAAATCAAGTGCATGTCCACATTTGCTGCCCTTTACACTCACAGGAAAATACATAGAGTCTTGATGCCAGCACTCATACAAGTCTGTGGAGAGTCATCCCTCATAAATGACCAGCGCACAGCTATTTCTACCTATGCTGGGTGCGGCCTTCAGCATGTTAACCCATTGCTTACATCCCCAAGTGCGTGTACAAAAATCTCTGTGCCCACTAGTGCCCTCCACTTCTAGTCAAGGTCTCCTACTCAAAGGAGGAAAATAAATAAATAAATAAATATATATATATATATATGGAGTCAGCATTCTCCATCTCTTTCTCTGTTCTTCAGTTCTACAGTCTTTTTAACCTTCTTTTCCTTCAGAGGGGAGGAGGTAGGGCACATAGTGGTTCTACACAAAAATGTATGACTCTAAAGCAAGCTTCAAAATGACAAACAGACATAAATGCTGCACCCTCTGGAGTCTCAAAAAAGTTTAGAGCTGCCTGGTTTATCTCACTTTCACAAGTTGTGTGAAGTTTATTTCACAAGCAGGCCTTGGTAGACCACTGCCTCACTCCTCTCCTCCAGTTTGACCTCTGGTCTGAGTTATGGCACCTGTAAACTCAGAACAGCAAACAGTAAGACAAAGTTATCAGGCACGTAGCACCCTGCTGAAATCCTGCATGACAAAACTGAAAAGCTCAGGTGTGACATTTTTAAATTCCCACCTCAGTAAGTTTACTCTCACATTGCCATTTCATCCAAACACAAGTCTGTGTGTACAAGCCACCAGATTGCCTGAACAGATTCAAGAAGTCCGTAAGGAGCAATACTGCACAACAGCCAGTACATTTCCCGGTGGCTACGTAACACTTCAGGTTGAACAAAACTGAGGTACAGATAGCCTCTTCAGAGAGGGAAATAGTCTTAGAGAAACATTCTGGCTGTATTGTCCACTGACGGCATTGCATGTGCCACCTGATGACAACAGGGAGAAAAGCCTGGGGACTTAGTGGGTGTCACAGCAACAGATAAAACAGAGTCAAGGACAAAGTACTAGTTCTGGTCTGAGTTTTATAGCTATTAGTTTAAGTAGATGCTCATTATCACTAAACTGAATGATGTTTCAGAGAGGGCAACTAGTGGCGTTTTAAGCAAAGGTAACAGATAATTTTACAATACCTATTCTATCCATTTACCATTCACAGGGTACATGAACTCTGTTCCTTTCATTTGTACAGTTCCATTACTAATGGTAAACACAGCAGACGAACAATACCTCATGATCCTTCTCTCACACAAAAATATGTCTTCCTTCTATGTGCTTGATGTAAAGAGTAAGCTCCAATATGAGCTCCATTTTGCTATTTTCTTTAGGTTTACTACAGTTTAGACATACAGACTGTATCTGTCTTTACAAAGGCAGATGCGTGTATAACTTCCTCTTCTCCCCATTTCTATGAATGGCATCTTGTGGTGATATAATACATTTATTCTTAATTTAATGGACCACTACACCAACTAGCTCCAGCTGAAAATACATTACCTAACATTGTATAGTGAAGAAGCCTGGAAAACGACATCTGCAGGAACAATGCACAGAAAAAGCCTGCCTCTGCACAGAACAAGCTCCTGGGGTTTGAAGAGGTAAGACTGATGCACTGTTCACACGCTTTTCTATCAGGGGAAATTGACGGCATTTGGTTGACCTAGAGAACCAGTCAATCAAAAGCCAGTAGAGGAAAGGCAGAGGGAGGGGGGGAGAAACGAAGCTTGAGCCACACAGTCATTTGCGGAGAGAATTATGGCTGAGAAGATAGTCCAATCTTCTGGGGATGCCTGCCACAAGCTGGCTTGGGGCAGCGCTGTGGGCCATCCTCTGTTCCATGTCATCTTTCCTTCTTAAAGGAAAAGGCAGCAGCTCGTAGGCAAAGCATCAACACACGCGTGTGTGTGTGCAAGAAAAACAGGACAGGACTGGCTTACAGGGCAGATCTGGCCTAATTGCTGACACAGCTGAACCTCTGAAGTACATTACTAGTTCATCATTATGTTTGTTACACCTCTCCTATCTCTGATTCCCTAGTTTTCACATTACAATATTCATTTTTAAAAATACATGTATTTATATCTACCAAACTACAATTCATCTCAGAGTTAAAGTTACTAATGGTTTCTCTCTGAAAGCTTGTTGCTAAAGCTCTGCTTTGTTATCTCGAGTTGTGTGCCTCGTTATGAACCACTACCGCATGCACCATGACCACACATTCAAGGTTGAAACGTGCAGAAAAATTGAGACAACAGGGTCACAAGAATAAAAAAGCAGCTGTTAAATACCTGGTCAGCATGCTTCCCCTTGCCCTCCCACACCATTATAGTTTGCCACTTTTGAACAATTCATTAAGACCTGCCAAAACCCTACTACACAGACAGCTGAACACCATGGCAATAAAGTCAGATACCAGAACCTGAAATCATCTGAAATCAATGACTGATCACCACCAACTCCAGTAAGCCTTGGATCAAGCCCGACCTCTAAGTCTCATTAAACTCATTTTTACATGAAAATCAACAGCCCTTTGCCTCCTCCCTCAGCTGGGAGGGAAACAACAGAAGCACTTGTTACAATCAGAATTACCTCTCATACAGGCTAAAAGAGTAAAGAGCTTCACAATGAGATTAATCAAAGTGAAGGAGTTATAATAGGCTTAAAAATGAAAGCACATTAATAACTGCTCCCTTGTGGTAAACAGAGCTGGTAATCAAGAACAGGTTCAGCAGAACTCCTTATCCTGAGGCACAATTAGCTCTGTAGCAACATGAATGAGCAAGTGATTGGCACAGACAGTCACAGGCCAGGGTGGAAAGGCTCTGTAGAACTTCAATTCATCCATCAAAAAAAACAGGAGAAGAGAAAAACACTCTTAGAAAAAAGATCATGTTTGTCGGTCATTTCAGTGCAAAGCTCAGGTTTCTCTGTCCGCCATCGAGACATTTTGCAATGCCAGCACCTAGCAGAGCAAGGATGATATGCCAGTCCCTGAAAGTAATCCTTCCTCCACTCTGACTCCAGGCCTAGCACAGGACCCCAGGCTCCAGCTGGAAGGAGCCATACTTCTTCAGAGCAGCTCGTCTGTGAAGACCAACTGATAGGTGTCCAGTTTTCTCCTGCTCCTGTGAGAAAAATGTATCCTGACAGTTCTTCGCTGCCTTTGTCTTGGATCAGGAAATTTGCCTGGAGAAACTCACTCTCCTATTGATCTTTCTTTTGTCAGCTTAGCAGCCTACTATGCTGTGATGCTCTTTGAAATTTCACAGAAAAAAAAGTAAAACAAATGAAGTCTTATCTCTATTCAAAGTTACAATTTGTCAGTGGAATGTTTGCAGAACTTTCAAGCTAAAACATGGAAGTGGGAGAAGAGAAAAGAAAGCAAGACTGGCTGTATGCGACTTTTCACTAGACATTCTGGTTACGCAGGAACATGCAGTGCTTTCCTCTTCTCCATCCTCCTATAGGTACTCGCTATATGCACTCAAAATTCTGACGGTACTTACCTTTAGAAGCCCCTTGGAGACAACCATCTTCATTTCACAGACAGGTAAGTGCTCTAACAGGAAAACTGGCTTAATCAAATTCAAACAGCGAGTCTGCAGCTGAGCAGTGAACTCCGTGAGACTGAGTTTTGCTTTTATTTATCTACTGGTTTTAGCATTTTTAAATTAATTTGAGGAAAAGAAAAAAAAAAGTTGGATGAGAGGAAAGGAAAACCACAGCATTATGGGAAAAGAAAAAGCTCGTATATGAGAGGCTAAAAAGACTATTCTGGACTTGCTGGCGTCTTTACAGCAGGGTCCATCATGCACTCTTTAACCAGCTCAGGACACAAGATGAAGTGAGAATATACCCACATTGACAAAAAAAAAAAAAAAAAAAATTGGTAGAACAGTTCGATAGCCACTCTCTCCCATAGGTGATCTTCCAAATCAATGACAAGCTACCAGGAGGAATGCCAGCTGAACCTGGAAAGGTCTGTAAAACTTGGACAACAGTGTAATTACTTAGTGAATTCAAGGGCAGGTGGGGGGGTGGGGGGAACACACTCCCAAACTCACAGCTCCAAAACTTTTGATTTTACGTAACATAAGCTCCTATTTCAAATAGCTCCTCTTTCATTTAAGGTGTGTTCCCTCTGTTTTTTTAATGAAAATTGTATTGTACCATGCTGACAAAAATCCCCTCCTCTTCATCATTCCTGTAGTAAGCTGTTAACTGTCCAAGCAAACAGACTGACCTTCTTCCAACCACATTGTGAAGTCTATTAGACTCTTGTCTGTCCAACAGGAGAAGCAGGTTCTGAAGCTAGGACTCCTTCACACAATTACCATCACACTCCACTAAATACATGTAAGCTACCAGCATGAGAACCTCACAAACTGAGCATAAGCCTCCAAAGTAAAATGTCTCTGGTTGCAAATGCGGCATGATCTCAAGGTACACTCTCTGTAACAAAGTCAGTTGTTGCTCTAAGGACTATGCTTGGGATTCAAATCACACACACAAACACCTGTATACAACTGGAGCCATTTAACTGCCAGATGCAGTCTCAAGAAGGACATCTTTGCTCTCTGTACAGCCAAAGGAAAGAAACAGCAACTCCAGCAAGTTGCTCTCATCTTAAGGTGAGCCCTCTTTGAGGTGGGATGAACCTCCCTCTCCAAGTTCCCTCTCTTTTTCTTTTCCTCTGTCATCTGCAGAAGGATGTCCTAAATGACTGGCTAGATGTTTAATTCTTAAGACAGCTTTAGTTACACAGAATTAACATAAGTTGAAGGTTCTCTAGATTAGAAAAAAAATGCTCCACAGCGAGAGCAGTCCCTGTAGCAGCCAAGCATCTCCTTTGCCGGAAATTCAACTTGTTAATTTGAAAAAAAAAAACCAAAACCTTGTCTAATAGGCAAAATACAGCTTTAGGATCTAAACAGAAAGAGATTTTGCTCTTAACCAAACTTACTCTTCCCTTCCTTCCCCCAGTGCAGTTTCCAGGCTTAGATTCAGAACACTAACATAGAGGTCTGGGTCAATTATAAATATGATGTAAAGCATGGAGTTTCCTTGATCTTCAGACATTTAACTCATTCCCTGAATTGCCTTATTTGCCTGATTCACATAAAGAAGGTTTTCAAAACATTACTTTGTTCTTAAGTGATAAGAAAACAGTCCCTATAAACAACATCCTCAAGTATTGTTTCACCTACTAAGATTAGATGGCAATTTAGATCATAGGAAGGTGTAACACTTCAATTTCTGTGTACTATGATATTTTTACTAGGTTACAAAGATTACCTACATAATTTTCTCTTCATTTTCTAAACTATAAAACTATCTTCTGTCATTTTTATGTGATGCCTTGAACAAAGCTTTTCAAAACTAAGCTACTGGAGCTTATTCACACTGCACTTCATCCTGTTGCTTCTGTCATTTTAATGTTGCCCCTCCAGCACAGCTGAGAAGATCATATGGTGTCCCGATTCAAATGCATGACTGTGAGCCTTGAAGAAGAGTTTCCATAAAACAGAGTCAAACAAAACAGAAAGCAGGTAAGAATTATACTGCTGCCTTGTTTTTACACACAGGACAGAAAAATAAAAGCAGGGAATTTAACCAAGAAAAAATATCTCCAGTAATTGTCAGTTTGAAGATATTATCATATTTTATGACAGAACTGGCCTCAGGCTTCAAAAAGAAGTAAAAGTCTCTTTGAACAAGACATAGGGAGAAGCCTATCTTTGACAAGAAACCAGCACACAAATATTCCCAAAGTGCTAACATACAGTGCCCATACAGATATAGCATTTTTAAAGATCAAGTTTCTTAAATTAAAACAGTGATCTAAAGCTCAGTCTTTCATGGCTAGAAATATAAAGTTCTCTATCAGAAACCCTTTTAGAAACAAATTAAAACATCAAAAAGGCAGATTGAATAGAATAGCTTTGTTATGGAGGGGGAAAAAAAAAACCAAACCCAAAAAGATGGAAAATCTATTGTCTTTTAGCATCTTTCCTGCTGTCAAAAAAAATTACAGCTGGTTTCAGAGTAAGCATGTGAATTTTACATAAAAATAGTGACCAAGAACCTGGTATATAAGGCATGTACTCTCTGACACCCTTGCAATATCAACATATGTCAGTTGGCAGCACTTTCCACTGCAAGTCTCAAGCTCTTGCTATAGTCTACTCCGTAGGCATCGTGGAGACCTTTTTTCCCCTATAGATACACAGTTGATACACAAGCAAACCATTTCTCTCCCTTGCCTCTAAGGCCTCATGAATCATTTATACAGCATTGCCAGCATCTTCAGAAGGATGCTCCAGACAGCCTCAGAGAATCAATGCTCACACCCCAAGGAAAGTCAGTAACAAGTAGGTTCCTAAATCCCAAATAAAGTTTTGGAAAAATCCTGTCCATAAAAATAAATCAAGCAATTGTATTAGTTCATGGACTCATGCTTTTGTTGATCAGTAAACAGCACAGGGATGGCAGGAGCTTGTCTGCTATGCTGAGGTCAGTTTTCCTGGCAGAGATCAGTTGCCTCAATCTTCAAGAGAGTTACTTCCCTACTTCCTTGCATTTGCTGAAGTCACAAGGTGCTCTAGCTGTATTTACAGAGTGGTTGGGGGCTGTGGAGCAAAAATTCTGTTGGCTTAGGTGCTTAAACATAGCTGTGCTCTAGAGAAATACTGCAGTGAACATCAAACACATAACCTGCTGGCACAAACACTTCCTTTTCTGCGCTGCATCGCTTCTGACACTGACTGCATCACTGTCGTAGCCAAGTGCCTCCCAGCAGCGCACTAAGTGCTAATATCTCATGTTCAGTTTATTCCCTCTCTTCCCTGAGGGACAGTCATATGCACCGCAGTATGAATTGTTTTGAGAGGGTATATGTTTTAAACAGGTACAGCTTTTTTGAACAGGTTTCAGTTTTTGAAGCTGAAAGCATGTGCCCTGAATGAAAGGTGCTCAGGCACATCATGCGCAATAAAAGTTCATTTCACAGACTAGGGCCAGTATCCTCCTCTCTCTTCCATTAACACAGTCTCTTCTGCAAAGAGTGAAGAATGGCTTTATCCTTTTGGAATAGTGTTCTGCTGAACCAAAAGTCAACTCATGAACCACTGTCCTACCATAAACATCCATGGAAGTTTTTATGACACATACTAGCGGTGAAGTACACCTTGACTGTAAAAACAAATCATCCACTGATGCTTGTGAAGTATTTTGAAATCCTTGAATAAGAGGAACTATCTGTTTATTATCCGATATAGTACACCAGCCTTTGTTTCCTCTCTGTTTTGCAAATTCATCTTCATGTTACCTGTACCAAATGCTTATATTCTCCTTAAACTAGAACAACTCTTTTCTAGTTCCCTGGCAATACTCTACTTCTCACTCTAATTTGGCTTTCTCAGCTATGCACATCTTTATCCTTGCATCCAGTTCCTGAAATAGGCCTGCCTAGAATATTTGATAAAACCTGAATGAAATTGCCTGAACAGTAATGTTGTTATGAAAATGTCATATCTCTAGGGAATAATATAGTTAGGTTTTCTTAAGAGCTTGTGCACTTGATGGACAGAAAATACTTCCTCCTTAAAAATGAGCAAAACAGATTAAACAACTCCAATAACACTGGAACAAAGAATTAGATTTTTCTATGCAGAACTTTTGCATAGGAGAAGAATGGTTTCCAGAGTTGTTTGAGGGTTTTGTTTTGGGTTTGGGTTGGTTTTTTTGTTTAGGTTTTTTTTGTTGGTTTGTTTGTGGGGGAGGTTTTTTGGGGGTTTTTTTTTGGTTTGTTTTTTTTTTTTTTTTTTTACGAGT
>WHYT01017469.1:132181-162780 GCA_009806455.1 Tetrax tetrax | reverse complement strand
AAAAAAAAAAAAAAAAAAAAAAAAAAAAAAAACCAAAAACACCACACACACCAAAAAAAAACCAACCACTATCACCACTAAAAACAAAGAACACCAACACTGCTTTAAGAGTTTTCAAATCAGGCCCTAAAAATACTTTACATTCAAAGAGAACAAGCATCCTACACCTTAGTTCACAAAGAAGCAAGTTAGCAGCAGAGCTCAAAGTCTGCTCAGCCCCACAAACCATCATTCTCACAGCTACAGCTGCAGTTATGCAAAAGACATACACAGACATATGTATTTACCGCATTACACAATAACCCAACATAAAAATCAACGCTAGGTTATATTGTGGGAAGTGTCATCCAGATGGCAGGCAGATCTCAAGTTACTGCTGCAGGTGGCCAAGAAAAAGACCCTGGATGGTGAGACGCTGCACTGGCAGGCAGCTGAACTGGAATAGTAGCTTTCAATCAGCAAGATCAGCCTCTTCAGGAAGGTGCTGATGTAGTAGAGATCAGGTACTAGAGACAGCCTGCAGTATCCCAGAGTCGTACTCCTGGCACCGTGAGGAGGTCAAGGCACCTCTGCAATAGTTCAAGGTAGAAGGAAGTGGCTTCTACGGAGGTGGAGATGGGGGAAGGGAAGAGAGAAGGAAGGAAGGGAAGGGAAAAAAAAAAAAAAAAAAAAAAAAAAAAAAGGCTACAAGAAGGGAGATAACAGCATCCCTGTAGTCTTAACATTCTTTTCAGATTTTCAACAATAAAAAGTCTTCTAAGAACCAGAAAGCCACATTCAAGTCCTATATGTAGGTCAGAAACAAACTGTTCTTTCTAAAAGAAATTAGCAATTAAGATTTAGAGATTCGATTTAACTTCACGCAAAAAAAAGTTTCCAAAGAAGCACATCTGCCATCTCCACCGTGCTGGTGGACTGAGATGTTGTGAGTGCTAGAAGCACTGTCAGCACAGGAACCTAGAGATCCTGGAGGTCTAGAGCTCAGCCCCCAAGCTGTTAAGTGCAAAGTCACAGAAGAAGTTCTGATGGCAAGCAGGTGTTTTAAACTGCAGGGGTCCAGTATGAATAAGCATCTGATTTTCATGGATAAAAAAACAAGTCTGAGGTGCACAGCACTTTGCTCTTATCACAGTGGTCTTCTCTAGGATGAGAACTCCAAGTCTCAGCTGAGGACTTTTCAAGTATTGCGGCACGTGAAAGCATCAGTCAACGCAAGCAAACCAATGGAAAGGATGAAGATATAAAAGAGGAAAAAAAGATTTCTCTTTGATTTTGATGAGTACACTATATGAACGGGATTGAGGTAACTCAAAAACAGTACAACCAAAGAGAACAACAATTCCCAGGGAAAACTTGTATCTCAAGTTAAAATTCTTCTATCTGTACTCACTTCAGCCTGACTTGTTTTGGAATGCTGTCCCCTCTATCACAGAGCCAGTTTGATTTCAGAAATGCCTAACACACAGAACAGTTATATCCCCATATAAATAACAGAAATACTTTTCTTACAAGAAATATTCAAAATCCCAAACCTCTGCAAAATGCTACAATAGAATTTGCACATATCTTCTAAGTTCCGATGGCATGACAATCCACTTTGAATTGGCTCCCATGGTAACCGCAACAGTAAGGTCCCCAGAGAGCTATCTCACACGCACACAACGAGATTGGAAGGGATGTGTCTGTAGCTTTGCAGTTGAAGAGGCAGGACACAAACTTGATTCAAGGCAGAGAATCTCTCCACAACAGCACCCTCCTTTCAGCTAAAAGGATTCAGAAAGACACTGCTTATTTCCCTTAGGAATGGGATTCAGCTTTCATATCATCTCTTGGACTACTGCATGCACTTCTCTTTAGAAACTGACCCTTGCTACCCTCTTCTCTCAAACCCCAAAGCAGTTTAACTCTAACACATGTACTTACATCATTTCACTAGGTGGTTTTTGTTTCTCAGCAAGATCCTGCTTTGTAATTTTTCTAGTTGAGTTGGTGGAAATCCAAGGAAGCCAAGAAATAAATCTCTGCACGCTTTTGACTCAACTGGAGAGCTAGCTACTCTAGAGGAACACTGTGGCATAGTCAGCCCAGAGATATAGTCCAGGGAAAGTCCCCTCCCCTCCTTGCTTTGCCATACAGATAACTCCAACACTCCTGAAAGCAAAAGCATCCTTTGCTCACTCATATCTCATCAAATTCCCCTTTCCAAGGTCACGCCTCATCTCACAGTTGCAGCTCCCTCACTAATGATTTTTCTTAATTGGCCAGTCTAAGCCGCTGCAAGATGATATAACATCATGCTCCCACAGCACTTACCGATCCAGGAGCAAGGGAACAAAACGGATCTCTCCTACTTCATCAGCTTGAGAACATGGAGCAGCAACAACTAGACTGCAAGCAATGAGGCAGCCCTTACTGTTCCACCGCATCACTGTGCTGTTCACTGCCACACACACAGAAAAGCCTGTCTTTCTCATTCCCATGTGCTACCAGCTGCATTTCACGCAGGATTTGGTCTAATCAGAACTCAGAGATCCCAAAGAGAGAGTTTATTTAGAACAACACACCATACTTATATTTTCAGTACCTTTCTGACCTCTGGCTTGCTGTGAAGTACACATTGTGACAGGCATCACAGATTTTTAATGCAAAAAGATCTCTTTGTGTAAGGAATATTTATCATCCTTTTCACGGAATACCCCTTAATAATTCAGACAGACAGCCCTAAAAGAGGCACTTTCACAGCATCCCACTGACAGATGCAACTCCATTAGTGTCCCTCCTTTCCAGCCCACTGACATAGTGTCACTCTGTCATAATTTGCAAACTCAGGCTCCAGCAAGACAGAAAGGGGCAAGAAAGTAGTTTGAGCAAGACCTATAGCAATGAGAAGAAAGTGGTTTTCAGGAGAAAGACCAGAAAGTGATTATTTGCTCTTCGCCCTGAAAGAGGTTATGTTTCTCAGCAAATCAAACCCTTTTGTTCACGTTCCAAACATATTTTGGCTGAGCTTCCAACTTCTAGAAAAGAGGCAGGAAGTAGCAAATGAATTATAGCATCATCAAAACGATAATAGCCCAGATGTTTATACAGCTTTTAATTAAGATTTCTGTTGAAAATAAGGAGGTTTTATATATTCTCTTCTAAAGTTGCTCTGCTTAACGTTGATAGAACTTCAATTAGTTGTAGATAAAAACAATGCATAGTACCTAATGATGATTACTATGAACAATGCCCTTCCTCTGGGAAAGTATACTCAAGTGATGAGCCAGAGATACTGACGCAAGCAACAGGTATTTTTTATTCAGTTTCTCAGAAGTGAGAAACAAAGAAATTGAAAATTCCTGCCCATTTGGCAGAGCACAGGGCTCATTCTGCCTCCCTCTCCCTCTGAGCCACAAGGTAATTCACAAAATGAATTCAAGTCCTGAACGTACCTGCTATTTTACATATGGTTCCTGTTATTTTAACCTCAGAAGCAAATTGGAAAAAAAAAAAAAAAAAAATTTTTTTGCTGATTGCTTATACTTTCATAAGTTCCCTTCCTTTGTTCTATCAGCCAGGTTACTTAGAGGATATTACCCTAATCCAACAAAGAACTTAAGATTATTAATATTTCCAATGAAGGCTGGATCAAAATGCTTTATTTATTAGAGTTCATCAGTTCCTGCTTCATATCCTAACTACTCAACTGAAATACCCTTACAGTTTCATTATTATGCCTGTTGTATTAGTGGTAAGTCAGTCACAGAGCGTGTACGCTCAACTTGGGAGTTCAGTTCCACCTTCCTAGGGGCAACTTTTCATACAACAGCTATCAGATTCTTCTTCCTCCAAACTTACCACAGCTATTAACAATTGACATTGGGCCAGTTGCCGCTGAAGAACGAGCAGAGTGGACATGCAACATCCTGTCTGCCTCCAGGAATAAACAGAAAACCAGCAGTACAGCACTTGTATAAAAACCAGACAGCTTGCCGCTGCTCGCTGTTTCAATACCGTCCGGATTGCCCAAAGCAGACCCACCGTAGATAAGACAGGATGAGGCTCTCCTCAGTCACACCGCAGCAGTCGCACTCACTTCACTGAGATTTACTCATTTAAATCAGAATAGCACGCAACTTTGGATGCCCACAGACTCACTCAATGCAGTTAGAGGGCAAGACCCGCAAGCAAGTTAATAAATGAGTTTGTAAGGGCACGTTAGTCACTAAAATAAACACTGCTTAAGGCAATTCTTATTGCTTCATTTGTCATTTCTTCTATTACTTCAGAGAAGATCACATAAATTAGGAACAAAATGCACTAGCATTGTAATGTTCAAGAAGTCAAGAGAAACGCATGATAAGACAGAAGGGTTGTTCCTGCATCATTGCTTACTGTGTTTGACACTGGCTGTGAACACTTCCACAGAACCTGCTCTATTCTATTCTCGCTGCATCCCATACCAGTTACCCAGCAGGCAGGCCAGCAAGCATCACCTCTGAAATACAGAAAGGCTGGGCTGGGGAGAAACTACATATTCTTCTGGCACCTTCTTTCTCAAAGTCATATTGCAAATGCCTCCAGAGTAGCTTCTGCTTCTTCATCTCCATCTTTAAAAAGAAAGAAGCAAGCATTACCTTTGCCTCTGGGTGTCAAGGAAATAAATGATCTCATAGTTCAAGGGAAGCAAGATGCATCCTCATTTGGAGCTCCGTGTAGTCAATTCTATAGGAAAGGGACTGTAGCACAGGACAGCTGCTACTACTACTACTGGAGCCTGGGTCACTTTTACCAGCTCCTCACGAGAGAGACACATCCCACTCAGACACAGCTGTGGCAGGTTCCAGGTACCAGTGCAAGCCAGTACTGCTAACCAGAGCAGAGACACCGCACCCCTCCTGCTCCCAGAACCACGCCCTCGCAAGGATGTTTGTGTGTTTCTGTTTTGTTAAAATGAGTATCCTCCCCAGAACAAAACTCCACAGAAAAGAGCCTTGGTGAAGAAACAGTCAGCCATTAGCATGGGACAACCTGACTTGGGCAGGGGGGAATACATCTACCCCACGGAGAATCTTCTAAAGCCAAACTGCAAGTACACAACTCAGCAGCAACACGCAGATATCCCAAAAGCTAACAAACATCTGCCTCTTCTCCTAGTTCTCAGGTTCCCCTATGCTTTTCTGTTAACAAAACTGTACAAAGGATGTTGTTTTCTCACAAGGGAAAGGAAGAGGAGCCCAGAAATTGAAGGAGCATATTAGTGCAAAAAAAATTCAGTGGGTTTCTTTGGACGACTGATGCAGAATTTACGCATTGGTGATGGAGTGACAGGGTACCAAAAGGTATCAGTGCTCTTCACACAGCAGGAAGATAGCACTTATCCTTTTTATTCCAGCTTGTTCATTTAATCCTTGGCAAACAGGAACTTCAGATTTTTTCTAGCATTTCATAAAGTAACAGCAATAAAATATCTAGGTAAGGAAGCTGTTTTACATTAAATGGGAAAAAAACATAATAGCTTGGACTTCCTAGCAAAAAGATTAAAGTATGGAAGTAAGAGAGTGGGGGGAAGGCAAGAAATGGGATGTGAAATACTGCAAAGAAGAAAAGCTGTTGATTATTTAATGGAGTACGGGATTTTTATTTGTAACCCCACCAAATTCTGAAAGCCTAATTATCTTCCTTCCTAACCATTCCCGTCTGTGATGCAAGGAGGGGTCGGGGGAGGCACACTACAACACCCTTCTGCCCCCTAGAAAGGCTGCATTTCCTCTTGCAAGGGGACTGTATCCCAACTTTACAATAAAATGCCCTGCAGTTTATTAGTTTCTTCTCAGCCCTAAACACAAAACCAAACCAAAATCCCACACTTTTCCAAATCAAAGACTAACAGAGTCTGTGAGTCCCATGAAGCTTGCAAGGGAGCAGACCTCTCTACCTTAGGAAACATGCAAGTTTCCTGCAATTCCCGAACTTTTGATTGACCTCACTGATCCGGTCTCAGTGTTGAACTACACATGTTGTCTGTTGTTCCATGGCCACACCAGCCAGTAGCCTGGAAGAAACTAGTGGTTGGCATCCATGAAAATCAGAGAATATTCTTTGTCGCAAGGAAAGAGGGAGAACTTTATTCACTCAAGGCAGTGCAAAAGAGTCATTTTCACTCCCCAAAATAGCTTACAAACTTCATTGATTTAGGCAGACAATCCGATCCTGGTGTGAGTTTTGAATAAGAAAATGTTTTCCTTCCTTTTATGCCAGACCACTGTCTAGAATTATTAATCTTTACCATAGCAAAGAAAAAAAAAAAAAAACAACAAAGTTAAAATGCTGACAGAAATGTTGCTTGAGAGCTTCAAGTAACTTGCAGCCAGGACTGTATTTTGAAAAAGGGGAAGAATAAGAGGGGTAAGAAGTCACATCATACATTCACAGAACATGACTGATCTGTCTAAGGGAGAAGCCAAGGATTAAGTCTCTCTTGTCCAAAACAGACAAGGACACTCAGACTTATTAGATTGCCTATGCTAGCACCAGTACACTAAATTCAGCTCTTTCAAAGCTAAAGGACACAAGAAAGGTACCTGGGTAGGAAGGTGGGACCTCCACCTTCTGACAAACTTGATTAAAACTGGCTGACAGGCATGGGGTGACTGCCTGTATGTGACTGACAACCTCACACATAGCATGAACATGTAAGCTCGTTTTGTCAAGTGTCGTTTCCTAAGGAAACATGGGAAGAAAAGGCATTTTCACTGACACTCCAAGCAAAATCAGAGTTTAATCTGGCACCCTTCACAAGTACTCAATTAGATTCCCATTCAGAAACAGAAAAGAACAAATTAATTGACCAGTAAAGGCTTAGAACAAGCCTGATACTGTGCCAGCAAATGGAAATGAGGGGAATCAGGCTACAAAGAGCCCTGCTGCAGGCATCCAAATACCTCCTCTGCCAACACTTCTTCCCACAGGACACCTTTGCTTCTCATCAAAAGAGCCAACATAGCAATCACCGGACAGACAGTAGATTTGAATGCACGTACCAACAGAATTTCCAGCAGTCAAAATCCACACACACAGAACCAGTGAGCTGACATACAGACACAGGCATGCAGATTAGACCGCTAAACGGTCTAGTCTACGCAAACATGAACCAAAGCACAAATCTGTACCGTAACACGCTAAGCAAAAGTGGATGGAAGAAACCCACCAAAAACCTGCATTCTGAAATCCATCTTCACACAGGAGGTTAATTAGAACAAGTGGGTGAGTGAACATTTTCTTTTCTGTGTGTGCAGTATTCCCCAATGGTTTAGTCATTACAGCGAGAACCCAAGCCGTTAAAGATAAATCTGCATAAGAAGCTGAACACTTCAGAGAGCAAAATTAACTTAGTGGGTAGCTCTCCTGCCCAAAGAATTGTATTAGACAATTATCTACAGAAGTCAAAATGAGGCCAACATTTAAAGGCCACAAGGGGAATAATACAATGATTGCGAAGGAAAAAAGCAAACAATGGCTAGGTGATCATATTTGCTTAAGTCATATACACAGTAGCATTCATAATGAATACTAATTTTGAGTTCTGCTTTATAAGGCATATTCCTAAAAGGAACTTATTTTCCAATTATGAGCTCCAGTGACCGTGCACATTAAACAATGAAAACAAATGGCAGTAGATATTAACGTTGTGACAGTCCCATTATCTCTCAAGTAATGCATGAGGATAGAGCTGTTAGCCATCCTCATAGGCAAAACTTACTGAAAATTTCACTCCTATCCACTTCCTACAGCTGTCAGTTTCCTCTCCCTCTATCCATATCAAAAGGAAGCAATTAGAGAAAACTGAACTGAAGATTAAAATTCTTACATACCAAGAATATCTGTGGTTTAGAGATCACGTCCTTAAATTGTTCTTGCTAGCTTTTTAAAAGCAAAAACACAAAACAATCACCCTCAAAAGAGATTGGGAAGTGACTGGAATTTTTTCCTTCGTGATGTTGAACTTCTAAGGCATTCTCCGTTCACTGTCCTCTTTAAAAATGCACGGGCAGCAAAGACTTGATCTAGGTTATGTGTTCTTCAAGCACATGAGACATTGCTGTTTGCCCAGCTGGGCCCAACAAGCAAAAGCAGAAGTTTGATACTCAAAAGCCCCAGCATACACAGCTCCCTAGACAGAGTTTTATTTTCTATTTTATTAAATGCGTTAAGCAAATAAGAGAGACGTGATAGTTTATTAAGAGATTCACTTATAGCTTCACCTTGCAGCAGATGAATTTCAAAGCCAAATGACATTACTGAGAGCAAGAAAACACCATCACATTTAGAAACTGCAGGGAAGTAAAAGATATGCAGCCTATGGTAAAGTTAAAACAGTCCCTTGCAAGACAAAACCATGTTACTTAATGGTTTTGTGCCTGTTGCATTACTGCTCTCCCAGCATCACAAGTGATTCTAAACATGCGTAAAGCCCTAAATAGAACAAAAGCCCAGAAGTCTCAGAGGAGGTAAAACCTATTTTTATCAGTGGCATCACATATAGCTATTTCCTAATGTAGCTTTTAGCTTAAACATGCAATAACTGGCACAATGCCATCACTGGAGGGCTGAAACCAAAAACAAAATGCTACAAGATTGCACAAAGAAATATTAGGCTTCTCCAAGGACTTTATCCAGGACAAACACATGGGCAATGAAGAGATATGTTTGGATTCAAGTTACCTCCATGTGCAAGCAAGACAGGTGCACTGAGAACAGCAGCTCATTTCAACTGGGGCAGCAGGACGGCTCAGTTACTCCTCAATATCACAAACGTTAAAGATGAATCTCTATCAAGTCTTTCAATGATTACATAGAACAGACTTTCAAGGACAATAACATGCAATGAAAGAATATTCAAAGACAAGACTGTGAAAGACTTTTTGCCTTCTATGCACTGTTGCATCTTCTTGACAGGGATAAAGGATGCAAGCTGGTCCTCACCTTAGTCTGAATTCCTGAATAAAGACACAAATGGTAGTAATACAGGCATATGCTTAGAAACAGGATTCCTGTGCTGATTCATATTGAAGCTAGGACAGAGAATGACACATGTTCTATACAGCACATTTCAAAAGTTTTGAACAAGACATCCAATTTACATTTCTTTTAATAAAAATAGATAGCTTTATTCAGAATTGCTGCTATTCCTATTGTAGTTCGTAAGAAATGCAAATTCCCAGAAGAAAAATGCATTATTCACTGTCAGTGTGTGAATCAAGAGAGATTTGCATACATTAGACTGACTCAGAGGTGAGTTCAACTAATGCCAATCTCACGAAAAAAATAACCATAGGATCTACTCATTACACAATAGCAGTGACTGACATCAGGCAGCAAGAGAAACATTTTGACCTATCATATGACACTCCCAACATGTCAGGATTTCTCTTTCTATGTAAGCACCTAAGTGTAACCTAGCAACAGCCAGATTCTGTACCCTCTTTCACATGCATCTCACCCAAATTAAGTACATCTTTGTCCCAAACCCTCATAGGTTTTTCTGGCAGAAAGTAGTAAAAGAACAGTGTTCCCAATAAAATGATGAACTATACACAAATACAAACATATTAAAATGGAGGAATATATTCCAGGAGATTAAAAGTTTTGCCAATTCGTTTTTTAGTCTAACATTCTCTCGGTGCTTCTTCTTATCAATATATAAATAAAACCCTGCTTAGCTCCAGGAGGCACTTCATTTCAAGCCTGGGATTGCAATCCTGCTTTTTGTCTTGTTTCCTCCACTCAGGATCCTGAGCTCCATGTCATGTTCACTGCAGCCAAGGCTGGACCCAGCTCTCAAATCCCAAACTAGTCCTTTCTTGGTTTTAAGTATGTACGTAAGCAGAATACCTTCCACTTTTGCTCTATACACTGCTCATTCACAGCACTTTCTTCTTCCTCACGGACACAGCCCAGATGAACACCATTAGCTTTATCCAAGTTTTTCCCATCAACCAGAAGTAGATGCAGGCTGTCTAAATGCAGCTCAATAGGAACAAACCTGTAAAGCAAATAAACTGTTCCCAAGGGCCCCCACCACCCACATCGTCAGCATTTTGGGACAGGGTACTTTATACTAGGCTATAGGCATCATATGTGCTCCTGGAACACAACTTCCAGTTTAGTTTCATCCAAAGAAAGAATAAAATACACACTCTGAAGCTACTCCGTGATTCAAATTTAAGTGCAGTAAGCTAGGACAATCAGGAGAATTAGCTTCAAAAAATACACCCCTAATGCAAATTAACTGTCAAACATCAGTGCACACACAGAAGCCCATGATCTGATTCACACTGCATTTGTTGCAAAGGGCCAGTACTACACACTTGGAAGGTGCAAGATGCTCTGCAGAAAGCAATGTGGGCCAACTGGAACCCAAGGAAATCTTGTCCTAATCCCCAGAAGTTAGGTAACTGTTCAAAAATCCCCAAAACACAAAAGACTGGCTACTTCTTCCAAAATGCTTGTTTAAAAGCGACTGAAAGAAATTATAGGAAGTAGTATATTTTAATTGTTCTACCTCAGTGGCATCTGAATAATTTATATCGTTAAGACATAAAGCACTTGGTTTTGAAACACATTAAAGGGACAAAATCAGGTTAGAAATAAGCAGGCACATTAAGTGGAAGTCAGGCTGAATAAAGATAAGTCTCTGGCCACCACTCCAGTATTTTACTTGCAGCATGCGACAACACTTCAGCCAGCACAAAGATGTATATGGTAATACACAATGCCCTCTCCTCCAACCAGATATATTGCCTGGGTTCTTTACAGAAAATTCTGCCAAAGAGAGCTTTAAGGCAAAAGCTAGTGTTTTCTGTGTGCATTCTGACTAGACAAAAAGTTAACGTACGCTTTCCTAACTATCCAGAGCTTAAAAGTTAGTTAGAAAAATATTTTTATATATACGTATGGGGGGCAGTGTTTGTGCTTACATGTATAGCATTAGGTGTTATACAATTAACTGAAAATCAGGTACCTACTTCCATGCTCAAAGGTTCCAGTCTCCAATAGTCCTCACTGTCTACAGAACAGACTTTGTTCAACAGCTAGATCCAGCATATAGAGCGCTTCTTAAGTTATACACCTGAGTAAGAACATCTACCTTTAAAAATCTAAATGCCGCAGAAGAGCAAGTGGCTCAGTTTATACATGTGTTTTTAGATGAGGAAAATAAGAATGACTGAAAAACCTAATCTAATAAGTATAGTTCTGTTTATCCAGAAGTCAAGCTGATCTCCTATCTATGGATGCACACATACCTTTGAGAGACAGTGGGAAATCCCAATTGTAAGTATAATGAACGAGCATTTATTCTTAACAACTTGGGCTAGCTGTTTCAAATGTCTTGAGGCAATGCTGTGAGAAGTGGTCATTAAACCTACATAAACTAAAAAATGAGTTGTTGATACTTTTCAAAAGAAGTGGCTGTAAGCCAAAGGGGCAAGAATAATCCTTTATGAGGTCTTCCTCACCCTACTCTTCTCTGGTTTTCCCTATTACATGGCATAAGGAAAATAGATGTTAGCTGCATTAATGGCCCCTCTGTATGGGAATTCAATCCTGAAATACATTTTTAGAAAACACTCTAGTCTGCAGCCTAGGGCAATTTTAGAAACCTAAGCAAGACATTTGTAAACCTTCCTCCTCCAGACTTCATGTCAATCCACATGCATCCACAAGCATCAGGAAGAGAATCTCAGCTTCTACTAGGAACCTGGGGTCATACTTTCATTCCATTTATTTGCATACTTAAGTTCAAAAATTCTTCAGCTGAATAGCCACAACAGAACAGCTATTTCCAGAGAGCAGCAGCTAAAATATAACACATCAAAAATCAGCAGGCCAGTAAAGACTGCCACACAAGCCTGTGTACCCACCAGCAGCTGGGAGGCTGGACTAAGTGCTCAGGAGACCTGGGCTCCATTCCCAGCTTTAGGTATGCTAGAGACTTTCCCTGTCCTTCTTCCTCCGTTCAGAGGACATGTTCCTGAGGACAGGAGCTCTCTTTCCTTGTGCAGTGCCTTAACGCTACAGGGTCTCTGATAACCAGCAGAGCAAAGACCAGCATGCCTGCAACAGGAACAGGCTGACACAAAACCACAAGCCATCAGTAACTGTAAATAAGAGAGAAAAATATGTAATTGAGGTAAATTAAATTTGGAAGAAAACATTGAAGGGAAAAGAATGAAACAGCACTCCTCATCAGCCGAGACACCACTTGGTCATGATCTGGAGTGTTCACACCTGCTCTGCTGTCGTAGCTCTGAAACGCACTGCAGCAGCACCCCGACACCTCCCGTTCTGCCAAGCCTGAGCAGCCTAACAGGATCATTTTGTCATTCCAATTCCCATTTAGTTAATTGCTGTAACACCTTCAAATCTCTCTCCACAGCATATTTCATGCAGAACGTCTGCACGAAGTAAAGCAACTCCTTGGGTCTGCCTCCACCAGCCCGGGGCAAACTCCTGAGCTGCTGATCACAAGGGTGATCTTGCCACCAGACAGCGGTGGACGTGGGCCGCTGGCACAGGAGGTATCCTTATTTATCTGCATGCTTACACAGTCATTTGGGCCTACTAACAACTCTGTTCTGCTCACAGTTTCCCATTATTCTTTTTTTTTAAATCTGTTATATCATAAAGGCCTCAGTTCAGAGAAATATTTTGACACGTACTGCTCTACCTTGGCTAAGCCAGACATGTGCAAGGCCAGTCTCGGAGCCAAGGTGTCCAAGGAGAGATACTAGCAAGGGCCTAGGAGGAAATGGACTCTCTAGGCGCAGGGCATCTATTAACACATACATTTTTGAAAGCCCTTTGAAGTGCTGCTCTCCATGCCTTTAGAGACTTGAAACCCTTTAGAAATGCACCTCTGAAAACTTAGCTGGATAGGGATTTGTCAGTACTTTGCTGAATAGGGACCCAGATACAGGAGAATAAACAATACAGGATCCTTATTTTCTGTATGTTGAAAACTCCTTATCAGTTCCTCTTTCTTTCACCCCCTCAGCATTACTGGCTATTTATCTGTGTTACATCCATGCAGACCTGTTTAGTTCACCTCCTACTCCATTACCATGGGCTTGGCAGGTGATACAAGGAATGTTTTGTTGTTGTAATAAACATTCTTTGTCATGATGTGATATTTTCAACTATCTAAACAAAACAGTTTATATTGCACGTTCCACCTGCCAAGTCAGTCCTTTCTTTGAGACCCAGTGGCGACAAGAAAATTCAGTAGCATAACCCTTTCTTCTTGATTACAGCTGCAAATAGCCACATGGGTTGGTGCCAGTAAAACGTAAGCTTCTGCCTCCATGCAAGTGAAATAACCTCTATAGATTGAAAATAGAGGAGAAATAAATGGAAACCAATGTCAGGTCTTGTAATTCATAGTATCGCCTGCATGTGGTTGAGCATTGAAAGTTTCCAAGGCAAGACAGATTTTAAAACATCTTTTTCAAACTGCAATACAATTGCCAGATTCACGGTTTTCAAACCTAACTGTTCCAAAAATCCTGGGTTCACTGTCTTATTTGGTCAGACACCCTCTTCTGACTCTATAGTATGGAAATGACAGCATTGTCACGATTCCCAGCTCCTGATCTTCTGCCACAGACTGTGAACCTCCCTCCTATATCCAAATGGTCTGGACAAGGACAGAACCATCCTTCCCATGTATCCAGAACTGGGGTACTTATCCAAGCCGAACACTACGGGGTCCCTGCATATCACCTCTTAACCAAGTTTGTAATGAATCTTTGGCAGCGCCAGCTACAAACATGACACTTGTCCATACATCACAGCTAAGTGCTGAATTTATGAACAGAGCTCCAGTTTATGTTGTTGCAAGTCTAAGCACTGTACACAAGCCACCAAACAGATGACCAGAATTATTTTACCTCTGTAACATGAGACCACTTTCAGCTTCCACACAATTGTAGAGCATGCTTTCACACAATTGTAAAGCATGCTCTGCTGCACAGTATAGCAAGATATTATGCAGCAGCTGATCTGCACTGTTTCTTTTTCTATCCATTGCAGTAGTTGTGTTGCCATCAAGTCAATTCAGAAAAAAAAAAGTAACTGCTATTATTCAGTCTTGAACATGACATACCCATCTTCACTCATCTTACTACAATCGCTGCCTGAAATCTATAAAATCAGTTAATCTTTGTTCCGGAGCTTTTTCCATCAGACATCCTCAGCAAAACACTAATATCCTGACCATCCCCAAAACTTACCAATACCACCTCACATAAGGCAGGGTTAAATCCCAGCTTGAGTTCAGCACCGTAAAGGTGCACTGAAGTCTGTGACAAATAGCACACAAGCAAGTGATGTGACCAAACAATACGTCCAACTGATGGCAAGTTTACCATGTCATGACAAAACACCATTCAGCATAACCAGGTACTCACTCAAAGCCAAGTCAGCAGGAAAGAGCTTCTGGTATGAGTCACCTTTCTCCACGAGCTGTTACAGTGCACATCTTCCAACAGGTAAGTTAATAACAGCATAAAAGCTCCAACATGGATACCATCACCTGTGAACCACTGAGATGTCAACACTCCTAAATGGTTGTAAGATGGAAAGCAGGGGAGAACTACCCTACAGCAAGAGACATACATATTTTCATTTTTTTCTGGCCTAAATCTATGAAGGAATTAATTCAATTATTTTTCTATACTACTACTGATTGGGCACTGAAAATACCACTGATTAACCATCCAAACACAAAATGCTGACTATTACAGCTGTATTCTTTCCCTCTCTTTCAAAAGATAGTAGCCACAGTTCAAATACTTAAGTGTATAAATTCAGCGAGGCATGTTTAATGAAAGCCTTACCTTCTATCACAGCATTTTTAAAGTAGAGAATAGGCTGCCTTTTACCCTTCCAGCATCATAATGAAAAAGTAAGTCTTTCGATGGAATTGAAGAAAATACTGTGGCTAGCAGAGCCCTGTTGAGAGACAGATTAATTGCCTACTTGAGTGTGCACACAAGAGTAAGCTTGTCACAGCTAAGGGAAAAAGAAAAAAGCAAATCAGTTAGGGAAGGATAGCAAAGCTGCTGTGCTAAGTTTCTCCTGCCTTAGACCTTCTGCACAGCTCACTGCAATGAGAGCTGCGGTGCTGAGAAACAGCAATAAAGCAAAACCAGTCTGGGGAATTCGCCTCCCTTTGAACAGGACAAGACAGGTACTGTTTACAACCCACGGTGCTGCCCTACCATACCGTGCCATCCCACTCCGTGTTCAACAGTGGGGAAGCCACATTCTGAGGGGCCAACCAAGCAGGGAACACAATGCCCTTCAAAATAAGAACAAAACTGCAGCCACAAGCTGCTGCCTCGAAGCAGCACAACCGGAGTGCCAGCTTTCCAGGGACCAGATGTTGCCTGGAGCTCTGCACAGCCCAGAGACACCCCGTGGCTGAATCGGACATCACAAGCACGTATAAATTCATAGCAAGATTTGGGAGAGCACTCTCCACTTCATTAATTTAGTACAATCTCAGATTGACGCGATGTTTTTCTGCTCACCTCCAGCTCAGACTGGGGGTGGGAATGGACAAGGAGGTTTAGGAGAGAGAGCTGGTTCTGAATTAGTGACAAGTGGCAAGGAACTTTAGAGAAAGGAGGGATCAGCCAGGTTGCACGCCAAGCTCTCTCTTGCGTCTGTGGATGTTACTGACATCCTCTGGCCCTCCCTGTGCTCTGCCATGCCTGAGGAAGTCCCTGCAAGCAAGGCTCTGCCTGATTTGAGGTCTCTGGCTGAGTTTCGTTAACCATTACCTGCTGTCTGAGATGGGGCAAGCATTGTGCCACGCTGAAGGTCAAGTGGCAGTTAAATGCTCCTTGTTGATCTGCTACAGTTGCCAGCAGCAGCTACGCTTCCTGGCTTAAAGGAGTCTTAAGGACCCACAGCAACTGCAAAACAGAAGGAAGGCATCACCCTTCACATTACTAGCAGCACAGGACCAGACTCTATATTAGAAAAAGAGAGAAGGAAGATAGATCCAACTTGAAACAAGCTTTTACCAGCTCTACAAAAGTATAAGCAGAGTTTCCTTTAACCCAAGTAGCAGCAAAGCTGCAAAAGGTGGCATGCACAATGGGTCTCCCATGCATTGCATGGGCTCTCCCACACTAGGCTTGACTCCATCTGCCCCAGCTTTAGGCACTCATGAAATACCCAAGTCAGGCAGATCATCATGGTTTTCTCTAAGGTCAATGGAGAGAGATAGACACCTCTTCCCACAAAGATGGAACTCATCATCTAGACATAAGTATCTCTCCACTTCTTATTTTAGACACATCAATTTAGAGGCATGAATGCAAGCCAAAGTGTATTAGGAACAGCAAGATTACATAGGGCCAACTAAACAGGATTAATATTATGCTCCCTTACTTGGCCCGCACTACTGTTAAATGTGAATAGCAATGCTCAATTCATATGAAAGTAAAATAGTGAAAGCACAGTAATCTCCAGAGAGAAACAGGAATGCATATTTTAAGCTTCTTTGTGGCTCCCTCTGGAAAACAGCAGGGCAAACTTTGTTTACAACCCATACCACATGCAGAAAGACAAATGCAACCTTCTGCCAAATTCCAGCAAAGACAAGCCTGTTTCTTCTAGAATTTAATTGTCTTTTTTCCAAGGAAACTGCTTTTTGGAAACAGCAACTATATTGCATCAAGGAAAAGTAAGAGGTGAAGTGCACGAATGGGTGACCTTACCATGATCATTCTACCATAACAGACTGTTCTTTAGTTTCATTCCCTGCCAAAAATCTTAGAAATGCAGCAGCACCAGTAATCCAGAAACACTATCGTGACTCACTTGCGTTCAACCAAGTATCAACTCAGATGCTCAGGGAAAACAACAAAAGCATCAAACAGGAAACAGGCTAGCCAAGGGGCTGCAATACGGCAGCACAACCTGGACTCAAGCCATAGATCCCTTCACTGACTTGCTGGGCACCTCACTTTCTGCCCTGCTTCTCACGTCCCACGAAATAAGCTCTCTTTCAGCAGAGGTTTGACCTACAGATGAAAACTACTGAAAAACAGTAGGCATTCTCAGAATACAAGCTGATCATGGCATATTGATGACAAAGAAAAAAGTATGGAGATTTCATGTCCCAAAACCCCCGATCCCAACACACACTAAACACTGAGAGGAAGTGAGGGAAGCATCCTGAGTATTGCAGGAAAACTCACAGACAGAGCAGCTGTATAAACCTGAGAAAACAGAGCAGACAAGACTGATCACCGAGGACAGCACATGACCAGTGTGAAATGAGAGAGCATAAACAAGCTTGGAAGGCTTTAGGTCTTCTTGCAAGCAGAGAGGGGCATTCAGAATCCTGCTAGCCCCTTTAAATGACACTCTACATCTGCTCCTATGCTCTGCTGTAAGAATCGGCAAAAAAAAATAAAATAAGAAAAGACAAGACAGGTAGGGGACAGAGCTAGGTCAGCTGCAGCCCTTTCTCCCAGCTGCTCAGAGCTCCAGCTTCCAGTATTTGCCCCTCTCCTTCAGCCCTGCCCATGCAATCCTCTTTCAGCTGTCCCCCAATATGACTCAAATTTGAGGCACTTGCTCCACACCACTGTGCATACAGAGACACTGACACTCACACCATGTTCATCAGTGACACATATTGCAGCAAAAAATTAAAAGGGAAGGCTCCTTCTCCCTCCCTCCTGCGTCATTAAAGCCTCATCTTTTGCTCTGTGAAGCTTTTAAAAAGAGAAAACAGATCTGAAATGAAATGGGAGGGGTGTAAAAAGTGTCTGGAAAAAAACACCATATGTGCAATGCCTCTTCTCCTGTTCTGTGAGCTGCAAAAGAAAACAGCACCTTCCTTGACAGAAGCAACAGGGCTGTCTTAAGTAACTGTGGGACAGGGGAGAGGAAAGGGGCAAGAAAAACACACACTGTCCACAGTTCAGAGAAGAGCCCCTTTCAGCAGCCATGAGTAAGAAAGTTACAGAAGTGACAGCTTTGCTGCCTCCCTGCCCAGCTGGCTCTCCAACCTGCCTAGAAGCAGCATCCAACACCACAGGACGGGCTGGCTTTGTTTTCGACACTGTTGGCCAGTGGCCTTATACACAGGATCACAGAATGCTGCTTTCCTCACAAGTTATGATGGGGCAATTTATTTTCATTGGCATAAGCAGAGAAGGAGAGCCAGTCTGATCCACTCTGCAGCAGCACGACACTGTGAAAGCCAATTTTACATGTGTACATCATACAGTCAAACACAGGCTGCACATTACACACACTCTGTCTTCCAGAGAGACCTTTGGCTTCTGAAGACAAACTGAAGCATCTACAGTCAGAATCTTCAACCTTCAATCTCCATCATCCATGGGCTGCTACATCAAAGTAAAACCTCATTTTGACTTCCTTTGTGACTTTCCACTCCCCATTCCCTCATATTTCCACAGCAGTCTGCCCTATAAAGTCATAAGGGGATTTTCCCACCCTGTTGACATCATCTCCACTTTGTTCCACCCAGGCCAGTCCGTGCCACAAGCTGCAGGCTGAGTGCTGGGCAAACAGTACTGGATCCATCATTCTCCAGTGATCCTTGCTGACATTAAGCTCATAGACAGCTACTAAATGTCAAGGGCAGGCTAGTGAGCAGCAGTTTTCTGTGTGTCTGTGGTGATGCAAACTGTTCCACAGTAAATTAGAAGCTACTAGTAGTCACACTGCTCTCATCATCTGCACACACATGTGCACTTACACTCACAGGTGCTAAATACCAGCCTGGCTTTTTGCATCCTCTGTGACTTCTTCCCTCCCCAGTCCCTCAGATTTGTTCTGCCAACTCTGACCCTTCAAAACTCAATAAACGCTGAGGCAGCTTGGCGTATCAGATTTCAGAAAGGCTTCTTTTCCCCCAATACTCCCAGCTTTCACTCAGTCCCTTACACCCCAGCTCTTCTGAACTGTGGCTCAGAAACACATCACCTGACTTGTTAGCCGATATCCCTGTAGCTGACCAAATGCTTAGCTCTACTGTAGTGCCACCACATGTAAATCTTCAAATACTTCAAATCAAAACAAGAAGTTCCAAATTTAAAAACAAAAGAAACCCAAACAACAACAACAACAAATCCACCAAACACAAACAATTTAAATGACTGCTAAACTCATCCATATATCAAGTGCAATAGCAACATTTTGGAGAGGATTTTTCTGGGACTTTTCATTATTACTATTACTATATCTGCAGAAGGCAAGCCAAGAAAAGAGAGAAATAGAGGGAACCAAGCCCTGCATCCAAGCAAGCTCTTTGCGAGCAAATGCAGACACGTTTCAGGGCTGGCAGAACATTGTGCTGAAATTAAGTCGTGTGGGTTCTGACGGAAACACAGTTTTTCAGATCTGGTATGAAATCTGTAATGCATGCCACTGAATAAAAGCTTCCATAGGCTGTACAGCAGCACCTAAATATTTGTCCTACTGCTGTTCATCCATAGCTGGCACACATGCAGAGACTGCAAAGACAAAGCCAAACCAAAGCTCAAACTGACTTTTCTACCTCCAATTTGCATTGCACTTTTCCTCCAGGGATCTCGCATGGTTTGGTTTGGATTGCATCCCAGCTCAGCCCTGAACAGAGAGATGTATCAAAATTTCAATGGACCAACACATTTAATTTTACATGTAAGTATTTGAAATTTCTTCGAATGCACATTCTTGACATTTCAGTACTAGTCCCGGGTACCTTTTTAATCGAACCATTTTTTACTAAGTGGTTATAGTGTCTGGCAATTGGACTAAACTAAAACCAGAAGAAGACTGCACCAAGACAGATATCAACAGAATGAAAGCTGTTTGGGTGGAGTACCACCTTCCACAGGAAATGAAAACTCCATCACTAGTGATTCAAAATGTGATTGTACCAAACACTATTCACCATGAAGGAGGACAAAGCCATGAGGCAGCAGCAGAAAAGATGAGGCAAATAAGCTAGTTCTGACTTTCACCCCTTTCACTGCAGAGGCAGATAAGGGAACAAACTGCCAAACGCCTTGAGGATGCAAGGTGTGCATGCAGGGTCAGAGCCAACTCTGCAACCGATACAAAAGCCTGCCTAACTGAACTAGTCACCAACGGGCAAAGGCAGGGTTGATACATACACTCTGTGTGTGCACATGTGTATATACTTATACATATGCTGAGGAAATACCATGAGGAGGGGTCGTCAAAATCATTTTCCTCATTGTAACAAATAACTTCAGCAGCAGTAAAGGACAGTTGGCTCATCCACAGCAGCACTTGCCATCAGGATCAGTACTTTGTGTGGTAAATGAGGCTTCCAGTTGCGAAAAGCCATGGGGCGCAAAAGCAGTTTGACTTCAGATGAATCCCTGCTAGGACTGAACCTGCAAGAGGTAAACTGGGCGCATGGAGAAAGAATCCTAAGGGGGAAAAAAAAAGCCAGAAAACAGGGCTTATTAAAACTTTGATATTGAGAATCTTGTGTGTTCTTACATTGGCCAAAACAATGGCTGAGAATCGGTTCTCCTTTCATAATACACTACAAAGGAACCTGAAACCGTTATTGTCCAGCAATGGCTCATCACGGGTCCCACAAATAAAGGGCTTGGCAATAACCCAGGAGCCACAAGGCTTATGACAGCTTTCTCAGGAGCTTATGAGAATTTGACTCATTTCCAATAACTCCCTTAGGCTCCCAGAGGAATCCCCAAACAGCTTTCACGCCCTAGTAGTCAGTCCAGTTGACAGCAGAGAGGACACCCAAAAAAGCACTGCAATGACAATCCTGCACAAAGCAGGAATGCAGGCAAGCAATAAAACTGATGCTGAACAGGTCCACAATAAACTGGCCCTAACCATAATTCAAACAGCAGGATATTACCAAAGTGAAATGGTCATTTACTGACAGAGAGAGCAAAGAAACATAAAATCCCAATAGAACAGTAAGAGATCACAGACAACATTCAGAAAACAAATGCTTCTCAAGCCTACCACTGTAGCTAGATGAAGAAATCTCTTCTACCTCTGAGCATAGCTCTCTGTCCTCATCTCTAGCAGAGGAGCAGGATCTCCTGGACAGTTCTTGCTTTCTGGTATAAAGGCATTCTATTATCCATTCTCCAAGTAAGAAATTTTCTTGTCTGTGTGACAGAAAAGTCCTAGTCATCCCATGGTCCCTTTCCTCCAGATGTCCTGATTCACTCTGGCAAAGGCAGAATGCCTAAGCAGCAGTAGTAGCCCAGGCAGAGCCACTGCAGCACAGCCCCAGCCCACCACCACTGTGACTGAAGCTGGGAATGCTTGAAAGGGGGCACGTAACTGGCACTTCTCTACAGCAGTTAACAGCTCTTCTGTGCTCCACAAACCCTTCCTCAATCCATAGAGTTGCTAGGGGGGAAAGTCATTCT
This sequence comes from Tetrax tetrax, assembly GCA_009806455.1. Taxonomy (NCBI): domain Eukaryota; kingdom Metazoa; phylum Chordata; class Aves; order Otidiformes; family Otididae; genus Tetrax; species Tetrax tetrax. The sequence goes on along the minus strand of WHYT01017469.1, from coordinate 141,319 downwards.
TTGACGCACATACAGCTTTGTTCTGCAGGACAGAAGGGAAAGTGTATTTGTTCAGCATGCATTTTAAGCAGATAGAGCATCTCTGCTTTAAACTGACCCCACACACTGGGGATGTAGCTCAATAGAGAAGCAGAAAAACACATCTCCTTTGCAGATGTGCAAATACATCCAAATACTCCTCTAGCCCAGGTGCAGACAGGTGGTGTCTTTTGTGTAACACTGCACGTGGCTAACATTCACCCACAATACAGATAAACCACCGTACGATTCAGTTATTACAGAGCTAAGCAGAATATGTGCACATGTTCATCTTCAGTGGTTTCTCAATACAAGCAGAAAAAGCTATATTTCACAGAATACAAGCACTTTCTTAATATTAAGCTTTTCAGCTTCTCTACTGAGAATGTCAAATGTCATAAATCAAGAAAAGATGTGAAGCAGCTTGACAAGGTCATACAAGAGGCCTGTGAGAAAAAGCCCTGGCTGGGAGGACATCCCAGGGAGAAGAATCCATGTCCATTTGCTCGGCATGCCACTCAAGCACATGGGTGCAAGGGTGAAAGGTGGAAAGATACCCTTGTTTTATGCCTACTTTGGACAGAGTCAGTTTAAGAAATCAAAATAACTTGGGGGTCCTCAAAATACTCAGCATATTCTGAAGGAGATGGGAAAAGCGCTCTCCAAATCGCTTTGGGGAGAGCAGAGGTATATATAGTTCAGTATCATTTTACATCAGGCAGGGATTTGAAGGCAAGCTGCAAACAAAACTGCAACCTTGATCTCACTGTTCGTTTTACTTAGGCCAAAGATGAATACAAAAGCCCAACAAAACCCATCAGTCCCTGGGCACAGCTCAAGCAGCCTATTGTTCCGAGAAGACTTATCAATCACTACAGACAACCCTCTCTGATCAGGTCATAAGATTGAAGGCTTTACTTTATTATTCCCTCACACCACCACCTAGCAAAGCAGCAGCAGCGTATCAGATCAGACAAAGGAACTGCTGCCCTTCAGCACAGACTCCTGAATAACTGCTCCCTGATGTGCACGTGTGTGTGATTTAGCTGTGCGCAGTGGGAATGCAAGAGTAACATGCCACGTGTGCCACTACTTACTGAGTTTAAAGAGGCAACACAACCAAAAACAATCAGGGCATTCAGAAGTCAAGTTGGTCTTGTATCTCAAGTTTATTAAAACTTCATGACTACTTAATCCAGGATGTTGTAGCATTCCCAAGTACTATATACACAGGCTGAAGAGTGCTAGAACTACTGGGTAGAGGCAAGAGATGACGAAAAGCTCAGTGAAAGCTCGCTCTCCACAGCTTGGTCCCAGCTCCAACACACTGTCTCACCAGCACGCAGCAAGCCCTCCCTCAGCTTTCTAGGTCTTGGGCTACTACGCCCCCCAGTTTCCCAACCCTTTGCTACTCCAGTGCCGCTGTGTTGTGATTAAAATGCTGGAACTGGCTCTTGAATTAAAAAAAAATTAACCTGCAAGCAAAATAGCTGCAAAATCCATATTCATAAAGAATGTTTGAGGAATGTAGAAGCTTCTCCCCCTTTACCCTCTGAAACATAACAGTTCTTGGTCTTTCGTACAAAACATGCTGTAATTTCTTTCTTTCCTGCAGAGCAGGCACTGTGCATGTGTCTACCACTGCATTACCTCAATATTTTTTTTTCAATAAGCACTTCTCTAACAAAAAGGAATTCACTCGTACAAAGCAAACTGTATTGCTTCTGCAAAATTTCATTTGAGAATCCACAGCTAAAGTGCAGGACCCCTACAGCTACCAGTTCTGCAGTGTGATAGCTTCAGCATCCCTTGTGAGATGAAGCATGTCACCCTAATGCATCCTTAAGGTGAGAGAATGACCAAGCTGATTGGCTTCATCACCCTAAGGACACACAAAGTGACATACTTAATCTGATGAGAGACACTAAAGCAGAGCCCCTTAATATTTTATGAAACCTTTGGCTGTTTTTAATTTTAAAAACAGCAGCTCAATAAACAAAGCAACGGAACGCTCCCTGTGGTTGGCACAATGATAGGTGCACAGCAGCCCACTCATCTGAGGGATAACATGATATCCTACGCATCAACTCCGTCCTCCTCCTCACATCCATGCTGGAAGCCCCATGCAGTGGGAGGTCTCAGGCTCTGCACACCAACAGGGACTTTGCTGTCTTTCACCAGGATACAGCACATAGCAGGGGCAGCTTTGGAGCTGATTTAGGACATCCAGCTTCCATATAGGACCTTAATCTGGACAAACAGGCTGACGTCCCCAAGCTGAGTAAGTCATTTTAATCAGAAAAATTGCATTATCTTCCCTACCTGATCAGTCCTGGAAGAAGACTACACTTAGAGACTTTCATGAAACATAAAACACAAGTGTTCCACTATATTACTACCACACACTTGCTTTAAGCTTACCTGCTTCCTTACGTAGCCGCTACTGGCCACTGTCAGAGGCAAGGTACTCAGCACAACAGATCTTTGCTCCTACTTATAACAATCATCTTTTATTCCCACTTCCATGAAGGCTTGCAAGACACAAGACCAGCGAGAAGATAGATGGAAAGAAAAGCCCAAGCATCAAGCTTAAATACAGACATAAGCATCCCCAAAAGGCCCACAGGATAGCCTTCAGCAGAGCCTGCTCTTTATTTCTTAGTTCCAAATACATCCATCATCACTTATGAGAGCCTCAGAGACAAGACTTCAAAAATAAGTTAGAAAATCTCCCCATTCCTTTTCATTGGCATCCAGGGACTCATAGATGCCAGGACAAACTACTACAACAGGACTGCATTACTGCAGTCTCTTTAAATAGAGATAAATCTTGATGGAAGAGGACCTGCTTATACACCCAGAGAAAAAAAAAAGTTCCCAGCCAAAGACAGGAAGTACATCAGAGACAAAAGCACATTCATGAGCTCAATGGGAATGCACATACTGCTTTCACCACAGACCACCACCATCTTGGGGCTCCTCCCTTCAAGCATTAATAATTGACAAGTCCTGGCCTCACCTCAACTTCACAGTCCATCCTTTACTCTGGAAGGAAAGATGCTGCAGAAATGAAAAGCATTATCCCAAGAAAAGGGATTATTTTGTCATCTGAGGACGCTTGCATGGAAGAGCAGAGCTGATGGGCAGCTCCTGTGATCTTTCTGATTAAAGTGCTGCCTCAGGATACTACTCTCCCCCCCAACATGAAACAGTCAATTATGCTGTGATATATTCATGTAATAAAGGCTTTTTCTTATAAAATATGTCAATCCAAGACTAGCAAACATTATACTTTTGCCTTGAAGTGACCTTACTTAGAACAAACATGAGAGATAAAACCAGTCCTAAATTAGTTAAACACTGACATCTGAGGAAGCAGAGAAGTGAGGGAGTAGAAGGGTGTTTTTACCAATCCCATCTCAGTACTTTAAAAAGAAAAAAAAAAAACAAAAAACAGAGGAGGCGGGTAGTGCAAGTTAAGGATGATAAACCATTGCCATGAAGTGCTGTCTTACCTTTTCATTATTATTTTTATATACATGTACATATATACGTACACATACACACACAAAACTACACTCACCTACCACCTACAGCAACCTCTTCAGTTTAATATGCTGTTGTACCTGTACAGCACAGAGTTCTGTTCGTGGCATCAGACACAACGGTGTCTGATGATCATCATGATAACCAGCAAGAGACAATTCTTAGACCAGTCTCTTACACTAAGGAACCTTACACCACATTAAAAAAAAAGTCAAAAAACAAAACAAAAAACTAAAATTAGAGCTGCCTTTGTGGAGCACACATTCCTAGCCGGAACACCTCAGCTCTCACTTCTAAGCACAATCAGGATCACCCTGAAAATACGGATGGTCCAGCTACGCTACTCCACAGCAATGCCCTGCCTCCAAGGGCCCAGTGCAAACGGGAGGACACCTGAAACAGCAATAACATTGGCAAGCAGCAGGGAAGGCTCCATAAATCTCAGAAAGCTACGAACACCACCACTGCTCACCATCCAGTTCATTAGCAGGAGCAATCTCTAGAAATGCCACAGAGATCATTAAAGGTGTCTTTATGAATACATGTACGCTGTCAGAGTCCCAAGTACAGAGCACCATCCCAGCAGCCTAACTCCTGTCCAGTGAAGCAGAACAAAGCCTCTGCCCTGCAAAAATTGCAAGATAAAGTCTCTGCCCCCTTCTCAAGTAATCGGGAGTGAGCTTTACATTCAAGGACGCCTTGAATCATTTTATGGAAAAACATTTGCTTTTTTTGATACATCTATGGGACTTCCTCATACACTCTATTTAGCAGAGACATCTGTTACTCAATACATATATTTTTGAAATAAATCCCACCCTCCAAATCCTTTCTATTGGTTGTCACTAATGAATCTTTGTGTGCAAAAACAAGTGCATTCTGCCCCCATTAGGAAGCCAATTACAGCAGGAAAAACAAGCAATTAACAAGGTGTAAAATAAACATCCTGCCACCTGCCTTTTAATAGCAACCCCGCTTCACATAAGTCACAGTCTTAGCACAGCTTTCAGAACTGGCAACTGATATTACATATGTATTTATGCGGCAGCTGCTCTTCATTGCAACAAATATTACAGGCTTACCAGATAAGGTCAGCATATTTCAAAAAAATATATAGCAAGTATTAAACCCTGCTTTGGGGCCCCGAATGTTGCTTTTAATGAAATCAGCAGCATCAGGCTTGTCTGGTATTACAGCGAAGCTGCAGTCACATCCCCAGCTTAGAGAGGTTTCTCTTCATTTCTACTTGCTTAGCAGCTTCTGTATTTGTTTCACTAAATCCAGGGGCCTGAGCATCTGTTAAAACAGCATGCAGGGCAACTAAACAATGTAAAGCTCTACCCAGCAGACAAGTCTTTCCTCCTTCCATCATCTCTGCCTCTCCTTGGCTTTCTCCACCTCCCCACCATCACATATAAAGCTATATCCAACTGCAGGCAGGGGTGTAGGGCACATAATGGGGCAGAAAGCCACCCACTCAAAAAAATCAAGGAGAAAACAAATCAAGATTCCAGCTCAGTCTTTGCTCCTTGAGCCCGCAAGCTGTAGAGGAAAAGGAGGAAGTCCTTCCAAAGTCACACTAGCTAGCTCCAGGGGGAGCCACTTTTCTTTCCTTTTTGTAGAACGGGAAGAATGACACACTTCTGAGTAGTTAACTAGGACTAGAAAAAGGCCAACAGTGAAGCTGTAGGATTTAATAGACTTGGAACAGAGAATGTGCCCGAGAAAACAGCAGCCAAGCTTCATCTCGCATGTTTGTTTTCTTGTTGGTTTGTTGGTGGTGTTTTTGTCTTATCTTCCCCTCTCGCTCTGGCTCTCTGCTGCTACATATTTATTCATTAAGTTTTCCATGTCACATTTCAGTTCCTGACTAATGTCCTATTTAATCACTCATCACAAGATTCATGCAGGTCTTTTTCTCTTAGGGTTCTCTGGCTTGTTGAGATCCAAGGAGTACAACAGTGAATATGGTACCACTAACTTTGCAATCACGTACAGGATTCTGAGGTGTTAGTCAGAGGCAAGCTAAAACTGGTAACATTCTTTCTCTGAATGACCACAGGAAGCAACAGGAAACAGAACTTTTAACTCCAAACGGAGCCAACAAGGCTATCCACGGGTCTATAGAAGGTTGCAAGCCATGACCAATAGTACCAAAACAATCCTTCACTGAAAAGTTCTTCTAAAAAGTCCTGAATTTAAATAACAGTTCACTACCCTTGAAGACACCTGCTACCTAATTGGCAAATCACATCTTAAAAGACTCCAGTCTTCAGTTCTGGTGATTATCTACATGTATGCAGAAACAAAGTCAGAAGGGGAACAACCACAGAAGGGGAAAAGCAGTGAAGTCTCCAGACCCGTGAGGGTGCACACCTAAACTTGACCTACTGCAACCCACAAAAGTAAAAATAAAAACTTAAAAAAAAAAATTCTCAGCCACCAGTTTCCCACGCTACCAGTACGAGTGCACAGATCCCACAATTCCTTCCTACAGCCCTAATTACAGGGAGAAGGTCACAAAAGACACAATCTGCCAACATGAGCTGCAGGAGGTCATATGGCCACGCAAGCTATAGAAGTATTTTAAGAGTAGTTCAGTCAGTCAGGTCACTTAACTGACTTTTTGGGTTTGTTTTTTAAACAAGCAGCAATATTTTCCCTTACATTTTGTGGATGGGAGAACAGGAACCAGGATCTACTCCTTAGTCACCAGTCTAGGATTTCAGTACTCATCACTAGCAATGCCATGCAGCTGTCATGCTCAGCTGCATTTTGTAGGTCTAAATCCACAAAAAAAAAATGCCAAGAACAAGCCTCAACCCAGTAGTGACAGTGGGACAGAACACTGTCAGCTTTCAAACATTGTTCAGATCACAGGAAAAAGTCCCATACCGCATTAACTAAGAAGTGGGATATATTATCTGCAATGCCCCACAACAAAGCCTCACAGGGCAGAAGCTGCTCTAGAAGCACATCACAAAAGCAGTCCAGAGTTCTCAAACTTATTTCAACTCAGTTAGTTCTAGGGAACACTCTTCTGCTCAATGCTGAGGAGTGTTCCAATAGATTACCACACCTCCGGAGCCCCAAAGAATCAGCAGTTTGGAGACTGCTGCTTGTTGAAGGTGCCCAGAGACCAGAAATGGGATGAGAACTTACTGCAAGGAAAGACCCATGCAGTTCTAGGATTAGTTCTAGGAGACAGGTCTCCGATTCTTGCAATTCTTCTTCAGAAGGATGCTTAAAGAGACCTAATTCTTCCAGTTCTCATCCCTCTTCAGATGAGTGGTTAAAGAGACTAAATTTGACTAAATACTAAACTGCAACAGCTGAGCGTCAGCAGTACCCAGCTCACCTGAAAAATAGGAGTTGAAAGGTGGCATGCCACAAATGAAGGCTCACTTGGCATGGCCACCCTAATCAGCAGGAGCTACAGCCCATGAAATGCTGACTGATGCCTAATAGTCACATGTGCCCCCATCCCCTCCAACTCTTTTAAACAGACTTCTGTGGTTTGGCAAAGGGTCAGATTAAGCAGAGGATACATGAAGCTGAGCAGAGAATGTTCTCAGTATGTAGCAATCTCTCCAGGTCACAGATCATAAAAATCCCTACATTTTCTAGGATCAAAGACACTACAGCCATAAAAGTCTTATTAGTTCATTAAGCCCATCACCCAGCCAAAGCAGGTTATCCAGAAAAGACATAACAAAGTTAAAGTAATACTGTGAGAACAGGCAGAGTAAACTCTTCTTTGAAAAAAGATGCTAACCAAAGTCAGATGAGAACTACGTCTGAAAGTTAAAATTCAGTTCTGTTTTTAAGAAATAAGCAAGCACATTTCTACAAGTCAGCTTTAAGACGCTAACCTACATATAATGATGTGGCTCTGCCACAAAGCCCCTGTGACAGCCCCTCTTTCTCACTCCCAATTGCAAATATCCATCTCCAAACACAAATGCCTTTCACTGCACAGCTCAGTAAGAAAATTACTTTGGAGCCCCGGTGCTGAAAATGCATCAAAACAAAATCTCCAAATTCTTAACTCCAAGAAATCAAAGGAGAAAAAGAAAAGACAGTTTGGCTCCCGCTGGCCTACAATAACAATAATGATAATAACCTAGAGATCACAGGAGGTTCTTCTGGCCCTCCATGCCAAGTCAATTCACTCCGTTAACAACTGCGTATAATTGTTCCTGGGACTGTCTCTTCACTAGCAATCAGAATTGTAAAAATGCTTTCAAACAACCTCAAGCATTTGTTAAAAGAAAACTATTTGCTCTTTTACAGTTCAAGTTAGGTCTGGCATTTCTGTGCAGAGGGTCAATAATCCAGTCGTTCAAAAAATAGTCACGAAAGACGTATTAACATAAGCTGTGCATTAAGACACAATTATTTATATGCCTGACAGTAATGGCTCTGCACTGTGCACTATATCAACTCACAGATACTTTAGCAGGAAAATAAAACACTTTTGGAGAATTTCTGCTCTGCCCAAGGACAATTAGCATAATGCTAACGCTGTAGCAAGAGAACACTAAAGGCTGACAGCGTTCAGACTAATGCTTCATCCCTCCAGAACAGCGGGGTCTGTCCCTGAAGTTTGCAGCCATCACAGCACGCTTCCCTTCGCTAAGCGCACATAGCCTGTGCCTAATGCTTCCCCAATCCTTAGATTAATGAAATACAAGTAAACAGTTTCCAGATGAATTATCCCCTGCTACCAAAGCTCCGCGGCTTGGGATACTCGATAAAAATCGGTTGTCTCGCCTGCAACCAGCCCTTGCTTCCCGAGCAGGGGGAACTTCCCTTTTCCCTCAGACACCGGGGAAAAGCCCCCACTCAGGCCGGCTGCCTCGGCGGCTCTGAACGGCAGGCAACACCTCGGGGGCAGCGCCTGCCTCTGTCGAACCGCTTCGGTTTTGATTTAGCCGGGCACGGGTCACGGCAAGACGTTAGAAGCCAAGCGGGACAGAGTCGAGTCCAACCTGACCCCAGAGTTTAAAAACTCTCGGCAAACCTGCGGCCGCGATCGCGCCCGTAACTCGACGGGGGACTCGAGGGCGGGTTTGCCTTCAAAGCAATAAACACTGTCCGGGCTGCGCAGAGCCACGAAAAAAAAAAACAAAAAAAAACCCAAAAAAACCCACGATAATCCCTCGGGACGGGCGGCGGGAAAGCGGAGCGGGTTAGAAACCCGGGCGGCGGCCGCTCCTGCCTTCTCCCGCCTGAGGAAGCGGGGGAAAAATAAATAAATAAATAAAAATAAAGAGGAGAAACAACCCCAAAAGGGGCTGCGGCGCCGCGATCCCAGAGACACGGGCACGGCGACGAGGGACGCCGCAAGGGACCCCCGACGAGGGGGTCCCAACCGCCGCCGCCTTCCCCCCATCCCGCATCCCCTCACGCCCTCCCCCGGCCGGCCGCCCCTGCCCGTGGGGGAGAGGGAGCGGACGGCGGGCGGGCTGCCGCGGGGTACCCCGACCCCATCGCACAGCCCTGCCCGCCGGGGTCCCCGTGGCTCCCACCGCCCCCCTCCACCGACCCGGGCTTGGCGGGTGCCGGGCTGCA
>WHYT01017469.1:93826-117319 GCA_009806455.1 Tetrax tetrax | reverse complement strand
AAAAAAAAAAAAAAAAAAAAAAAAAAAAAAAAAAAAAAAAAAAAAAAAAAAGCCTTCTTTTTCCCAGAATCTTAATAAAAAGGAGCCCTTAGCAGCATCAACAGATAGGCAGAAGTGGCAAAAAAAAAGAGGAATTGTATTGAATATGCAGCCCTTAATTACACGCAGAAATCTGTCAATTGTAAGATCGCTGAAAACCTAAAAATGCCTCTGCAGAAGTTTATTCACTTTATATATAAAGCATTTTTGGAATTTTTCCAAGTCTGCTTTGGAAGACTGTTGCAGGGATCACACTAACCTGGTATCGGAAAAGCAAGCAAGCACAATCCGAAGTGTAACAGAAGAACTCCCGTCACACAGGCTGCAGCCTCCCTGGGGCCAGGGTGGCCTCAGGCAGGACTTTCACACGTCGCTAGCTTATAAAAATAAGCAAGTAGTGCCTGCTGGAACATGATGGAAGATGAAGTCATGAAAGTATAGAGGAATCTGCTTGAGTCCAGTGCCCTGCTTCTACCTGGAGCATCAGCACCAAAGTATGTGTGTGCTTGGAAAGCTTTATGTTTCTTCAAATGGCAGTTTTAAACAAACAAAAAAAATCTCTTGATCATTATTTCAAGTCCATCTGCAGGAAGGACGTGCTTTCATGCCTATCCATAACAAGCATCAAGCCTTCTATTTCGAAAGGAGTTTTGCTCTGAAAAACAACCTCTTGCAAGGGCTCACCCCAGGATGATTTACTGAGAGATGTGCGCTGGATTTTTGTTCTTCCCATGACCTTTCCCCAAATGCAGCCTGGAATTGGATGCTGAAGTCTGACTTCTTGTATGTGCTTCTTATATAGATGAAGAAAAATGAAAACTCTGAAAACCCCGATTACAACCAGAGCACAAACCTCGTAGTTGTACATTTCCATAGAGATGCCTAACTAGCCCTGTGGCTGCAAATCTACATTTCATTGGTAATAAACTATAAGAATCAGGAACATGAGCTACCTCTTTCCCTGCAAATAGCTCTACAGCAATAAACAATTTTTCCCCCGACAAAAAAAAAAAAAAAAAAAAAAAAAAAAAAAAAAAAAAAAAAAAAAAAAAACACCAAAATCAAATAGCCTATTTGCTTCTAAAAACAGTTTAATTCCAAATGGTTTCTAACTTCAGTACTGATCCTAGCAAGAAAACAGCACCCCTACTTAGTCCTCTCTCTGAGCAGACCAATGTACATCCATTTGAGCTCAATTAGACAGCGAGATTTTCTTACTCCTGGAACTTCCCGGTTGAGACATCTCCAAAATAATGTTGTTTCCACCTGGCTCTGACTGCCCGGATGATGAACACAGCTTTGGTTTTCCCTTCAGTGTATTTGCGCCATGATTTACATTGTGGCTTTGTTTTCAGATCCAATTTTTATACAATTCCTCTGGGCAGTGAGAAAGCATGTTTTATTGTTCAATACAGACAGCACAATAGAGAGATTTGAAAACCAAGGACAGGAAGCACGTGGCTGAGACTTCAGCTTTGCCGTGCTGCAGGGTTTGATGTGTTGCCCACTGAAGTCTGTGGGAGCCTTTTCATTAACTTCAACGTGACTTACAACGGCCCGGTGGCGTGTGGTGCCTTACACCACTCGAGCGTCCAGCATTAATTCGTTTTGTTAAGTTCTGCTAAGAAAAGGTGTTTGAGGTGCCCAAGCCTTAGATACTCAAAGAGCTTTCAGATCTTGTTGCAGACCTCAGCCGTGTACACCTCCAGCACATAAGGCCATAAAAACCAATGAAAGGTAAGAAGTTATCTTTGGTTTCGGTGACTTCAGCCACCCAGGGCAGCTGCAAGGCAACCGGCTTCGGGCTAGCATTTGGAAACAGCACAACATTTACAGGTCTCATTTAAACCCTCATGTCTTTCTCCTTGGCACTCCCTTACCGAAATATATAGGGGATGTAGAGTCAAGACACGCAGAGAGCATTACGTTTCCCACCTCCAGTCTTATTTCTCCTTCTCCACAAATACACACCTTTCAGACTTTGTCAGTCACCCATTTTGGTGACCTACACCTTGTGCTTGTAGGTCACACATAGCTGGCGTGAAGACATTGAGCTCCCAAGCAAAACACGAGTTTCCCCACAATTTCCCTCCCGATGCATCTGCTCCGGTATCGACCATTGTGTCAAGTAACAGCTGAGCTAGAAAATTCATGCAGGGAAGTCCTTAATTTATCCCTCTGAAATACAAAGCAAGTATTTTAATAAAATGGGTTCATTATTTCCTGCTTTCAGGAGCTGAACAAATAGTGATCAAAGAAAGGCACGGAACAGCAGACAAAAAGCTAAAAGCCCGTATACTTTGGGGAGCACAAGAAAGCAGCAGTTAACAGCAAACTTCAAAGCTACCAGCAAAGACTGCGGTCAAGACTTTCCATAGGCACAAATGATTTTTAATTAACCCATGCCCCACCCCAAGGGCTGGATTTGGAGCTACGAAGAATGAATGCTGAATTCCTGCTCTTTAGGAATCAGACCTCCTTCTTCTAAAAGCAGGTCTGCTTGGAGCACTCCAACAAATGAACTGCTTTTGAAAAAAAACAAACAAACAAAAAAAAAAAGAAATAAATCAGTGCCAGCAGTAGGACAGCTGTGCTCAGTGCCCACATTCACGTGCTGACCGTTCTTGAGCTGCCGCTTCCTACATTTTGTAGTGGTTTACCACAGTGGTTATGTACAAGCTTGGAATTACTTCAGAGATTAACATAAATGTCACTGTCCTTACCAGCATCTCTCCAGAGACCCAGTCCAAGTGGATGAAGCTCTATAAGAATCTTTCCTCCAGCGCTGGTGTACCTTGGGTCTGTCCCATTCCACCCTCTCTCTGCTTTCTCCAGACTGGTCACATCAGCAAGGGAGAGTCCCTTTGCCCATCTGCATGTAATGTAATGGCTCATGTCTTCCAAAGACAGAACAATACTTCACCTTAAGGTGTATATTTAGGGACAGGCCTTGACAAGAAAAATAATAGGCTTGTTACACAAGCCTTGGGCAAGCCACCAGTGTGGTGCCTCAGTTTCCCTGCCTGTGCCTCTGAGATGGCACCAATCTCACTCTTCAGAAACCATCAGAGATAGGCAACAAGGAGAAGCGTAATCTCACCCAACCCCTGGTGTCTTCTTGTATCCCTCTTACCAAGAACCCCTATCATATGCTGCCCTCAAATCCTAATGGAAGATCTTCAAGTAGATTTTAAAAGCACTTCTTGACTGTGAGCAGAGCCCAGTGGAGGAACTGCTGGTGCAAAGCTGCTGCCCTGAGCTTGTGCAGCAATTCAGAGATCCGCCACATCACTGCCCTCAGCAACCCAGAAGGTACAAGAACACAGCTAAAGCCCAATTATCTCTAGCTATTTATTTAAAGCTGCCTTAAAGTGCTTCCCACTCCCTTCCTCCTTTTTTTTTTTTTTTTCCTTTTAACTAAGTCTTCCCTATGGTAGCGGGTGTGAAAGCACACTCCTTCCCAGCTCTAGGAGAGGAAAGGAAGAAAACATCCACTTAATGGAAAAAAGGGGTAAAAGGTAATCAGAGCAGTGTCAGCTGCTCACGGTTAAGGGCCGTGGTGATGAAGCAGGACGCGCTCCTACCAGCCCTGATCGGGCACTACCCACCAGCTAACAGGCTCTGCCCAGCTCCCCAGCAATGCAGTGACGGTTTGCCGTACAGCCAAGCCCCCAAGCCTCTCATTTCCAAAGAAAGTGGAAACGCAGAACTTCTACAATTGAGTTTATAAATTTATACACAGCAATGGAGTAGCTAATGCTCAGGCTGGAGGTATAACAAGAGATTTTGCTGAAACTCCCCCTGAAAATTTAAAAACAAAGCCAGGAAGATGAGTGCTGCTCTCAGCTGTAGGCCTTTCCTGGTAATGAGCTGTGCAGCTGAGGCAATTACTGACTTTGGTTTTTTAAAGGAGCAATAGCAGTTTGACCAGGAGGTCTTCCTCCAGGAATGAGCCAGTAAATGAAAGCATTAAGTTAATAAGGGCTTGAGTGCTTCAGATCATTACAGAGACAGCCTACAGCTCCACATTTCAACCTGATTTTTTTATTATTAGTATTGTCAAAACAGCTTGGAGAAAACCCACTTTGGATCCACTCACCATTAAATGCAGCCTAGACAAATGGCTGCTTTCCTCCATTAAGGAACATTTTTTAAGGGCAAAAAAGTAATAATGAAATTCCATAGATGAATAATTACTTCTAATAAATAAAGAGAAACAAATGCCATTGGCTTCAGCAGCTTTGGTGTCAGCTACCCAAGCTGCTACTGGACCAAATGAACATTGTGTGCTACAACAGCTGGGACCAGCAACGTGAAGAGCCTCCCATTTCATCTACAGCAGGAGACATTTTGAGACATGACTCTTGATGGCTGGGCAACAGCCAGAGCAACCGGTGGTTCCTGACAGCCTGGCATCCCCCGTCCACCCCGCAGCCCCATGCAGAGTGCGGTTAAACCCCTTTTATCCTGCCCCTGTCTCGAACCACAGATGGGCAAACCTGCTTTGGGCCAGCTCCAGGACATAGATCTGCAATGTCAGGAGCAAAGCTGGAGGCTCCACCCAGGATCAAGGTGATCATGCATGTCTGAGTGAAGGTTCTTAATGGAGGCTGTGGCCCTACTGCCCCAGACCCCACCAAGACACTGGTGTTTGCCCTCACTCCCTGCCAGTGGAGCATACCCAGGAGGCTGACAATCATAGAATGGTTTGGATTGAAAGGGATCTTTAGAGGTCATCTAGTCCAACTACCCCTGCAGTGCACAGGGGCACCTTTAACTAGAGCAGGTTGCTCTGTCCAGCCTGGCCTGGAATGTTTCCAGAGATGGGGCATCACCACCTCTCTGGGCAACCTGTTCCAGTGTTCCACCACCCTCATGGTAAAAAAAAAATTCTTCTTTATATCTAATCTAAATGTACCCTCTTTTAGTTTAAAATCATTACCCCTTGTCCTATCAGTACAGGTCCTGCTAAAAAGTTTCTCCCCATCTTTCTTATAAGCCCCTTTTATGTACTGGAAAGCCCCTATAAAGTCTCCCTGGAGCCTTCCCAACTCTCTCAGCCTGTTCTCATAGGAGAGGTGCTCCAGCCCTCTGATTGTTTTTGGAGCCCTCCTGTGGACCCGCTCCAACAGGTCCATGTCTTTCCTGTACTGAGGGCTCAACTCCAACTCCTTCCATGTTTCAACCCAGGGCAGATTTTCACAAAAGAAGGTGACTCCTCCAGGGGATAGTTGGTCAGCAGAGCTCTTCCTGCTATTGAAGGCTTCTTATAAATTATCCTCATCCTTCTTCCCTACCAAGCCACCTCCCACAGGGGTTTTCCCAACACAAAACATCAGAAACTTCTTCTAAACTCTGATTGTGATCAGCTAAACATAACCAGAGAGAGCTTCAGGCCTTCTCTCCCTTCTGCACATCTGCTTCCAGGGGGCTCCGCCGGCAAAAGCGAGGAAGTCATATTGCATGAGCGGTTACTGCAATATCACAAACTAAAGCTGGTTATTTCTTTCTTCTCTATTTTAAAAGCTACAATATTCAGGTAGCTCAAGGAAAAACAACCTTTGGATTTTGTCTGCTCATAAATCCATCACAACAGCTTGGGGGAAAACAGTAAATAAGATATTGGAAGAAGAGCGCAAGAGGCCAGAAGAAGAGTATCTGCCTCTCTGGATGTGCTATTTGCAACCGAAGCCAGGTACCAGGCTGTGATATTAGTATGTGGTATTGATTTGTTCTTAATCCAGAGAAATGCCCCTGTAATGAACTCTGCTGTGCCCTTAATGATTTCATATTGAATGATGTTAGGTGCCGTGCTCCTAACAGAGTAACAGCCATTCCAAAAATAGCAAGCCTCATAATAAAATGTTATTGAGGAGCCTGAATTTCAATATAAAAGGGACTCTGCTGTACTCAAGGGCTTACTAGATACAAATGCGTGCTTTAAGAAGTTGTATTAAAGTCATGTCAGCGCCTGAGTTACAGAGGCAATGTGAGATGCTACTCCAGGGAGCAGCTGAGCCCCAGGTCCCCAGGAAACTTTTAGGCAGATGTGATACAGGCTGGGTTTAATCCCACCAGGTGACCGGGGCCAGATGCCTAGAAAGCGCTGAGATGCTTTTGAGAGCTGCCCGTGAGGGCAGGAGAGTGCAGCTGCAGTGCTCCTCAGCAACGAACAGGGACAGCATGTAAACAGGGTGCTGGACCAGGTGCCACGTGCCTGATCCTGGCTCTGCTGCTCACCCTCCAGCATCAGACAGGAGCGTCCTGGAGGGCCACCAGCAAGCTGCCACTGCAACTGGTGTAAGCGGGCTTGCGAGAGAGGGCAGCAGCCTTTGCGTGGCTTACCAGTGGGGAAGAAGCCATCCCCACCAAGCTCAGGGCCACCGCAAAGAGCTCAGAGTTGGGAGTACCAGGTCTAAGGTTGATCTCACTTGCAAGTGATTCCTCAGCTTTAGTTTTGTCAGCTCAGCAAACAGCAGCCCCAAATTAAGCCTGCCAACTGGGCTCCGTGGCCTCTGTCAGCATCAACCTCAAGTTGCAGGCTGGCCCAATCAGTAGAAACCCAGTGGCTGGGAGGAAGGTGGTTGACCATCTCCTACCACATGCTGAGGCAGCAGGGAGCAATGGCTGATGTACAACCCAGTGTCGAGATGTGCAGTTGGCAGTGGGTCTGAGTTACAGCATGTATGCATGCATAAAATCAACACACCAGCACCTGTGGTGAGGAAGAAGGCATCTTTGCAGCTTCTGGAGGTCAGGTGACCTCTCCAAAGCAAGGGGTGGATGATTTCAGGGGACTTCGTTCAAAACACAGAGATGTCTGTCTGCACCTAACTATATACCTGGCCTTGAGGAGGTCTTCTGGCTTAGAAGAGGTCAGAAGTGTGGAGCATGCCACCCAACTTCATACCCAACTCTACCAAAGGGCGCTACCAGGACCCGTTTGCACCTTAAGCCTTGCTCACACTCCTGCTCCCTGGACACCACCTATTTCTGCTGGCTTATTGCTGCCCATAATTTTAGGCTGCTGCAGCCCAGGATGCAGGGCAAGTGGTCCCCAAAGTATCCCAGCATTGACAGGAAGGAAACACAGGGAGGATGCAGAACTGCTCCCCTTCGGGAGGGGATCCCACTCTCACCCCAGCATGGCGTCCCTCTTTGCAACCCACTTTTCCTATTTTGCCCTTTTCCAATCTGCTTTCCCCAGACCTGATTGAAGTGGCATCCCTCACCGTGTGAGAACAAATCAAGACAAGGTCTCTTCTCTCCAGGAGACTTCAGAGATTTTTCTCTTCATCAAGTGTGGTAGGAAGAATGAGTCTCGTAAGTAAGCAAATGCTCAATAGCAAGTTCAAGTGGACGTTTCAGCCCAGCTGCAGAAGAGGTCGCTGCAAAAAGTCATCACAGAGATGGGCACAGCTCTGTGAAATGGTTGAAGCAAAAAGCATCTCTGAATTTCCTCCCCCTTCATTTCTTGCCCAGCCGGAGCAATGCTTTCTCTGGCCCTGGGACTCTCTTGCTCCCTTCGCTCTGGTGTCAGAGATGTCCGAATGAGCACTTACCTGCCTAACGGTGGGGTTGGGTTTGCTCTTGGAAATAAAAACTGGACCAAGTCACA
Source organism: Tetrax tetrax (assembly GCA_009806455.1). NCBI lineage: Eukaryota > Metazoa > Chordata > Aves > Otidiformes > Otididae > Tetrax > Tetrax tetrax. The sequence goes on along the minus strand of WHYT01017469.1, from coordinate 109,662 downwards.
GCTGAGAGGAGGAGACATTTGTTTTGCTCACTGCAGGGTTTGTTTAACCCTCGCTCCCAGCGCACAGGATGCCTCCCCCATCCTTGGCTCGTCCCGCAGCTCCCGCATTGACAAGAGCTCGCTGCAGAGCCAAAGCCACCGGTGCGGCCGTCCCACTGCTGCTCCTTACCCTTTGCATTGCAGAGGGGAAGAGCTCAGGCCGCTTGTGGTGTTGTAGCCCTCAAAACCTAGATCCGCTCCAAAAGGGGCTGTGGCAGCTGCTGCTTCCCCCCAGGCAGGGGCGGGGATGCTGCGAGGGTTGGGATGTGCCAGGCAGGGCCAGGCCTGCATCTCGCCAGGGCAGGGCACCGGGGAGGAGGCTGCTCCTGCCCTCAGCCCTGTGAGCCAGCTGGTGGTGGTGGCACATCAAGAACGTGCTAGGCTTTCTCCTAACGCTTCGGCAGTGTGGGACAGGCTACAACAAAAAAACCGCGCAGCTTCATTTCTCCCGTCCTGCGGCATTTCCGTCAGCATGCAGCCCTGCACCCGGCCCTCGGTCCGGACTGCTCTGGGGCCCAAGCACATCTCCTCTGCCCACAGCTCAGCTGCTGCACCTCGGGCAGCGCTGCTGGGCTCTGTCCCAACGCATCTGCTTTGGTGGGTGCCACAGCCCCTCTCCTGGGCTCCCGGTACAGAGGGGAAGACCCAGCCCCACAAAGAGCTGCCTAGGAGACCCTTCTGGCCTTCAAATAACCCTCATGCACCAACCAGCTCGTTAAGAGCAACTGGGGACATCTCCTGCCACCTCCAGTGGGACTGGGACAGGCTTAAATTAGCTGGAGGGAACAAGGGGTGAACATTTGCCTTCTATGAGCCCTAAAAGGGAGCTCAGATCTTGGCTTGTATGTTATCTGGGAGAGGGCATGTAGACTGGAAAAAAAAAAGCCTTTAGCTCCATTATTCCTAATTAAAGGCATAATTGCCTTCATTATAGCCCTTCCTCCCCTGCCCAGGAGGTGGTGGCAGCGGGGCCACCCCTGCCTGCTGGGTCGGTGCCCAGGGCAGGTGGAAGCCCCTGAAGGGGCTGTGGCTTGCTGCCTCCTCCCTCCAGGACCCTTTCCTGGGAAAAGTGAACCTGTTCACCGGAGCTGGCTCTGGGCAGGTGAAGCAGGAACTGCCTCCCTCTCCCCAAACTCTCAGCTCCCTCTCTGCTCTAGCCTAGATCCTGCTTCTGGTTAACCCACAGCTTGGCAGCACGTGGTCCCCTCTGGGAGACCACAAGCATCCTTGGACCCTGTCTCTGGGAAAGACTCTCAGTCCTAAAGCAGTGAAACAAGAGCATCTCTCCAGTGGTGGGTGGAGAGCAGAAGTTCTTTGCATCCATGTTCCAGAAACCTTTGCCTGCGAGAGCAGAATTGAGTTTACTCAAAGCTCCAGGCTACGCAAAAGTAGAAGAAACTGCAGATGCTAAACCAGAGGCTGCAGTTCCACACCGATTTGCTTTTTCTGCTGTTGATCTCAGAAGAGGAGTGCCACCAGAGTTCGGCAGCTTCGTAGGGTCTTAACTCCTTCCTAGATTACAGACAGCATTTCAGCGATGCAGCTGCAGCTGGGGCTGCGTGGGGCTTGGCACAGCTTGTACAGGCACTGAAAGGAAGTTTTCCAGCTGAGGGGACAAGGAAAGGGAAATATGATAGGAGGGGGAAACGAAACCCCGACAGGAATTAATGCGTCCGCTGGGCCTAGCAGCCTTGGGCAGCGGGCTGGCAGGCACGGAGGAGCTCGGCTCTCACTCGGGTGCGGGACAGACTTCTGCGGCGCTGCGTGCTCGCCCACTGCCACCCACCGCCAGCACCATCTGGTCACTTTGCTAAAGGAGTCATCAAGCTCTGCCAAAAACCCCAACGCAGGAGGTGACCTCAAGCCTCCAGGCAAACCGGGGACACAATACCAAGCTCCCGTGTTCCCAGTCAGCACCTGAACGGCATCCCCAGCGACACGCTGCTCTACTTCTGAAGCGCTGCCTCTTCTCGCCCACGTTCATCTAAATTCAGTTCGCTTCAAGAAGGCAGCGTTGGGTTTTTTGGTGAAAAGGGCATCAAGACCCACATTTGGAGGGACTCTTGTTTTAACAGGTCCATCCAGTGCCGTTAACTGGGATAAGTGACCTGTAAAATATGTAAAACCATATTTAATACGTATGCAGCCTTCCTTGCTGTCCTGTGATTTAGGGCTCCACTCCCTGCTCTGGGGTTCAGCCTGGAGGTGAGGACAAACCTCAGAAATGTTCCTTTTGAGTAATTCTGCCCCAGCTGCCAGCCAGAGCCCAAATAACTGAATCATTCAAGAGCCCATCTGCAGAACAGGAGGCATCTGGCTAAGGAAAGAGCAGGTCAGCCTTCAACTGACTGCTGTTAAAAACTTTCATTGAAGTCCTGGAAAAGAGCAGTGGGAGAGGGAGAAAGGAGGGAAAGGAAATAAATTATAACATCAATCACATTTGTAGACTGAGAAGGGATGGAAAATGCAAGGAATGGGAATTAACCTGGGATATCTTAGAGAGTTGAGCATGTTTAAATTGGACAAGATTTAATCTAGATAAATGTAAAATAGTACTTGACAACGCTCAGCATACAACAGAGGAAAAACACGTGATAGAGGAGCTGTAAGAGCTGGGCATGGAGGGATGTGCCTTCAAATGCCATTTTATTGTGGTATTAGCTGTTATTTCGGTCCGGGGGAATGGAGCTGACATCCTCCAGGAGTGCAGACAGGGTTGAAGTCCCAGTCCCAAAACCTGCGCCTGCTGCCTCACATCTCAACCCATCACCGCTTTAACGCTGCATCCTTGAATGGGCAGCAAGAAATCAAAGCACATAACACAACCAGGCAAAACAACTTGTCCATAAAGATTTCTTGGGAGAGTTAAAAGGCAGTTAAGCAGGCAGCTCTCCCAGGAAAGAAGTTTATCAGTACTCAAAATCCACGCTCCTGAGCAGCGCAGCTCTGCACAGACGCTCCCATGCCGTGGGTTCCCCAGCATCCACCACATACTTGCCATATGAGCGTGGATGGAACACTCACCTCAGTTTCTCCTGAAAAAAGAAAGCAAGGGGCTTGAGCTTTTTGGTACTGCCCTGCACCCCCCCGAGGATGCTGACTGTGCAGTGGTGCAGGCAGCTGCCTCCTGCCATCAGTGAGGTGCCATTGGGCAGATGCCTACTCATTTACAGTATTTTGCTGTCCCAGTGTGGGGACACAGCAGCCCTGTGCAGGCTCAGGCCCTGCTGGGGCACTGGGCTCTCGCCGCTCTCTGTGCAGGCAGAAACTGCCCTTCCCTTGTCAGCAAGACAGCTGGCTACTCAAAAAAATGAAGACTGGAAATGTGTGATGCTCGGCAGCTCCTTTTCTGCAGGCAGGAGCAGCCACCAGAAGAGAGAAAGCTGCTGATCCCGATAGCCCCAGCGTGTGCGGCATCCCTTCTGCTAACGCAGGCAGCTGGGAAAGCAGGAGCCTCCTGTGCAGGGAGTCAGAGGACTTCAAAACCCCAGCGTGCCTGACAGGGCGCTGCGCCGGAATGAGTCACTGAACGAATTCACTGGGCACCAGCGTCCCTGCTGCTCATGCGATTATAGCTCATGTGAGAGCATCACGCCCCATCCCCACAAGGAATTTCTGCTTTCTGAAGGCACCACATGAATCTCCTCCCATTGCCTCCTTGGCCAGCCGGACAGTGCCACCGGCGCAACTATCACCTCTCTTCCTGACCGGACTTCAGTGCAGGGAAGCGGCAGGCAGACACGCTCCTCCTTGCAGAAGCAGGCCAGCAGCCTGAAGAGCCGCTCTTTCATAGCGCGGGAGCCAGCCCAGGACCCCCCAACAAAACCAGCCACTCCAGGAGAAACTACCTGTCTCTGCCCACGCACACCCGTGCCCCAGCTGAGTCCCAGCGTTGCTCGCCGCGTCTCTTGTCACTCCTCGCGTGCGACAGAGCACCCGGCATCTCCTCCCAGGGATGCAGGCACACAAGTGCGCGTGGAAACCCGGAGAGGTGTCACGGCAGGAGAGGAGAGCGCATTCCCCGGAACCATTTCCCAAGCAGGGTGCATTTGTCATATCTCACTAGGGAGCAGAGTGCTGCTGCCTGCTCCTCCTCTTTCCACCATCGCAGCCCTTCTGAGCCCCAGCCCAGCAGGAAAACAAGGCCTTTAAAACCATTGCTGAAGGGAGGCTTCATAAACGGCCAAAGAAAGGGGCACCAAGGCCTCCCTGGAGGGGGGGAATTCCTCCCAATTAAACGACAGGGGCAGAAAGGGCAGGTTTGTCAACTGGTTGGGTTAGAAGCAGCCCCATAGGGGACCACGAAATACTTGTGTCTTATCTGAAACTGCAGGAAGGGGGTGACCGCCCCAAGGCTGCTCCCTTGCAGAAACGATTTACTGCTGCGTCTGGTTTCCCTTTCGCTCCCGAGCAGATTGTACTGACCACCGGCTGAGCTGGTTGCTGCAAAGGACAGCTGGCACAGCCCGAACACCCAGGTCCAGAGCGGGGGAAATCCACGCTCCTGCCTCGCGAGAGAGGCAGCAGCACCCAGAGACGTGAGGCTGCGTGGCCCACAGGGATGCTGTGAGGTGGTAACGGCACTCTGATCACAGACACTGCAGAAGAGGCCAATTTAAACCAGAAGAGAAATTACTTTTAAGCAATCGCTTCACGCTGGAAGGCACAGTGCTACAGACTTCGCAGACGCCACCCCACGGCAGCATGGCAGGAGGGGGCTCGTTTCCCAGAGCCACGGAGCAGCCGTGCCGCATCAGCTGCCGGCAGACGTTTCCCTCTGGCTGGATGCAGGCGTATTTGGAACTTGTTATGTGTGATTTTCAACGGTGAATCCCAAAGGGTAATAAAAAAGGACACACAACCGCTGCCTCTTTTTGATGTCTGTGATGCAAGGTGGCTACAAGCTACTCCACAGCACGCGGCAGCAGGAAGAGGCAGCCCTGCTGCAGTAGCCTGCTTAGAATCACAGAATCCTAGAATAGTTTGTGTTTGAAGGAACCTTCAAAGGCCGTCTAGTCCAACCCCCTGCCAGGAGCAGGGACATCTCCAACCAGATCAGGTTGCTCAGAGCCCCACCCAACCTGGCCTTGAACGTTTCCAGGGATGGGGCATCCACCACCTCTCCGGGCAACACCAGAGCCTCTCTCCTTACAGTTAAGATGGAAAGGGGAGACTTCCACTGTCTTTGAGGTAGGTGGGAAACAAGGTGTAGGAGAGCACAGCAGAGCCCTAGGCCAGTCTACACCCTTAACTGGGCTTGAGCAGACCTGACTGGTAATCACAGGCAGCAGCTGGGCCAGCAAGGTGAGCAAGGCACCCCATGGCAAAGGCGCTGTTGTGTCTGCCTCGGTGCTCTGCAGGTGATGAGAGCGCAGGCTGTGTGACAAGGCTAAGAGAGGTCACCAAGTACCTCAGCGAGCAGTTACGTGTGCCACAGACCCTGGAGCAGTGCTGGGTGCCCACCCTTCCATGCTCAGACCCCAGCTGACGTGCAATACCGCAACCCTGAGGTCCTCCGGGTGCCACAGGGAGGAGCAGCCTGCAGCACCTTGCGGCAGCAGATCACAACCATGCTGGCAAGATCAGTGATACGAAGCCGACTCTTCCCTCAGCTTTCTTCTCAGCCTGGTCCCTCAGACCAACTGCTGCTGCTGAGGGGCCAGTTCCTCAGGGATTTGAGGAATCCATAAAACCCACCCGGCTCACGATACCGCTTCAGTTTTGCTACACAGATTAAGTACAGAATCTTAAGCTTTATTTTTCTATTGGCCAGCAACTTAAACTGGGTTAAAAAAAAAAAAAAGCAATGAATATTATTACACAGATAAAAAGTATAAAACAACTCAATGGACACAAGCCAACTTACTGCTCATATCTCATTCTTCCTGGCCTCTCCCAACCCTGTACAACGTATCTGAAGGGACTGGGCGAAGGCAGCTACGAAGATATGCTTAAGAAACTAGAAATATTGCTTCAAGCAACATGCTCAATATTTTCCTCTTAGTTAGTAGTCAATACTTGTCAGGAACTCGATTATAAAACAAGAAATAATTTAGAGATTTCTCCTTTAGATCATTACACAATAATTTAGATTTCTTTCCCCTCTTTCCTACTGCTGTGGAACCAAGCATACACATCCATCCCCCCACCTCTCTTTCTGCATTAGTTAAGGATTATTTCACGGGGCTGATGTTCATGGGGGAGTTTCAATTGACCTGCTCTGAATTTTAACTTGTCATGCCTTAGCGCCAGTCCAAGATTTCTGCTCTGTGAACTAAAAACCCCACGATGCTGCAAGACTGTTTAGGGCTCTGTGTGATTTTGCTCATGTTAACTGTCTGCTGCCACAGGACAGGGCTCAGCCAGCACCACTAAAAGGCTAGGAGAGGGAATAAATTTGGTTGTTTTACACAAAAGGCTTGTCTTCGCTGCTTAGAAGCACCAAAATCCCACAGCCCTTTCTGCTTCATGGACGTAACAGGCATAACAGGAAGGTGAGAACAAGAGAAGAGGCACACAAGATCCCATGAATTCAGGCCAAGACCCTGCTGGCATCACTACGGCACCAAGTCCGAGGCAGTGGTGATGTCTATGTCCTGTACGTATCCAGGATCACAGTGCAGAGAGAATATTTAATTAAACCTATTCCCCTGCATCAAACAGTTCACCCAGCACTACCAATTTACCAAGTGCAACTGGTTGAAGCTAACTCTCCTGACCTTCCTGGCAGTAACCAGTAAAGCGGGGCTTCCAGATCTCATTAAAGCCAAAAACCCTCAGCTGATTAATGAGCTCTTTGGAGGCGGATAAGACATTTGTACATACTCATTTCCTGCCCAAGAGAGACAAGCCTGGAGGTTTTAATTAGAAAAATCAAGCCGAGGGCCTCTCTCTACATGCAAGAGATGCGAGAAGGTATTTCCACTAACCAAACAGGCCAAAGGGTAGCAAGATACGCCAGCTCCAAACCACACCAGTTCTTCACCAAATCTCAGCAGCGGGATAGGCAGATGGAAGCAAAGTTTTCTCACTCACACTGGAAGCCACTGAATAGAACAGACTAGACGTCAAGAAATTAGAAAGTAGTCCATCATCTTTGCTCCAGAATCACTGGGAGGCAAAAGGCCTCTTGTGGCTCCTAATGGCACTGTGTGGGGGGAATCTTTGAGGAAGAGGAGGAAAGATTGCTGAGAAATCCTAAGGCACACGCATCTTGGCAACATCGGAGTCGTGACAAGATTTCAGCTGCACCAAGTTGTGCTCCTGATCAGCAGGGAGAGTAGCTCCTGCCACAAGCAACCAGGCAGAGAACAGCTGTGTTCGGACATCAGCGCACGCTCAGGAGGAGGGAGAGAAATCTTCCACGTATGAGAGACTCAGCTCTGGCTCCAGCTCAGAAACGTCATCTGTCCTCAGTCAATGCCTGGTGCTGCCGAGCCACTTCTCAGGGAGCAAATCATGGCTCTTGTACAGCATCCCAGTACCTTCCCGCTGGGTCAGGAAAAGCCTCAAGAGAAGTGGCCCTGGGTGAATCTTGCTTTGTAGTTATATCAAGGGAGTGTTTTGCTGAAGCTTCTAGCAGAGATCCACAGTTCTTTTGTTTCTTGACAATGAGGAGGACTCGCTGAACTCCTGGCTGCCTTGCACACAACAAGGAGGGTGACTTTCCCCCAAGGGGGCAGGTGAGGCCGTGCACAGTTCAAGAGGCATTTAACTACAGAGCCAAGTCCTCAGGTTACAGACACTTCTGTGGTGGTGGTGGAGAGTGGTCAGGTTGGCAGGCGCTAAGGGAAATGGCAGAGGGGGAGCAACAGAGTTTCCGCAGCTATTAATATGGTTCTGGCTTTAAACTCCTGTACAGGCAGCAGGTGAAGATCATCCCAAAGATCTACAGGGCGTAAAGAGAAGAGAGAAATGCATGAAAATACAGAATGGGTGCAGTGGGGGGCAGCAGCTTGCAAACTAACAGCCTGGACCCAGACTGGAGTGGCAGCTAGCTCCTACCTGGCGATACTGCACTCCAGCCTACAATAAACAGCAGGAGAGAACGTAATCTGTACTAATCCTCGTAATTATTCACCAGCAGCCTCTCTGGGGTGTAATTTGGCTACTTGACAGGTTAAAGGGGAAGATGAGGAACTCCCAGAGACATCTGCATCTGGAAGAAAATAATATCCTGTGCCCTGCCCTCTAAAATGGGATCTGGGGGCATTCATATCCTACTCCTTTATTCAGCACCCCCTCCCATGTCATTTGCAGACCCACAGTGCCATTCCTCAATATGACACAGCCGAGGGAGACTTAAAATAATCCTAATGAACCGAGGTGGGAAACTCCTCCAGGCCGGCTCTTCAGATGCACGGGCAATCACAGCCCATCCCCACAAGAGGTCTCTCTCAGGCTGCCAAACCCTGGCCAGCGCTCCCCTTCCCACAGCCCCCGAGGAGAAGTCTCTCCCCCTTGCCCAGCTAATTGCATTCCTTCACCAGAAGCAAATTTTACAGATCGGCAGAAGGGGCTTTTGCTTTGGAGCTAGTGGATCCTTGGGTCCTCGAAGTACGTGGCAGCTTCTTGCCAGGCAGGGAAGAGCCTGAAACATCTGATTTTTTTCCATCACTCAGCTCTAGGGTTCCTTTAACTTCTGCCCAGCATCCCCAAAATGCCTCTCAGCCCTTTTACCTGCACGCAAGCAATGCTGATCCCCACCGCGCCGATAATCTTCAGATGCTCCTGAATGAAGTTTTCCAGCTTGGTAATGCAACCGCTCTGCAGGGTGAAAGGAAGGACACAGAAAATCAGGTTCACTTTAATCCAATGGTTGCAACCCTTGAAAGCAACAGCATAAAAAGCAGTGCCTTTGAGTAACCTCTTCCCCCAGCACCGCTGGAAAGGTTACACAGATGATGTGTCTGCATCGTGTTTTGTATTGCTCTGGACCGACTGGCTCAGGAACTGACAAACAAACCCAAGGTGGCGGCCAGCTGGGCAGGAGAAATGCAGAAGAAAACCAGACACATCAGACAGAGGGAGCGTGTCCTTTTTCCCTGACAGATGTGGAGAAAGGTTCCCTCACTCGCTGCCTAGCACATGCCCAGAGAGGGCCAAAAAGCCAAGGAAATGCTGCTGAGTGGATCCAGTATCAAGACCTCCTACATGACAAGGGCCTTTTAAGAGTAAATCCCCCTCACTGCTACGACAGCAACAAGTTTCAGTGTGGACCTGGAAGGCTCTGCCTGCCTCTGCCTTGCAACTGCATCCTTGGCTGGCAGCGTGACCTCTCCCTCTCTGTTTCTGGGGCTTTTTTTGGAAGAGTTCTCTTTAAATAATTAAACCGTTTAACCTACTGAGGAAGGTTTTCCATGGTAACATCAGGGAGATTTATTGTGTAGACTACAGCAGTGCCCCAAGGGTGTTGAGGGCCCTCCTGCCTCAGGAATTCACAGTGAACAGACACCTACATGCACACAGGCAGAGGGGAGGAGCGAGCATGCAGCCCTCCAGGGAAGGATGGCAAAGGCCTCGCTTTTCCCACGCCAGCATTAGGTTTTAGAGTCAGCCCCAGCCGCCCTAATGTGAAGCAGTTATTCCAGTTCCCTGATCTGACCCTTTTCTAGGTTTTTCTTCCCCAAAGCCATGAAAATCCTTTCTGAACTCTGACTGAGACCTCGTGTCATGATATGCAATATCTGATGGTAGATCCAAACCTCCCCTTACAGCTATTTCTCCTCTAGAGCTAGCCCAACACATCTGGCAGCCTACCAGGCCTCTCTTAACACAGCTGGGCAGCCACCCCCAGCTTCACGCAGCACAGAGCGAGGATGGGAACTGACAGCCCTGCCCCTCAAATGGTCGTAGGTTTCCACTCTCAGAAACACCTCATCAGCCCTTGGTGTCTCTTCTGCAATTCTTCATTGGGTCTTGCCTGGACATAAGAGGGGTTTTGGTAGACCAGAAAGACTGGACTTTGTCTCCCAGTTCACTCCCCAAAAACAGATGGCTGGTTTTCTTGTAGCTGTTTGAGTTGCTTGGCTTAATGGCAGAAGTTATTCACACTGCTCTTCCAAGTCCTGCTCAAAGCACGGACTGTGAGAAGAAATACCTCCTGTGAAGGGGCCACTTCATCTACAGCACTCCTTAAGGGTGACAGGAACAAGGAAAAAGCTCCAGTTGCTGCTCCACAGGCTCAATAGAGCCAACCAAGGTGCTGGTTCCACTGATGAGAAGAAGGACTATGCTACCCCATAGACAGCGTCACAGTGAGCAAGTTAAAGCCAGGTGACAGGACTGGAGGGCGCAAAAATAAATGCAAGAACTTTTACTAGCCTTATGCAAACTGGATGAATAAATGGTCTGAGAGCTCCCTGTTTACTCACTCAGCTAGTCTGGGATTTAATTTGCTTCTTCTAGAAAACTGAAAAGCCCCTCTGTCTCAACTCCAGCCTTCTTTTCAGCCTGAACTGCAGCCTACTGGAACTGGCCTAATTTGTCTGCTACAGGGCCCTCTCTCTTCCCCTACCCTCTTTCTTCCTGCTATAGCTCAAATCCCACTATCTCAGTCAAGCACCAGAAGTATCTCCAGTTGCACCCCACTGAGTAATTCCAGTGACAGGAAGCTGTGTCAAACGCAGGGCTCACGTCAAGTCCCTTGCCAGAACCAACCACCTTTCCCACTTTCCCCAATCGCTAGCATGATCTGTAGTAACAAATACAATTTATTATTCTTCTCCACATCTACAATTAAAGTAACAGCCTAGATGGCTGAATGCTCAACTAAAGAAAGGAATTCTACTTTCTAAGGAATCCAACTGACTTTGAATCCTACCGACACTTTGCAGCACCAATCCAATGCCCTCGGTCTCTGCCCACCTCCTCCACACACTTTGTGGCAGGCAGTCCAGAAGCCCTTTTGCTCTTTACCTCCTTGTAGATGTTGGAAGGATGGTCTCTTCGGCCACACAGGTCGGTTATCGTCTTACAGCAGCTGTCTGGAACTTTCCGTCCACTGGCCTCTGGAGATTTAATCCACATGCTGTCAGCCCAGTCTGTGTAGTTGTTGCTCCCACAGCACTTGAACTGCGTGCACAAAACGCAAAGGCTGAGCCTGCAAGCACCACAACCTTCTTCTCCCTCCAGCCTCCCACGCCAAGCCCTGGGCTTCGCTCTCCTTTGCAGAGAGACTCCAGCTATCTCATGGGCTTTTTTTTTTTTTTAGATTACTATCATTATTAGTGACTTTTGTGTTACGAGTCCTCAAAATGGCCATTAAATATCAGCTTCATCCATCTTTCAGCAGCTGTGACTTTTGGTTACTGCTGAGATGAACTGTAACCAGAGCACGCCTGCAGCTGCCTCAGCTCTTAACCATCAGACTGGAAAGCATTAATGGTGATAACAGGGTAAGTTTAATTACCAGTTACTATCCCAAATGCACCTGCTAAGGCAGTATGTGTATAGCAGACCCCATGCTTTGAAAGTATCTGTGCACAAGGGTCCTTTCTGTGGGAAAGCCTGTCAGAACTGCAGCGGCCCTAACCTGAACCACCTCTGAGCCAGACAGCCAGCAGCAGTGGCAGGAAGGCTTGCTTTCATTACATCTTGCTCTCCAGGGTACTGAGGAGCTTAATGAAAAATGTCAACAATTTCTCCAAAGCTTTGAAGTGGGAAGTAGAAACAGCTGTCAGAGTGACCTGGCAGCTCCACTTCACTCTGGAAGCAATTCAGATGTTTCCCCAGTGCTACTGGGCACGCAATTCACACGTAACGCCAAGCAATTCCGCTGGTTGCATGGCCCAGGCCCTGCACCCCACCCAATTTTGTCTTGAATCACATGCAGCAGAACATACACTTACATACAGAACAAACATGTTGGATGTCAAGAGCCCACAATGCCTTTTAAGCTCTGCAATTGCATTAATTCTCCCTGCCTCTAGAGATACCCACCTCCTGCTGCAGTTTGTCTACTGCGCTGGTAACACTCTCTTCTCCCTCCTTCCGGTACTTCTGGGTCATGGTGTTCTTCAAATTTTGCTTCAGCTCCATGCTCAGCTGAATGGAAGAGACAAGTGTGGATAAAATCACAAGGCAAACTCACCCCTGAGAGCAACTCGGAGCCCTGCACACGTTTGATTGCCTTTGCTCCCAGAGAAAAGCAGAGAGCCTAGTGGAAGCTACAGCTTCCTTCAAGATCGCCCTCCAAGGTTCGACTGGAGAAACTTATTTCCAATTGATTGCAGATCATGCCTCCATTTTAACAACTGGAAAGAGGTGCTTCAGGACCAAATTTCAGCCTGCACTACACATCACCGTACAGGTCCTCACCTTGAGTATTTAAGATTGCCAAGACATGCCCCCATCAAAAGAGAATACAAGACTGCCTACGAGACCATGTGCAGTCTTCTCCCTCTGAAGCCTGCGACAAAATACTGAAAACCAAATCACTCTGTCCAGGAGCAGGAAGAAATCAGAAGTCCTGGGCGTGCTGGACTGAAGCCATGTAGCCTGAATAGCTCTTGCACTGGCATCAAAAAGGATGCCACAGGAGGGAATTAAGCGCAAAAGTACTGCAAGGCCTTTCTTGGTAACAGTGACAGAGAGACAAAGTCTGATTTTGGAAGTACAGGATTTCTGAAAGCATCATCATGAACCACTGGCATGTTGAGGTGATTGGATCGAAACTTTTGTTCCCGTGGAGGCTCTTTCAATCTAGCTGAATTCTTCTCACCTATCCAGGTGACAGCCAAAAAGTGCCATTGAGCTGCATCTTTTTTTTTTTTTTTTTTTTTTTTTTTGGTCATCCTGCTTCATACAGCAACACTGCTTTAGTCCAACATCTGTGAAATTCTAAGTTTCCTATACCAATAAACAATGTCAACACGCCTTTCAGGTGGGGTCAATGAATGAAACAGGTGGGCAGCCTCTCTCTATATCTTTTACTGTATACAGTAAGTAGTAAATGAGATATCAAACGTCTGTTTAAGCTGAACTGTGCAAAATACAGTCTGCAGTTTATCCTCCCTTGAAACACTGTTTTTTCCAACCCTATTGTCAAATGGGGACAACACCTACCTCACAGAGATGACATGAGGTTTCATTCATTAATATTTGCAAAATGCTTTGAGATCCTGGGCTGGGAAGCTCTACAGAAGTGCAAAGGACTTAGCGTAATAAAAAGAAAGAAGGTTCAGCAGCTGGAAGGCATCAGAGGCAAACAAAGGGTAGAGTCCATTAGCGGAATGATTACTTGGGAGAAAAGCAGTTACCTGCAGGCTCACGGGGAAGTACTGCAGCATGGAACAGAGATAACAAAAGAAACAGTTTAGATACACTCACACATGCACGCCTTCCACACCAAAGCAAGGGCTGAAATAAAAACAGTGGCAAACAGAACAAGCAGCCTGCATCCAGGAAAGAAAGGGGATTTGGCAGCCAGAGGGCAAGGGGAAGGGCAGCTATTGATCGGAGACACTCAAGTGATCTAAAGCACTCAGGGGTACAGCTCTGAATACACTGTCCTTTATTTCAACCTAAGGATCAGCTCCTCTTCATCCACTGTCACCTATAAACCTCCTGCCTTTGCATGGATGGATGGACAGACCTCAGCTTCTTGCCGTGCCTGCCAGGGTTGATCTTTCCCTGTTAAACATGCACACTCACGCCACTGATCCCTCCTGGCAGGAGCCAGCACAGTTCTTTGGCTCCTCACAAACTGCTAGTGCCCATCTTAGCAAGGCAAAGCACAGAAAGCCCAAGAGAAAAAGGAATGACAAGGAATCCTGGCAGCAAAGCCAACAAGATGGGATGTCCAGCTGCTTTTCAGACAGCCACTTGACAACAATCCCAATTTGCCGTTTCCAATCAATTTCCAGACATGAGAGCAACTTCCCAGGCTGTCTGTGCCTTGGTGCCTAAACTCCCTTTGAAAACAAAGCGATGACTTAAGCCTCTGCTCTCTGAAACTGCAAAAAGTGCCAAACTAGACCTGCAGCTGTTGGGAGTCTGTGTGTTCTCCAGCTCCTCAGCTGGGCTGGTTAAGTAAAGCTCTCAAAACTTCTTGACCTGGAAGGACCTCTGAGCCGGACCATTCATCTTTGCCACTTGAAAAGTACGGCAGCTAGCCCACTGGATGCAGCAGGAATTGTTCCTATGTCCTGAATACGCTAAGTGTCACTAACGTGATTTCAGCTGCTTGCACTATGCCTTGAAGGCCGTTAAGAGAGTTCCTAGATCTACATAACCTCAAAAACTGTCTTCTAACAAGGGTCTGCAGAAAAACAGTGCAGAAAGGTGAACCACAGGAAGGAGCTGAGCAGCACAGCTGAGCAGCCTCCCTAGAGTAACCACCACCACGATGTCAAGAACAGTAAATAATCCAAGGTCTTCTGAATGTGGATAGGAGTGAGTATGGACATGCGGAAAGGTGAACCATGACCAGTCCCTGGGTCTCAAGCCTCCAAGCCCAATTCTGGCTGGAGAAATGGGACGATAACCTGCTGTTTTCTCTCCCTGATCTGAGTCTCTAAGGATGAACGTTCACTCACCTGCTGGTAGTAGATATAGGCCAGGATTCCAGCAATGATCTCCAGAAGAAAGATGCACAGCAACAATATGAAGTACTGAAAAACAATGGGAATAGCAGGACATCAGAACAGAATGTAAGGAGGTGCTGGGAGCCAGCTTTTCATTAGCTGGTAAAATGCATGACTGTCTTCATCGATGCTTTTCTGCAGCTGTGTTCAAAGGCAGGGGCTGGGATTAAGACTTCAATAGGGTAGGAAAGGAACAACCCCACAGGTTAAAAAAAAAAAGAAACAACAAACCACAGGATAACTGAAGACAAGCAGCAGCAAGTGTGAGTTTAACTCACAAAGCCAGAGGGATGTAGAGCACGGAGAAGTGCAGGCAACGGAGGTAAGATCACTGGACAAAAGAAAGTGGTTGCTGCATAACCTGATGACTACACTCAATATCACAGAAAGCATCTGACTCTGACATCAATTAAAAAAAAAAATCTGAAACTTTTTCTTGTTTTGATATTGTTTAGGGCATTTCACCAAGTTACTAAGGAGTAACGTATGTTATAATGATGACTCAAAAAAGTAACAAAGGGCCCGTTTCACCAGACCAGCTAAGCATAAGCATGAACCACAGATTCATGTTCCCAGTGACTTCTGTGGCACTCAGTCACAGGCTGAAGGGCACTGCTGAAGCAGATGGACTTTAGCACTGATTCACATTCAGGACAGCGACTGTATGTTCTGTTCAACTAGGATCTAGAGGGAAAAGCTCAGTATCTCAAAACCAAAGTGAGAAGAGCTCTTAGAAGACTAAGGGGAGTACATGACTATTTCTTAAAAGGCCTTAGTGGCAGAGAAATGGAAAGGGATGTGCCCTGCTTACCACAAGGAGAAACAAACGAACGGTAAGAAAACTGTTCGGTAGCACTATTCCTATACACAAACAGGAAGGGAAGCCAAACCTATGAGGAGAAATATTTGTACTAAATTAAAGGAATTGGGCAGGCCTGAAGACAGAGGGTGAAACGGCCATTTCCTCCTTAGGGTCAAAGGGACCTTTTGAGGGAGAACCCCTGTCCTGACACACAGCCCCTGCCTTGCTCCTGGTCAGCAATGAAGAGCTTCTTTACAAATCCAGGATGTTCTATGACTGCTACTAAACTCTTCTTTTGTAGATAAAGTTGAAGAGACACTAGTTCCAGCCATAACAAGAATCTCATGCTTAAATCCCTGTAACAGTTGGCCTCCCCAGGACAGAACAAAAAAAAAAAAAAAAAAAAAAAA
>WHYT01017469.1:58879-82373 GCA_009806455.1 Tetrax tetrax | reverse complement strand
GTTGGCCCCCCCAGGAAAAAAAAAAAAAAAAAAAAAAAAAAAAACAACCCCAACTCTCTCCCATTTTCTGTTTTACCCCTGACCTTAAGAAATGGCTGTTCCCAAGGAAAGAGAACAAAATGGAGCAAACGGCGCCCTACAAATGTAATTGGACATCAAATCACCTCTCCCTGGCACAAAGGACAGTGAAGACCTGGACACAGCAAGCTGACCTATACAGGACAGACGCCTTTTGTGGCAAAAAGGTTACACTGCCCCTGCACACCCTTCCCTGCTGCGTATTTCCAAGCCCCTTTGCAGGACTAAAATGCCACAGACACAAACACTCAGGCTTCCTCTTTCGCCTCTGTTGGGATTCAGCAGCTGTGAAAGACAGACAGCTGGGTTTTATCTGCAGACCGGGCTTTAATCTGAGCACACAATCTCAGGCTTTCACTCCCCAGCCCCACACTCTCGCCCCGGCAGCCGAAAACTGCCCATCTCTGCAGATGCCTGTACAAGGTACCCACTCGTACCAGGGGAATGAGTCACCCAGCGGAGTGTGGGATAGCTAAAGGCTGGTCCCAGCACTCCCAGGGGGTTCAAAGGGGGCAAGAAAGGATCGGCAGGCCTTGACACAAAGGCTGGCTTTCTTTTGTTGGGACTTAATTATGCCCTAACTGCTCTGACATCATCTCTCCGCCAAGGAGGAGGCAGGACGCTGAGAACAACCAATGAACTGGAAAGCTTATTTTATTTATTTTTCCCTGCTGTGTCGTCATGTCAGAGGCATTCAGGTAGAGCTGAGCTGTGTCACAGCTGGGCTCCTTGTGCCGGTTTACGCTGGATAAACAAACATATATCCAGCAGACCTTAAAAAATATGTCACATGGCCCTTGTAAAACCTTGTAAAAGAGGTTAGTGCATCTGCCACCCACGTATCCAACCTGTCTCTGCCGATACACTGCATCATTATCCTTATCTCAGTCTCATCGTTCCCTCAGGGATATTTCCAAGCACCACCCTGACAGAGGGGAGCAGCAGCTTTCACTCTGGACACACACAGAGCACGGGGCTGCTCTCCTTGCTCCTCACCAGCAGTTGCAAGGCGTTCCTGCAGAGGTCTGCTCTGGGAGGAGCAGGCCAGCTCTGGCATGGAGCTATGGGGACATGCCGTACTCGCTTCCCAAGAGGCTGCGGAACAAGTTAGAAATGTGGGATCACCCAAAGGCCTCTAGTACACACATGCCTGGACCTGGGTGGGCTCTGGGCAAAATTTACTCTTACTCTGGCTCCAAGCCAGAGTCAGGGCTGCCTGGTGTCCCCTCAAGATCTACATGGTCCAGATTTCTTCCATCCAGCTTCAAACATGTTAGTAAAGCACCAAGCTTTAGCGTGTTTTCTCTGAATAACCCAAAGAATGGCTCAACCTGCCTACAATCCAAATTGCCTTCCAGAGAGATCTTTCCACTACCTGAAGAAGAGATATATAGCAACTACACTCCTAAATCAGGAATCCCACTTCAGTGGGAGAGTTCCAGGCTGAAATGCAGCAGGAACAGAAATCATAGCCAATGTGTGTTCCCTTCTCCCTATCCAAGGTACCTAACTGGAAGTGGTGCTGTGAGGAGCCAAGCCGAAGAAAGCCACCTTCTTTCTTTACGTGCAAGGTCTTTTATTTGATGGGTCCTTTCCTGAGACTCCCACTTGCATACTTTTGTGTATGAAAGAGTGCATCTTGACTGAAGTATAAGACAGTAGTGGTCTGTATGCTTGTAAAGAGCTGGACTGCAGCATCACAGCCGGCCAGGCTGCAGATCCACTGCCATGCCTGCTCACGGAGCCAGAGAAACTCCACATCTGCTGCCCAAGCCTCAGCACATCACCTGGCTAAGGAGGGACATAAGGAAGGCAAATAAGCAACGATATTAAAAAAGCAGAATAGCTGTGAGTGACGACCAATGAAACACTATGAAAAGTCTTGAAGTGGGCCCACAAAACTCATAGTTAGGTAGAAAGGCGGCAAAAAAATTCACGCCTTCCTGAGTCTTCAATTGAAAAACAAACTAGAAACCAGACATGCATTATGCAAACAGCACCCAAAGCTGTCAATAATTGATCTTTAAAAGCACCAAGCAGGCACTGGTGAGAGTGGAGAGTGCTGCTTACAGTGCTCCCTCCCATATTTGTGTAGGCCTCTGGTACAGAGAGAAATTGGGACAGGCTGGCACAGACCCTGGGGAACTGTGAAGCTGTCAGGATTACTGTCTGAGCTCAGAGCTGGCAAAGGCCCCCAGCCAGGCTCACCCAGCCCTGGCAAGCACAGCCCTATCTCTTGTGCGGGATTACTCACCGGCAACGGACGGCAGAGCACAAGCAAGAAGAGACAATAGGCCTGTCGCGGCCAGCCACTCTGAAAGGATGTGTTGTGTAAGGACACAGGCTGACCTTTTGTTCCCAAGAGAAAATTATCAGTTTTCTGTGGCAGAATAACAAAGAAAACCCCACCGGATTTTCATCCGTAGCTTCTGGCTGAGGCAAAAAGACAAAGGGAGATCTCTTTGGCATGGAGAGTAAGTGAAGCAAGGCCAAAACGGACTGCTATAGACCAGGAGTCTGAACAAGCACCAGCAATGCACTCACTGTGTCCTCCTCTGTGTTTTACTCTCCCTTCCTGGCCCTACTCTGCCTCTCAAAGGGATTACCAGGCCTTTGAAGTAGTGGTACAAGCTTCAGGCTTGCTTACGACTCCCATGTCTGCTCCTGTATCCAAATGAAAGAGGGGAAATGGAGTGGTCAGGTGAATGAGCTTTTGCAAAGGAAGGAGTGGGTGAAGAGTTGCTGAAGTATCCTTTTCTGTAAGTGTGAAAGCAAAGACCCATGATTGTTATTTCAGTCACCGCACTCACCACTGTAGCCCAGATACTAAACAGGACTGCTGCCACGCTCCAGACTGAAAGGGAGGTTTGAGAGGGAGGAAGTGGAACAGAAACCCTAGGGCTGGTGAAAAACTTCAGTGTAGGTGGATCAGCAGGGAGCTCAGGAAGTAATACAGGGAAAGGTATAAAAGAAGCAGCAGATTATCAAAACAGTATGCCTTTTATGTGGAAGCAAAACGAATATTTTTTTTTTCAACAAAAGAAAATATTCAACAGAAATGTTCTGATTTTTGACAACCAAGTGAAAAAGCATGTTAATTTGGCTTTAACCTACTGTCATTAAAAGCCAGTTTCGTTACAAGTCTCATATTTTCCTCTCTCTTCTCATTTTCCAAAAGAGAAAGAGGAAGCAGAGGAAGAAGGAAGAGACAAAAAACACAAGATTTTGTTTTGAATAGTTTCAAATAGATGTTCTTACACAGGTATTATCACTATGTTTTGTACTTTTGAACCATGCAGTGGTAAGCACATCCTTTGGGTGGATGAAAGGAAATGGTCTGCAGCAGAACTTGCCCCCTACGACAAGTTAGGAGCTAGTGGTATATGCTCTAGGACAAACAAATAAGGTTGGTGCAGAACACAACCAAGATGATTCCTTTCCTCCCAGTATGGTTCAAGAGAAAATGGGGTGGATCCTCCCCCAAATAAAACAACCAAACAAAACTTACCACTCTCAGCAAATTCCGACGCTCTTTGAAGGTGGCACAGCAACCAAGGATGCCAGTAACCATGACAACCACCCCAGCCACCACCAGAATATAAGCAGTTGCTGAATACGTGCTGGAGGAGAGCAGGCTGATGTAGTCACTCTTCTCAGCCAGGGTCCAGGTGCCTACTGCCATCACGGCCCCACCAGCCAGCTGGGTAGAGAGAGAAGCAAGCAAATGAAAGGGATCTGATGTGTGAACTTTCTCACCCCCTGCAGCAACTGGACTGGGACACCAGGACATGTCTCAGCTCTTTAAGGTGAGACAAAAATTATCTACACTAAAGGAAGGACTCCCAGAGGTCTCACTGGGACCAGGAGCAGGCCCCAGTGCATTGGGAGGTGCTGGGCCTCAAGGCAGCCAGTTTAGCACCCCAGGCAGCCTGATATGCAAGCTATCTGAGTATCTACCTGTGCACAGCAATCCACACTTGGACCAGAGCCTTCCCAGATGTAGCCACAGCCACACTGTCATCTGGGCAAACATGAAAAAATGTCAGATCTATTCAGGTGCTACCTAGCAGCAGGGAAAATAACAGCTTTACATCACCAAGCTTTCCACCACTTGTCAGGGAGCAATACTACCAGCAAATGACAACCATGCCCAATATCTCCTTCCTAAACTAGACATCTGGGGAGAAAGCAGTCAAGAAGCTAAACAGCCTGGCTGGTTAAACTCTAACCCTTGCAGCAGATGAACACGGAGAAGCCAGCCAGACTCCTAGTAATCCCTTCTCTCTTCACAAGCTTGGTCTTTCTGGAGAGTTTTATGTAGCTTCTAGTAAGCTCAGCCAGTCTTCCTTAAAGCTCTACTCGGACACTCCAATGCTCTGCCCCAGGCAGCAAAGGAAAAAACAATCCTGTGGCATCAGTAACTTTCTGGTGGAAAGCATGACTCTAGGAAGCTCTAGTGTGGACCCAGCTGCAAGAAGGTGTTTGCTATCCATATTCTAATTGTCCCACTCCACTGCAAGGACTCCCTCTGCCATTTTGAGAAGAGGAATGGAGTGGTGACAGTGGAGTCTCCAGGCTCCCTGAGAAAGCAAGCCAGGTGAAAAAACAAAGCACGTTTTCAGGCTCCCTGTTATTTTCTGTACTTGGTGACATGACCTAGAAACAGCCAGAGGCTACAGTGTCAAATCATAACTTCTGCAGCCTGGGCAGGCAAGCCCAAGGGATAGGATTTCACTCCACAGGACAAAATCTATGCCCTACTGACATCAGTGCTTTTTGCCAAAGCCTTCATCAAGCCCAAGACTTCTGCATCCCTGACACCAAAACTGCAGTGCCATCAGTGCCTCCAAAATAGACTGAAGCTTTTACCCAGAAAAAGAAGTTGAAGATGAAGAGCAGGTACTTGAGACAGATGGTCCCACATGTTTCCTTCTTTTCCGTATACTCACGCATCTTTGTGGCTCAGCAAGTTTCTGGGGAAAAAAAAAAAAAAAAAAAAAAAAAAAAAAAAAAAAAAATCAGAAAAGCTTCAGTCAGTCAGTCATCACATCCCTTCTCCAAAAAGGGCCAGCATTATTACTCTCCTGCAAGAACTCACACTTCCAAACTTTTGCTGAAGTAGGCCAGCAACCAAGCCATTCAGGTGACTTGAGGGATGCTAGAAAGCACTTCCTTAGATAAAGAGCTCTTGTAGCCATTTGCGTGACCTACACAGCCAGAGACCTCGCACAGCATGAAAGGGAGGCAGATGGTACCAGCACGTGGCCTTCCTGTACTGCCTTCAATTCTCCTCTCTCTTCAACCTGCTGTCACTTCTGGAGACTCATTCCCCTTTAAATCAAAACTTGCAGTGGAGGGATCAGACTTAACGTTGTGCGAGCGGTCAAGCCAAAACCATGAATTGTGACCAACGTTATGGTGAGGAAACTTCAGTATAGTTCCTGCTCACTTCTTCCTATTTGAACTGAAATAAATGAAATCCCAGACTTGTTATCCAGAAAATCCCAGTATCTGGCTCCTGACTGCAGCCTGTAACTGCTGCTTCTCAAGGCGGCAAAAGAAACCTCCGTCTTTGACATTTATGGAATAATCTGTCTCCAAATAATATGCTTTTCTCACTGGCATTAGTTACAACTGCCTTAAATAGATCCCTCTCTAAGCCCGGGCCATTTTTAATCTTTACAACTGTAACTGGCAACGTACTTGTTATCCACTCAAATGCCCTACCCTCTTTGAACCCCAGCAATACGTTGGAGTAATTAATTCTCTTCTTCACTCTGTTTATTTCTCACAGCCCTTCTTGCTGGCCAGTTGTCTCCTAGGGCAGCTGTCCCAGCCACTAAGAGGAAGAAACATAACCATTGGCTTTGGATGATGTGACAGCACAAAACACTGCTGCAGATACAAAACGAATCGGAGTTCGTTGTGGGTCAGTCTCAGTGCAGCTACAGATCTGCTCCACTCTTGAGCACGTTTCTCAGAAGTAAGTCTGTAGCAAGTGCAGCTCCATGTCACTTCAACATGTTGACGTGAGAAGGTCTGAACCTCTAAAACAAAAATATTTTCACTACTGCCTGACCAGGCAGACAGGACAAAGGCACTGCACAGAGCATCACTGCCAGCATCATGTGTGTGAGGCAGTTTGGAGAAGTGCAACCAAACCCACACCACCTCTCCTCCATTCAACTGAAAAAAAAAAAACAAACCACATCTCTTTTCTCCCCTACCAGCCAGTGGGGAATGATGCAAACATCTTTTGCACCCATATCAGAGGAAAATGCTTTCCTAAAGCAGCAGGCAGGCTTCTCCACAGTTGTGGAGTTCATACTCGCTTAGACTACAAAACTTCTTCACTTTAGGGATGCAAGTTTCCTCCAGGGACCCACTGCAGCTGCAACCCACTCACGCAGTACAGCCACTCATCTACCTTGGCAAGCCCACCGCAAAACACCTGACAGTAAAGAAAGCGAGCAACGGGTACGCACAGCCAGGCTGCACATCAGGTAGCTATCAGGCTGGGTCAGTCAGTGTTATTTTTGCCACTGAATTGCTAACATCTGGTTTTAGAGCCTGATGAACCAAGGCTGGGAACAGCAACTGCCCATTCTGCAGCATAACTGCTTTATTTGCACGGAACTGTTTCCTTTTGCTTCATGTCAGCCCACTCAAAAGCCCCAGCCAGGCATGTGCTTTAGAAACTAATAAATGAAGCTAACAGGGAAGGCAAGGGTGAGAACACGCCAGCAGTCCCACCCATGCATGCTCCCCGTCACCATTTCACAAGAAAACATTTTTCTCTAGAATAACATCTGGCAACAGCAGCTGGCAGCAGAAAGCTGTTTCACTGGCAAAGCGAGCAGCTCTGAGATGGTGGCATATATCAAGGAGAATAATTCTTCAGAGTTATCTTATCTTGAGAAGAGATCAGAACCTCCAGCAATGCTCAGATTAATTACCATGTTGCAGCACAGAAAAGGCCCAGGGCTGTGGGGAGGAACGGATGCTGGTGGCACCATATGCGCTGAACAGACTTGTAAATTCTCAATGAGAAAACGCCCCGTGAATGTTGCGTGTTCACGGAAGGTGACAGATTTACAGCTCCCAGAGGCTTCCTTTAGCCACAGAACAGGAACGGCAGCAGCGAGGCAGGCTGCCACAGCCGCACACGCCTGCACAACCCAAAACAGGTACCTCAGCCCAGACCCGAGAGATGCCCTCCAGTTAACAGTCTCCAGGGGCTGTGCTGGGCTCTCTGCCCAGCCCTGCTAACATCAGGGCTGTACGCAGAGGAAAACGCACCGCAGGTTTGCTGAGACTGACCCTGCTTCGTATCCCTGATAGCCAGGGGATGGAAACAACACTTGCTGTCCTTGAGCTGGCTCCTTGAGCCAGTTCCCTTCTTGCTCCAGAGGATTTCCGGAATCTTTCCCTCTTCCTCTCAAAGTACATACCTCACCAAAAATACCCACTGCAGGTCCCTCCTCCTCCTGATCTGAGAGCTCATAAACCCCAGACTGAGCTGCATCTTCCTCTGGGCGAGGACCGGGCAGACACACAGCTGAGACCATACCTGCACTCAAATGACAGACAGTCTGAAATTCCCCTGAAGACCACAGGTCCTGCTCCACCACGCACCGCGTACAGGTCTTTCAGGCGGCTCAGCTTTGCTGCTAGGAGGAGGAGAGGATCTGTCTGTTTCCAGAAAGCTGGCAGGGAACAGCTGCAGGTTTATAAAGCAGGGTGATTCACGCAGGGATGGCAGGCCATGAATCAGAGAGCAATCGGGGCTGTCTCCCGCTTCATCTGTCCTTCCCAGCCAGGAGCAGAGCTGATGGCACTGGCTGCCTCTGCATGCTTAATGACTCACCCAGTGAGCTATTCAGGTAAAGGCAGCTCTCTGCAGACTCTCTTTTTGGAAGTCATGTGATGTGCTCCTTTTCTCACACAGTGCAGCCTGCCACCTCCCACTGCCCACAAATACAAGGTCAGGCTTGGGGAGCTATGCTGGTCCTCAGGGAAAGCAACTGAGGGCAGGAGGTGCCAGTGAAATGCCTTTCCAAAAGAGCCCAGGCAGTGGGGTGGTGAGCCACAGTCTGCCTTACAGGCTAAGGGTGACTTTGGGCTCTAAGCCTCATGGTCCCAAAAAGCACAGAGGTGTTGATCTGCACCGCAGCACCGGGATGAATACGGAGGGGCCTCATTCACTGATGTGACCAAGGTCTCTTGGTTTCAGTCATCTTTGTAACAGACCCTCAGAAGTGACACAAATCGTTACTGAAACTAGACAAGAACAGGCAACATTAATTAATGCACATGATTATATTCTATTTTAAAACACTGTGGCAAAGCTCTATTCTGAATCACACTGATAATTACAAACAAGCTCTCCAGTGGACAGAAAACAGCAAGCTATGCTACAGGGGTGTATTTACAAATACATAAAAACGTATTAATTAGACATCAGCTTAACAATGGGAAGCACTTTGCTAACTGAAAAAGTGGTTAGGAGACCAAAAGCACTTCCCTAATGAAGTTCTCTTGGTGCAGTCCAACAGACAGTAGCTTCATCAGCAAGTTAAATTTAAGCAAGCAACCAAGGGATACAGGCTGTGAAGTTTAGTCATACAATGAAGAGATGTATTTTGATGTAATTCACCAGGAATCAACAACAGGTTCCTACTATGCCTACACACACTGCAATGTAAGTGACAAGGAGAAATAATGCTTTAACTAGAACTAAATACACAAAGATGGGAGAGAAAAAACAAGGACAAACTCAGTGCAATAGAACCTGCATGTGAAAGGGAGCAGTAACAACGTGAAGATTAATTCAAGAAACTGGGAGTTGAAGAGCTTGAATCCAATGCTCCACTCTGACACACACTTTCTGCATGGCCTTGGGCAAGTCCCTTAGCCTGTCCCTTGCCTCTGCTCTTCCTCCCCACCACAAGACCCTCGTCTTTCTCAAACCCAGTCATCACTGGTTTGAGACACCCAGTCATGTAAGGATCTGCACTGAGAACCCCTGATGACAGAGGAATGCCAGCTCTGAGGCATGACAGCTTTAGGTGACTGGTGTACTGGCAAAAGCCCTACAGCAACACAATTTCACTGCCTCAGAAGTGCTTTTGCCAGTATAGGCTACTTTGGCCAGTGAACTGGAACAACTTCTTTTGGGGTTAGTAAAATCTATAGTTATAATGAGAGGATTGTCTGGTAAAATTATTTTGGCAACCGTTTACAAGGCGTGCTGGCTCAAAAACATCAAAGATTGCAAGGTGCTAGTAATGAAATATGATAGAATGGAGTAAGAGTGAAGCACCTATATGGAGAGCAAGAGGGAAACAATGACCCACCTGTACAAACATCTCAAAAAAAAATAAAAAAGAAAGAGAGAGAGAGCTCATCCTGCCCTCCCTGACTGCAAGCAACAACCTCCTAGCTGGGTAAGAACACACAGTGAATGACTGTCAGGCAAGGCAAGCATCACTTCAAAAGTGAAACCATTCCATAGCCTGGTTTTCTTGGGCTCTCTTCCTACTGAGACTCAACCCTTAAGACAAACCGGACAACAGGAATGCACCGGAAGCTGAGCAGTTTGGCTTCAGTTCCGGGCGCTGAGCGCCTGGGAACACAAGCACCACACAAACAGCTGTTTTGTTGCGCTGAGCCACCTAAAATCTCAATGGCAGGACTTGCTCTGGTTATCCCACATCAGACCACTGTTCTTTTCATTTGCAGGCCCAAAGGCACACACATACAGGCACACGCCCACACCCCAGCTCAGAAAGCACGTGAAATGCACATGCACACGCACTCCTGCTGGCTAGACATGCACTTAGTCATCACAGACGTTGCTTGGTACATTTGCCTCAACTTGCACAGTAACAGTACTTAATTAAACAGCAAAGAAAGCCAGGCCTGCAGGCTCTTTCTGCACAACGTGCCCTAAAGTAGCATCTGATGGACGGGGAAGAAACAATGCCAAGCCAAGTGAAACAGCTCGCAGGCCATCAAAAGCATCATTATTTTTAAGTACTGATTTTTTTTAATGATAGCAAGAAAATTGGCATCCAGCGCATCAGTGACGTCTGCTTCATAGATAACTTGTATGCTGGAAGTTAGATATGTCTTGCCAACACACACAAGGAAGATTTGCTACAGGAAATCCCGCTGCACCGACGATGCTGTTGAAGTGCAGCTCCCAAAGGGCTGCAGGTCCAACATCAGCAGCACCCTGCCAGTAGAGCCACCGCAGGCACCCAGCGGGTACTTTGCTCACCTAGAGGGAAAGGTTTGGCTACGCTGGTCTGAGCTAAGCCAGATAACCCTGGCCCTGAGGCATCTCTTAGCAAACAAAGCAGATGTCCTCCCCTTGGTATATACGTGCAATGCAGGTGTGGGCCAATAACCTATCATCTTCAGCAAACTGACCGAAGACCTCATTCTCCAGCAAGGTTAAACTCCAGCTTTGAAAGCATCACCTCTCTAAGTTTCCTCCCTCTGCGAGATGAAAATGTACCACTGCTGCTTTACCTGCCCCCACTGAACATCCTCAGAAATACCTCTAGCTGCTTATCAACTTGCCAGCACATCTCACATAGCCCAGAAAGTAGCCAGAAGTCATTAAATAAAGCCTTCCCAGGAGAAGAACTCTAAAGCTCACGGGTGAAGAGCTCTGATTTGCACAACTACCAAGTACCATTATCCACGCCAAACTGATAGCCAACATGGGTCAACAGTCTTGTCACTGACCTTTCACCACCGAAGCAGCTCACAGCACCAGTGCAAATGTTCAGTCCTCTTCAAGTGCTTTCTTCCACCTCCTCTCTTCTTGCTGGCTCTAGTCCTCTGCTGGATTCAGGAAAGCAGAAAGCTGAAAAAGAAAAGATGACCAAAAAAAAAAGAGCTGAAAAAGAAAAACCAGAGCTTGAATGTTTCCAGGGATGGGGCATCTATCAGCTCCCTGGGCAATCTCTTCTAGTGTTTCACCATCCTCATAATAAAAAATTTCTTCCTAATATCTAGTCTAAATCTACACTCTTTTAAATCATTACCCTTGTCCTGTTGCTACAGGCCCTACTACACAGTCTGTCCTCATCTTTCTTATGAGGCTCCATTTAAGTACTGAAAGGCCACTGTAAGGTCTCTCCAGAGCCTTCTCTTTTCCAGGCTGAACAGCCCCAACTCTCTCAGCCTGTCCTCATAGGAGAGATGGCATCCCTTCTCTCTAGCATGTCAACCACACCACTCAGCTTGGCGTCATCTGCAAATTTACTGAGGGTGTGCTCAATTCCACTGTCCATGTCACTGATTAAGATATTAAACAGTACTGATTCCAATATGGACCCCTGAGGGACACCACTCGTCACCAATCTCCATTCTGACATTGAGCCATTGACCACTACACTCTGGATGTGACCATCCAGCCAATTCCTTATCTACCAGACAGTCCACCTATCAAATCCGTATCTCTCCAATTTATAGAGAAGGTTGTGTGAGGGATCGTGTCAAAAGCCTTACAAAACTCCATAGGATGTCCCATGACATCTGTAGCTCTTCCCTTGTCCATTGATGCAGGACTAGCCCTTGATGGAGCAATGCTGGCTGTCTTGAATCACCTCCCTGTGCCTTAATACAGCTTCTAAGAGGATCTGCTTGTTGAAAGTTGTAGCTTTCTAGCAGCACAATGGCTTCCAACTCCTCCCGTTTGTTGTCCATGCTGTGTGCACTGGTACAAGGCACTTCAGCTGGGCTGTTGGCCATGTCACCTTTTCAGAGGAACACACCTTAATTCCTTTGAGGTATTTCACTGGTGTTGGCTCCTATTACTTCAGGAGCCCCTGGATCCTTCCTGTAAGACTTCAAGTGTGTTCCACTGTACCCAGTACGTCGCAGAGCAAGAGGCTGAGGGCCCTCGCTAGCACCTCGTCCCTCTAAACTTTGTGTGTTGTCCCACGGCTTGTCATTTCTGTGGAGGTAGCTAGGCTGCAGAAGGCTGCTGTACTGGAAAACGGCCTCTAGCATCCTCTCTGTCCACTGCTTTTCTAAGATAGAGGGTCCCAAACTCTTTGCAATCGTTTGTACTGCCACCTCCTCAGCCAGCTCACCCTCATCCCACAGCAGGCAAGTTCGATTCTCCCCACAATCTGTTTCCGTTGGCATTGCAGGCAGCGGGATGGTGAGGGGAAGAGAATGGCAATTCTTCCTCCCTAACCAGTCTGTTTGGATATTGAATTAGTGATCCTTTGATCTACACCCTGACACTAACTTACTTCACAGCCTAAGGCTCAAACTCTTATCTATAGCCCATACCAGCATACGGAAGCAGTAATACCTCCTGGCTTGCCTATGTGGGATAATTGGGTGTTTGCAAACCACTCGGGAAAAGAAAAAAGAAACTTTTATTTGCAGATTAAATTTAACACAATTCATAAGCATTTTAACTTCCCATTATCTTCGAGGGGAGGTTCCTGCAGGCAGGCCTTCACCTAGCATAGTAAAGGCAACACACCTTCATTTATAATCAGCTTGGATTACCCCTGCTTCCATCCCCTCTGAAAAGAAATGCTCTGCTAAGAGCTAGAAACTTGTTGATCCACATTACTATGTAGCCTCTAGACCACAAAAACATCTCTGGAGAGAAACAGTGGAAATCCCAGCACCTAAGCCATTGAGAAGCAGGCCAAACAAACTCCTGGAATCATTAAAAATCAGACAAGGGAGCTTTCCAAGGAACCGTGGAGAGGAGGGAAGGCACAGGCAGCACAGTCACCTGCAAAGCAAGCAACGGCTCTGAAGCATCCTCAGTCCTGAGGCTGGGCCCAAACTCTCCTTGAGCAGCCCTCGTGCCCTACCATTTATCCTTCTGCTTCATGCCACTGCCCTTTCAGAAGAGAAAGCCAACCCAGGATGCAAAGGTGAACGCTTTGCTTTCCATCTCAGCACGTTGGAACGTGCTGGAAAGTCAAAGTACTTGTGCCTCTAGGGCTGGGGAGAAGGCAAAACAGGAACCAGACATCTAGTGAGGCAAAGAAGCTCCTTCTGAGGAATTGTCATGTATACTCGTGTGTGGGTTAGGCACACAGAACACATTTTGGTCCAAAAGTCTCCTCCCTGACCCTTCACTTGGGAGCTGAACTCATTTGGCACTGCTGAATGAGATTACCCAGACCACAGCCTGGAAACTGCCTTTATCTCCTTCTGCCTGTTGTCTAAACTGATTACGTGCTCCCGAGGGCATGGAGTCATCTTCCGTGACTGTACGGCACCTAGCACAAAAGGATCTCACTGAGCTTTTTAAGGGCTGCTGAGAAATGACAAATACAAAGAAATGTTTTCCAGCCACATCACCTGCTCCTACCAGGAATGTGCACAGTGGTCCTAGGAGAGGTGGAAACAATTTAGAAAGTCACCTACATTCAACAAGAAGATCTCTTAGTCATCTTTGGCAGACTGTGCTTGGCGCTACCTCTCAACTGGGAGGGTACCTTTCTGAAGAATTAGAGACAATAAGCAAGATCCCATCCTGGGAGTCTGGGAGAATCTCACCTCAGCACCCTCTGGGTCGAGGCACAATCTCCACAGCCGCATCACAGTCCTGCTGTCACCCCTCAGGATGCTTGTCAAACCCCTCCTTTCTTCTACTCTGGCTCAAGCTGCTGCATTTTGAATAGACCCCTCAGAGAGATGCAGACCCTCAGACAAAAGCCAGGTATCCAGTGAGGAACTGTGGGCCTAACACACTTGGGGAGCCGCCTGCTCTTCGAGATGAGAGTTGTCTCTCAGGACAAGAGCACTTAGCCCTTCCACTCATTGTGTCCAGACTGTTTACTCCCCAGGGGAGAGACTTACTGAAGCATAAATAACAACTAGCACAAATTTCAAACTCTGCAAGGATTTACATGTTCAGCACCACACACATACCTGCAAAATTAAGTGTTTTAGGAGTGGGTTAGTCAAACCTGGGTGAGGTGACGGCTGGCTTCAGGATCCTTGAGGATAAAAGGGACCTTAGCGTAAAACCAATTTCACAACTATTAAGAAAAAGGAAGTGTGAGAGAGAAAGACAGAGTAATTCAGCATGCCCGGGATGGTGTGTGTCTGTGTTCTAGCACTGTTCCACTACAAAGCAAATAAAAAAACCCTTCACAGGGCTTTCTGGTCCTAACAAAACATACGCAGCTAGCCACATCCTGAGAGCAGAAAGCTCCTATGCTGCTCCCAGAAGTGGATAATCAGGGAAGCAAGCAGCACCTCCAAGCACCCAGTCCCCATCAGGAGCTGGAAAGCAGGCCGGAGACCAGCACACACTGCGCGACGGATGGGAACTCCTTCAGCATCAAACAACATCCTCTTGTATCTCATAAGGCCTCCTTTATCCTGAAGGATCCCGAAGCACTTTACGCTATTGATACACAGGAACCACTTCACTAGTCATTGAATTGAGGAGAGGAACAATAACTGTCTCTTTTCTCTCACTCAAAGCACCAGAAATCAGTGCCTGGCGTGTGTTTGCAGAGAGCTCATAGCAATGAGGGTTTGCCACCCTGAGGAACAATAGTTCAGATAGGTCAGGGTCAGCCAACAGACAAGACAAACTCTTCACCGTCTGCTATTAGTATTTTAAATACTGTTTTCCCAATTCTGTTCATGGGCATTGTGAGGTTTGTGGGTTTAGGATTTTTTTTGTTTTGGACGACTTTTTTTTTTTAACGCTGGCCATTGTCTGCACTGGAGAACTTACCAGTAGCACTAAACCACATTTCCAAACAAAGCAGTTTGTGCAGAATCAGCTTTCCGCCTGATCCCTTCCTATTCATCACCTTCCTATTCATCACATTCATTTTCAGCTCAGGTCTCAGAAGCAAAGCCTCTGGGACCTCACTGTTTTCAGGGAGCGGTCACAAAACCTCCCTGCCCTGTAGCCATGCCAGTACTAGGACCAAGCCAACAAGCGTTAAAAATCCTGAGAGGATAAAAAACCCTCCCAGCCCCCACAAAGCCTATTCAGGCAATTCTGTACATGAATTCAAATCACTCCCCAAATAATGCAGCTATGATAACCATTTGTTCCCTCTCTACAAACAGCTGGGTTTTTACACAGGGGTTTGAGCTCAGGGCAAAGACTAACAGAAGAACACGTGCTGTGTTGTAGCTAGAGCACAGTCACTCAAAAGTTCAGCTTCAGTCTCATTGCAGAGGTACTTTCAGTTTCATGCCCTGTAAATCTCTGCAGTGAAAAGGTGACTGGCTAAAAGCCAGTAGATTTTCTACCTACCCACCGTATCAAGTGCATATTCCATGGTAGTCCATCACCCTCACCTCACCGAGCTCACAAACAGATCATGGGAGTTCTAATCCCACTGTCAGAGAGACATGCAGCAGTTCTGCAAGAGAGGGCAGGCAGCTGGTGTGTCACCACAGGGTACATTTCTAGCCTCTCAATGACACAACATTCTATACTCTCACTGCCTGAAAGACCCTTTGCCTCCTCAAAGCATCCCAACGAAGAAAAAAAGGTAGCACGTTATAGTAGAAGCACAGAGAGATCAAGTGACTCTCCCAGCAGAAAGAAGGGGTGGATTTGCTCTCCTCACATCTCAGTGCCCATCCTCCATCCACGGAGCTGTTGAGTCCTCTGGAAGACCACTGCAGAACACAAAGCTGTAAAAAGCAAAGTTCTGAAGCTACTTGTTAGCACTGCCCTGTCGGTGCCTGAGACACTTGACTGCAGACAGCACAAAGCCAGAAGTGCATAAAAAGCTGGCACCAGCTTTAGCTTTTGTACAAACCTCGTTTTGCTTTGAGTAGGCTGTTCCTGTTTGCACTTTCTGCAGTGCAAACAAGCAAAGCACCAGTCTCTGGAGTCAGCCCACAAACCTCTCCCAGGCAGCCTGCCTCAGTTTCAACTCCAGAAAGATCCTATCTTAAAGGCAGCGAAGAAGGGATTTGACAGTGGAAACTAAGGTTAATGGTCTTATCACTTCAGCCACATTGCTGATTAGCTCAGGACTGGTGCCAGCCATGCCAGAGAAAACCTCTCAGTGTGTCAGCAACGGAGCTGCTACCTGCGGTCCTAGGAAGGGGGCAACAGACTCCGCAGCAGCCCAGCACATCAGCAGAAAAGGGAACATTACACAGCCACAGAACTGGGCAACGGCAGCTCTCACCTCAGTACTGCAGCTAGAGAGACACCGGTGACATCTTCAGGAGCCTCCCTTCCTATCCAGGTCAGCCACCTCATGCAGGAACACTCTCGCACCTGGAATTACCCACTGTGCTAGCAGCAGCACCAGCAATGGCCAAGAAGTCTGTTCTGACCATCAGTCCTTATATATCCCCGACGTCCGTGTCTCCAGTGGTGTTTTGGAGCGATGATTG
This sequence comes from Tetrax tetrax, assembly GCA_009806455.1. Classification (NCBI taxonomy): domain Eukaryota; kingdom Metazoa; phylum Chordata; class Aves; order Otidiformes; family Otididae; genus Tetrax; species Tetrax tetrax. The sequence goes on along the minus strand of WHYT01017469.1, from coordinate 65,912 downwards.
AATGCTTTGAGGAGTTATATTCCTCTCCAGAGCTAAAGACACTTTACTAGAGTCAGATCAAATATCAAGCACAGTCAAGGGCAAATTAAACGACATTTCATTTCCCAGAGCTGTAAGTCCAAGTTCGTAGGAGCTGGCTCTCTCCTGTTGCTACTGGAAGCAATGCTGGAAACAATGCTCAACCTACGCTGCTTAAGGCTGCCTTGAAAAGGAGCATTCTTCCAGTAAAAACTAAACAACCTCCAAAAATAAAACATTCCTCCCCCTTCCACCTCGCTGTTGTGTAGCAGGTTTTAATGACTCCACCAAAATCACTGACGCAGCTGTTTTCAGACCAGCGTGCAAGCCTGGCAGGGAGGCACCAGCATGTGAATAAACAACTGGGAGGCAACGGCCATCGCCAAGGCTACGGGCAGGGGGGAAAAAAAAAAAAAAAAACAACAAAAAAAACCAAAACAGAAGTCCCTGACTCCAGACCACAGGCCAACAAGCTCTAAAGAAATCCCCCAGCCCCAAGCCATCAAGCACTCCCCTGAAACACCTCGCTCCACTGGTCCACGTACAGACCTGCGGGCAGAGTCACGGCAGCGAGGCTTGCTTGGGTTCCTCTCCGCTGCTCCAAATAAACGCGCAGGCAAAGGGCAGCTCTCCATGAAAGGTACAGAGCTATACTTGGTACAGAAACTTTGGCAAGTCTGTCTCAGCGTATCATCCGCTTCATTTAGAGCTGGCAGGAATAAGTAACTGGAAAAGGGTTCCTCTAACAGACGCCAGCACAAACCAGCTGGACTTCAAACGAAGCCGAGAAATCTGACAGGGGATTTCTCCACCAGCCCACCCCCAGGCTACCCAAGCACTACAGGAACGGACTTCATTAAAGGAAAGCTTATACGGGGAGTTCGAAACTTAATCCTACGGGAGTTCGAAACTTAATCCTCCCTGCGCCTCCCAGCCCCGGAGGTCGATTTCCAAGCGGGGCCATATCATCTCATCTGATCGCCTCTTATTTTAAAGGTTTAAATTTTAAAGGATAAAACTCTGGGACACTCTGGATTAACCCTTAAATACCAGGAAGACTCAAGAAGACTTCAGGAGACGGGAGAAACCACATACTTTGTTCCCTCGGGAGCCTCTCCAAACGTTACTGGCACACACTCAGCATTCAGACTTCTTTGAGCTCAGTAGAAAGCAGCAGAGCATTCTCATCTGCGAGTAAGAGACAGGAACATGGCAAACATTCAGCGTTGGGCAGAGTCGTTATCCATCTCTCAATGCACCCCATGCCATTAGTGAGCAGGAGGGGAAAAGCAGGCTACAGCATGGTTCATTTGTTGGTTATTTAAGATGCTCAGTAAGTCTTTAAATATTAAAAGTGAAAAAACACTCAGAGAAAATCCAGGAACAACACAGCCAAAAGTTTCTGAAGAAACTCAGTTAACCACCCTCACTTTAACCGGAGTTTTGGTCAGTACTAAATGCTCACTGTGACAATGAGATCCCTCTAGGATAGGAAGGAGTAGAGGAACCCAGAAAACAAAAGTCACTTCTTGCTTTTGAAGAATTTAGATATAACTGTAAAATTCACGCTGGAAGTAACAAGGGCAATTCTGATACAGAAAATAATCCTTCTATGACTGACCTCAAACATAAGGGTGGTTCAGCACTGACCACTCTGGCATCAGGGCCACCCTCCTGCCACTCAGGAAACTCCTGCCTGCAGTGGCATAGGCACACACAGCAGCAGCACCCGACTCGACAACCACTACCGCGTGCACAGACACGGGAGGACAAAAAAGCCTATTTGGCCAGGGCGATACAGGGAGAGGGGACCAGACATGGTTATCAACGTGAAAAACGGGGAGGATACTGCCGATCTGCAGCAGTTATGCTCTTCCTTCACAGCAAAACCAGCTTCCCACTTACACGCTTGCAAGTACACTGCTGATAAGAATCACATTGATATAACCACCGTAATTTAATTTGGATACTCTCACTGCTCTCACTTAAGCTGTCTTCCCTGACCCTTCTTTTTTCCTAAAAACTTGTTAAAATTCCCGATGAAGTAGCAAACAACGAAAGCCCTTTTTTCTACAAGGGGGTTTTCTTCCGCATGGAGACAGATGCAGCCAAAGTAAAGCTCATGACACCAGCGAAAGCAGTTTTTCCTCTGCAATTGTGTCTGCTTTTCCCTCCTCCCAGGCTTCTCACAGCACACCTGTCAGTCTGGATCCACGCTTCCCCAGTGCCTGACCAACTCTGAGGGCAACCGGCCCAGTGAAGTCAGCAACCAGGATTTCTTTCCTGATGTGTAAGCACAGTGGTTTACATTCCCTTTTTTCCAGTCTCGGGACACAATGCAGACACCGGAGGTAAGCCCTGGGGAGCGCACAATGGACAGAGCAGGCTTTTGTTAGGCTCTCCAGAGCCCATCTCCGAGGCTGAGCACAGCACAATTCCCCACATACAGCACAAGAGCTCAGCAGGACACTTGTGCTCTCTTTCCTCCCAGGATGAGGGAAAAAACAGCAAACTGGGACTCGAAGGCGCAGAAATCAGCCTGACAGTCCCTCATCCCCAAACACTGAAAGAGGTCCTCCCAATAACAGGAAATTTCTCCCTACAAGAATCCTCTGAGTGGACAAAGTAACTCAGAGACCACGTCGAACATCTCATCTCTCCTCTGGCAGACCTCTCACCTAAGCTAAGTCTCCCAAAAAGATGGAAGAGTGCTACTCCACATAGCAAGGCAGGGGACACCTGCAACTAACCACAGCTTCCAGCTCGCTGGCAGCTCCGCTCTTGCGCAGGTTGTACTTCCACACAAGACTGGACTCACCCCTTCTATGCTCCAACAGCCAAACCCACCGCCACGAAGCCCAGCACTTTCCCACACACGTTCCTTGCGCGCAGCACTCGACACGCCCCCCACCCAAGACCCCTTCTTGCTCCAGAGCTGGCTGCTCCAAGGAAGTGCCTGTCACACACGTGACTGCGTGCCCGGCTTCTACGCTCTCCATACACTGCTGTGACGTGCAGCTCCCCGGCCACCTCCCTGGGAGATCTACGAGCAGCTTACAGCGATCGGGGAGAAATATAACAAACCACCTCTGTTTCCAGAGGAATGTGGAGGGGGAGATTCCACCAAAGCTAGGAAGAAATACTGACATTCACAAGCCATGACTCACGCCTGCCTCGTCAGGCACTCCAAAAGTCCCACTCAGTGGCTGACATGCCAGAAATGCCAGCATGGCTGGCATCTGCCAGCTGGCTCTGTTAGCACATAAATTTGACCAAAACCACCCCTCCCTTATTTTCCTTACTGCTGCAGCGTGGTGGTCACTGAGGATCAGAGCACTCCCTGAAAACACAACCACACAGGCATCATGGCTGTTGCTCTGGCAGATAACAGGTTGGCGAGGCTCAAAACACAATCCTCTTCACACAAAACAGAAACCTCTCCCCCAGAAATTCCTACCTCAAACCACTCTCGGTTCCAGTTTTAACCGGATTTCATCCGTGAAGGAGCCAAAGTATCCGCTATTCACACTCCAGCCATGCTGGTAAGTCATATGCTTGTATCTAAAGCGCTGCCAAGGACCTTCCCTTAACCTCCACAAAGCGTAATTCCTGACTGCCCCTCCTTCTCCCACTAGACTGGAATCCTGCCCCCATTAGCAGCTACTCGGGCTTACATCCTTCTATAGAGGAGCTGGCTACGCTTCCAGGTGAAATGCACCTACCCAGCTGCACAGCACTTTTCCAGCTTGGACTGGAGAGCCACAACCACCCAACCAGCAAGAGGAACTTAGGTTACGAACATGGCTGTGCTCCCAAAACGCACCTCTTATTCTGCCATGCAATATCAGGAGTGCAAAAGAGTCATTATCCACTTGGTCTTTCTCCTGTCTTCTTCCCCCCCATAGGGGCAGAAGTGTTCCAGGGCAGGGTATCAGTCAGACCTTCACCTTACCCATTTGTACAGCACAGCCAGATCTTTCTCTCACAGCATCTCCAGCTGGTGTTTGTTCCTCTGAACCCGTCCCTCTCCTGTGGTGGCAAAGACATCTAGGAAACATGCTGCACGTTTCAGTCCCACTCCACAGCTTCTTAGGAGCATGCACCTTCCACTTTTCAGTTACAGGAACAAACTCCACCGAAGCATGGGCACTTAAACAGAGCCTCACAACTCTTTCCACTGCCCAGCTCCCTGCTGCTTTGTTTTCTTTCCTATAAAAGGAAAGAACCTGGGTTGGAAAAGTGAACTTTGCTCCTTCTGCATTTAGATCTGCTACCAGCAACAGATAAGAAACAACAGTCAGTGCCAAATGTTTTCTGTCACCTACTTCTGGCTCAGTTTTTCCTTATGAAGCTTCATTACCTGTGCCAGGAACAACTCATGGGTCTGAGCAACGTCCCCTCTCGCACCTCCCACATGTCTCATTTCCACATCTCTTGAGAGGAGTGCCACAGCCGACATCCTCCACGCTCCCTCAGTTGGATGCACTCACCTCTTACACACGTGCGCGGCAGGCAAAGAGAGCGACTCCGCAGCAGCCCACGTGGATGGAAGCCATACACACCACGCAACTCGCTGCACAATCAAAACTGCATTTGGGTGGCTGTGCCCTGCCGACAACGGCTGTGGGTCAGCACTCAAATGAACTCAAATAGCTGTCAAGAGCCCCTCTGTTAATCTCCGCAGAACATAATCCCTGATGTCCTTCCTCATCCTGCTAAACCAGTATCCTGCCTCTGCTAGTGTCCAGCACTGCTGGCATCAAAACTACACATGAAATACACACACACAAATACACACGTATCAAAAACTCCACGAAGACCCCAGCTAGCATGGTATGTCAGCTACTCATGCTTGCATGCTTCTAAGGAGCAGGCTACACTTTCAGTCCCGTGTTGAGCTTCTTGCACTGCTGCCTGAAACGCACCTACCGAGCTGTACAGCACTCTTCCACCTCGGACTGGAGAGCCATAACCACCCGACCAGCAAGAGGAACTCTGGTTAGAAACATGGACCAAGCTGGTCGTACCCAAATGCAGCCCAGACCCCAAAACACACCTCTTAGTCCACCACGCTATGCCAAGAGCGCAAAACAGTTAATTATCCTCCTGCTCATTCGGCCAAGAGTTTTATTACTGCGCCAGTAATAAACAGCCAGGAGACGCAGGACTAAGAGGACTGACTGAATTCATTCCCCAGGATGCCAGGCTGTTGAGATCACAAGCAGAGGAGCCTGGCAGGCAGGACGGAGCAGAGCACTGGCAAGAGAGATGCCCATCAGCAGTGCTGCTATTACAGTGCTGATCCTTGCCAAGAGGGCCTGGCAGCCAACGGTTTTTGCGCCACGGGGAGGGATGGTATGAGGTGCTCTCCGCAGAACTGACAAAACACCTCATCTCCATCCTACAGCCCTACCGTTCCTCATTTCTCCCGCTACACCCTGGCTTCAGGCATGGGGTGGCCAGGAAAAGCATGTTTCACAGATTGGAAAGATGGTCACCATCCTGGGGGAAAGCTCTGCCAAAGTGCACGTGCAAGAAAGGACGGGAAAATGGAGCGATTTTACAAACAGTGACACTGCTCATTTCATTTTGGCTTTGCAGTGGCAAAAGGAAAACCACGTTCAGGCTCTGAAAGGCAGAGCAAGTGAGACAGAAGAAGAAGACTTGGTCTTCACCTTCAAGATCTTGAAGGTTTTTAAACAACCAGGGAGGCTAAGGGTTCAGTTCCTCACAGCCAGGGAAGCTGAGATGAGCAGTAATTTCCAGGAGTCACCCTCCCTCAGGCTTTCCATGACCTCAGCTGTCAGTGCTCCAGCTCAGGGAGAGCTAGAGATAACCCAGCATGGAGCGCAGAAGCAGAGAGGAGAGGTGGGGACTAAGAGAGCATCTTTTCAGGAGATTTCAAGAGCAAGACTGATGAGGCCACCGGGGAGAGCAGTAGTAGACTGGAACACAAAAAAGCAGAGCTCCTCCTTTTTTTTTTTTTTTGCAGAGTCAGTCCATCCACCTTTATCTTTCTTTCAGAAGCAACAAGTGAATTTACCTGTGGGATGACCCAGCTAGAGGAGACAGCTCACCTCTCAGCCCCTCCAGGGCAGTCTCAAGAGCAAAGGAGTTGTTGCCTGGTCTGTGTATGTGCAATGAGAGCAGACAGAGATGTGCTACCGCTTTTATTACCTGCAAATAACATAACAGGCCTACTGGAAACTACCTAACGGCAAAAAACATAAGAGATGCTGTAGAGTAGCCTGCAATAAAGACATGTTGCTGCTAAAATTCAACAGGATACTGCAACAGGTTGATTGCAGAAACCCTCGGGAAGACTTGGGATTTTGTGTAATTTACAGCAGTTTACGTTCCTTATGAGCTGACAGGGAGCAAAGACTACTGGGACCGATTCCTCACGGCGAGCAACAACCCATCGCCAGCAGCTCCCCATCCGATTCCGCTTCCAGAAAATGAACGAAGAGGAACGCTGCATGGATTTTGTGGCAAACAAGGGCTCGCTCTCCCCCTCCTCCGCCTCCAAGGGTCCTACTGGCCCAGCGTAAAGGCCAAGTCTTCTTTGTACAACAGGGAGACTTAAGTGAACAACAGGCAGAGGGAAATAAATATCGTTTCACACGATTGCGGCAACACTCAGAACTCCTTTCCTAACGCAGTGCATGGACCGCGCAAAGCTTCTGACACTCCCTCTCCCGCAACAGGTTAAAACACTTTAAAAAGAAAAAAAAAAAAACCGAAAAGCCAAGCCCCTGTTAAGCTGTACGGTCCCACGGGGCGCTGAAGGGGAAGCAAAGCAGCGCTGCAGCGGAGGTGGCCTCCGGCGACCGCGGCCGGGCCACCCCACTGCCCGCCGTGCGGCTCGGGGGGCGGCGGGCCAGGAGCGGGCCAGGCCCCGCTGCAGCACCGGGGGGGCCACGGGCAGGGCTCTGCCTCCCCTCCGCCCGGCCGGGCTGCCGGGGGGCTGCCGCAGACCCCTTCTCCCCGCCACCCCGCCGTGCCGCTCCCCGCC
>WHYT01017469.1:19079-58358 GCA_009806455.1 Tetrax tetrax | reverse complement strand
GGGGTGGGAAGAGGCCAGTTTGGGGCCTCTTGGGTGTTTGCCTTGACTGTGACACTTAACCTCTCCTGCCCACGTGCCCAATTCAAAAACCACTTTGTCCTTCCCACTGGGTAAACCAACTCCTCAGCCCACGGAGATCCTACCTAAGCTTTAGCTTAGAGCCCTTGGAGAGCCAAGTGATGACACAGAGCCCTCGGGAGCCAGCTGACACGTACACACGGACAGGTTTCTTGCGGGAAGCGTTTGACAGAGCCAGGAGGCACCAAGAGAGATGCTGGCCGCAACCCCAGGTCCCAGCCCTCCTTGGCGGAGTCCTGGGGAGTCACACTGGGCCACTGCTTCCATGCCATGGCCATAGATTTCATGTACAAACAGGAAAGAGCGTAACCTCCCACCCTGGCAGATTTGGGTCACCAAACGGGCATGATAAGGCACAACTGCTGCCTGCGTGGCAGTCCTGTGCTTGGGAAAGGCTGCAGGTGAAGGTGAGATATACCACAGGACACCCCGCACCCCGATCCTTGGCTTATTACTGGAGTACATTTACTGAAGATACATTTACCTTGAAAAAAATAATTTTACCTGGTCAGGTCTCCTGTGGACTAGTCGTTTCAGAAGAAGCGCACAGCTACGCTTGAGGAGCCTGCAGCTGGATTGCTGTAGCTATGCCAACTGAAATGTCCCTGTGGCTCGTAAGCAGGCAGATGAGTAACGAGCTGACTGACGGTGGCTCAAAGAGCTAACAAAGCTCTGACTGGTTTTATTGGCGCTGAGCAGATTTCCAAATAAAGCATTTAAAGGTGTATAGCATGAGCGATGAGACACGTTTATACTTTGAGCTTAAGTACTTGATCAATACAGACATGGACTAAGCAATTAACAAGTAAAAAGAGCATGAAAAGACACAAACAGAAGAAGGTGACAGGACAGAAAAGAATGCGTGAGAGACTGCATGATCTCCGTAACAGGAACTGATTAAATGTGTGTAAATGGGAACTGTCCTTGGAGTTCAGGCTGCTGGAATAAAGAAGGTAGAAGAAAACCGACATCCCAAACCTTTGCAATTCCTGCATTTGGCCTGTGGGAAAGCTTTAAACTTAACACTGTGGCTTAATGCTCTCTCTTCAGCCCTGTTTTGGCTTTTCAAGATGCTGTCAGGCTAATCCTGTTCCGCTTATCCTTACTGTGTTAACACAGAAGACAGAAGTGAAACGCAAGGAAGACTGAGGTCCCTTTGCCTGCGTGCGGAGCTTTGTGGGACTGCGGCTGCTTATCAGAGCAGCTGGTTTTTTCACCTTTGCCCCTAGATCTGATTGTACACACAGCTGCACTGTTGCATGTGCCAGGACAGGCTTCCTAGGCTATAAGAAAAGTACTTTCTTATGATACAATTCCAAAGTGCCTTACAGATTGTGTGCAAGAAGTCACTTGTCCAGTCATAGACTGCAGCCAATATGGCACAGGAACAAGCCCCTGGGCAGAGTGTATTTTGCATCCTCCCTTGTGTCGTGCCGCCTCAGAATATCCCCATTATTTGATTTATGCTGTAGTTTCTAGCAGTTGGCTAGTGGCTGCTCCCAGGGCTTCCGTTTAGAGGCATGAGAGATTCTGACAAAAATAAAGGTAGTGTAGTAAACTTGGGAATTTTGTGGACAGTCTGGTCCAGTTTGGGTCTGGTATCAGAAAAGTTTAAAAACTAACAACATGCCCCCCTCTTGACTGTAAGCATCTAGATCTTCCAGTGGGACATTTAAATATCGTGCAAGGAGACAACACAAGACGATCCAGTAATAAAATCCACCCTGGTGCTTCCTGTTGTCCAAGCACAACCTGCTCAAACTCTGTACCACTTTGTCATGATTGAAACAGAAGTTCACCCTGTTCCCACTAAAAAAAAAGTCATTACAGTGAACCACTTCCTGTGATGGCAATTTATAGCAAGGGAAATGAGTAATAATTTCTTTGGTCAAACCTGCAGAGAGAAGAGTTCTGCAATGCACAAACATACCAGTTGGAGCCATGCCAGGGCATAAGGATTAAAAACAACCGAATTCCTAACTCTGGTGAATTGGGACATCATTAAAATAAATGTTTAGTTCTATAAATACAGGTACAAGGTGACAGCATGCCCTCTCTGAAAGCACTACATTGGCCACAGACATCGGGGACATGTCTCCCCTTTTTTGCCTCCCTGCTCTGCCTTCCCTGATCAGCCAGAGCCTGGTTGCTTTAAAAAGGAAAAAAATAAGACTGGAGATTAATTGCTCCTGTGCTGCCCTCAAAACATGGGTTCCTGATCAACTCACTACTTATAAACCTTCTGTTTGTACCACCATGGGGGACAGGCTTCTCAGCAGTTCCTGAGCAGCGAGAAGGGGAGGTCATGCTACAGCGTCTGGACAAGCGAAGCTGAATCTCTCACAGGGCCTGAAAAAATCTCTCTCAACACAACCATTTTTAAGACAGCATTTCTTTATTGACTGTACTCTGCTTACACACTAAGAAAACACGCTTAAGGTTGTACATTAAAAAAACACATGGTAGTTCTTGCCGTTGTGACACGACAGCACTGATGAAGGTAACACCTGGACTGGCCCCTATTTGCGTGTCAGCTGTGTTTCACACCTTTGTCTTTCACCTGCTCGGTACACACTGTGGGACGTGCGCGTTCAGACCACGTTAGCAGATCGAATACTGCTTGCTCTTCCTGCTGCGGCAACTTCCCAAATCCTGCTGCTGCAGGTAAGTAAATGTTAGCATTACTGATGTGCCCCGACCAAAGATGCCCGTTATTAGCGCCATTCCTTATTAACCTAGTGGGTTTGACCTATTTAACAGGTGATAACATCTGTGCTCCTTTACAGCCACATTGGCTAGAAAGCCAGAAAGCCACCTCTGTGTTCAGACTATAGGTGCTTTCTGAAAACAGAGGATTTCCCTTTGCAAACACCGTTTCTTGCAAACACCAGCAGTTTCACTGACAGCACTGCTGGTGTTACTCTAGACTCCACACCAGCAGCCCAGCTCTTTCAGGGCCTCTTCTATCTTTCAGATTCCCGGTCTCTGGAAGGCGTTACTGCAATTAGACACAGTGCAAACCACAGCCAGCCAGCAGCGAGGACTGAGCAGGAGCTTATTACTTTTAGCTATTCTTTTTAGTCAGGAATTCTGGTCTTCCGGAGGAAAAACTTCCTCTTTCGTATCAGGAGTAAAGGGCACTGGGAGGAACCATGGAAATTCTTTGTAACACTGATGGACTGTGGGTGACTCAGAGCACTTTTCCTACATGGGATATTCCCAGAGAAATTTGTGAAAAAAAACAGATGTTCAGAGTAACCGCCTTATTCCAGGAAAGACTGGATAAATATGGGCCTTCCCTGTGCTGCAAGGCTGGGGGGACTGCTTCAGAGCTGCAGTATTGCATCTTGCGCCTAAAATGTCAAAGTCACGTACAGAAAAAGGCTCTAAGAAGAAAGGGAACAGGGTGTTATAAGAAAAAGCTCACCTAGTCCCACAAGGCTTTAAGAGCAACTGAGCTACAAACTGAGTCACACCCCAGGGAACACCAGGGGCTTCGTGCCCAGGCACAGCAGCAGCTGTGCTGAGTGGCGCTTTTGGGGCCAGTTCCTACCTCAGCCCACGCCATCCCTCACTCTGCTTTTCCCCAGCTCCTGAGTGACAAGCAAGCCCCATCCCAACGGGATGAGGTTCAGTCCTGCTCCTTCTCAGGCCCTTCATCAGGAAAGCGAGGTTACTGCACAAGGTCACTGCAAGAGAAAAATCTTCACGAGGTACGCTTCACCCCAGCAGGGTGGGGTCCTTCAGTCCTGCAGATAAGTCAGTTCCTAATTGCTGGAGATTTTTCAGGAAAGGATAAGAGAATGGGAGGAAACAGGCAGCATTCAGCCTTAAAACAGGCTATATATGGCCCCCCTAGTATGTACAGCACAGCTCCTGCAACGGGTTATGAATCAGAGGCATGTGCCAGCGCCAGTGAGTCCCAGGGCAACTGCTCTGTGTTCTGTAAACAGCAGGAGAAGGACAGTCAGAAGGTCCATTAGGGGGACAAAGTGAAGAAAACCATTGGGATGACTCATTTTATATATCTATATCCACATATGGAATCTGTTAACTACAATATTGGCAAGTCAAACCAAATTTTGCCATAAATACAGAGCCCGATCCGGATCTTACAGGAACCGATGGAGGTTTTCCCGCTGACTGCAGCAGGCTTTCAGCCGGGCTCTGCTGTTATAGAAGTAAGAGGAGATGCTGCTGTTTGAGACAAATGGATGACTACCTAGAGCTAGCCCAAATTCAAAATAATGTCTTTATCTCTTACACTAAAATTCTATTTAACACAGCAGTCACTGTGTCCTCTGCTCTCTGCTGCTAGGCCACTTCTTTGCCAGAAAGAAAAGGAACAAAACTTCATCCTTTTACACAAAAGTGACCTTCCTAGAAGGAAGGCCCAGTTTGTGCTATTAGCCAAGACCAGCTGAATTCCCTGAAAGAAGCAGAGGCCTCCAGAGACAAGGGCTGCATGGGAAATGGAGCAGCGCGGATCATACGCACATTTTGGCTTGATTTAGTGCCTTGCAGTTCCCAGATGGGGAAAAGCTACAGCTTCCCCAAGTCTCTGCAGAGCTGATACTGTCAGATTCAGCTTGCTTAAAAGGAAGTTGAGCTTCACGAAGTGGTGTTGGCACATGTCTCTTCCTGACACAGTGATGTGCCTTATGTACAGCACCCTTTCCTCCTGCTGGCATCTTCCAGCTGCAAAGCGTTCTCCCTCTGCCTGTCTTCTTGTGCTGTCAGCAACCTGGAACGAGTAGCACAGATAAAGAACACAACCTGGTTACTGAGATCTTCCTGCCAAGGCATTTGGCTCTGCCCTTTGCTTCTCGTCAGCCAGGGACACTTAGGATTGTAAAGAGTGACTGGCCCAAATAGCGGGCTTCTCTGGAAGTTGGGCTAGGTAAACCACACATAGAAAATGAGAATGAATTTCCAGGGAACAGGTAAAGAAACTGCACACACGCACACGAGAGGACAACATGGCTTAGTAGTCAGAGCACCAGACCAAGGCTTAAGTGGTCAATGCCTTCTTATTCCCAAGCTCCCACACTGATGGCAGAATCCCAGGCTGTTTGCTTCACCTGTCTGGGTCATCTCTGGCAGCTGCATAGTAATAAAGCACACTGAAGGCACATGCTATGGGAGATATGATTTACCTAGCTTGGTAAGTAAATCATCCCAGTTAATGAATAGCTAAGTCCTGCTGTGAATTTAACAGAGAGGATGCAGCAGGAGATGAAGGGATAAAAGAAAACAAAAGGATATTTTTCTTGCAAGATTTCAAAGACCTTTTCAAAACTATTTGCTTTTTTTAAACACTAAAAATCTTAGAACAAACATCTTTCAGCCTTACAAAGCGTCTTATCTCCCTTTAAAAATATTGCCACCAAAATACCACATTCTGCATAATGCTTAATAAGATAAGGAAGAAAAAACCCTTAGAGATGCATGCAGACTTCAAACTGAAAATGCCACCTTACAATCTGGGATAGCACATAAGGTTTTTGTGATAAAATGTTCACATTAAACTCCCAGTCTTTCAACTGCCAGACAAAGCTTTGCATGTGATAACATCCAGTCTACACTTAGTGCTCTCCAGGCAGAGAAGACAAGGACCTGGAGTCAGGGGGAAGAGCTCCATGTCTTTTTTTTGCGACGTGGCAGAAAGTGAGTCTCTGACAACTCCCTCTTCTAGCGCATTCCCCAGGAGAGCCCACACCAATCACCTGCGGGTGGGGAAATATCCCAGGGTGACCGTTCCTGCTCACTGACCTGGCCATGTGCAGCATGGGCTCCATGATGTTATAGCCAGTCATCGCGCTGCACTCATAGAAGACAGCCTTGTATTCCTGCCAGAGAGCACAGCAAGCACCCATATTGGTTGCCAGCTCTCTTCTCCCACACCCTTTGGAGGTGGCCCACCCTCGCCGCTGGCAACTCTGCCGAGAGCAGTTGGGTCCAGGAGGGTGGCTGTTACGCCCCTGCCAGGGCTCACACCCTGCTCACCAACCCAGGAAAAGGAGATGCTTTTTCAGCATTAGGGGCCCAGTCAGAGTGCCCAAAATGGAACACTGGGGGAGTTACTTGGGAAGAGAAAACATCTGCCCAGGGTACTTGGATTCCCTTATCTTTGTGCTGCGGAATCCAGAAGGTGGGTACCACCTCTGAAACCCTGCCTCCCCCCCACCCAGGGGCCAAGGTACCAGTGGTGCATGCAGACATGGGGAGCGAGGGAGGAGGCAGGATGATTTTGCAAAGCATGCATTAGAGAAGGCCTCAAATGGGAAAACAGCCATGCATGCTCCCCTCAGAAAGACTGAGCACCACCGTGAGGAAGCATCAAGCCTCAAGAGGAACACATGAGCGTGCCTCATGGGCCATTGTCTGCCACATTCTGGCCACCATCTCATCCTCCCTGGTACCAGATGGACCTCGGTACACGTTTGCATCAAAGAAACAGGGGGCAGAGGGGAGAGGGAAGGTACCATACTGGGGAATGGCTCCAAGGAAGGCTTCCTGCCAGCCCGGCTGCCCTGCTCACAGCTGGAGGGAGGCTGCAGAGCAGGTTGAGCCGCAGAGCACAGAGTCACACCTTTGCCAGCCTTTCCCCCTCCACCTTGGGCACGCTCCGGGTCTCTCTTTGCACAGCATCCATTTTATTTCCGAGCAGAAATACCACAGCTCCATCCTCGATACCTTCCTGCAAAAGAAATGGAAAAGAGCACCCTACAGACTCAGCTGAGGCAGGAAAATATCTTGGAGCAGATCCTGTTTCAGCTCATGCAAACAAGACTTTCAGTGGCAGCAGGATCAGGCCCTTTAACTCATTAAAGGGCCATTCCTCCAACAGCTCCAGGGATTTGTAGAAGGAAGCTTAAACCACGTGAATGTATTTCAAAAGTTTGGTATCTACCAAATGCTGAAAGGGGAGATGGGACATAAGTTCCTCTCTGGGAAATAACAAGCCTAAAGAAAAGAAGTTTGCCCCATAGGCTGTTGGGAATTTAAGTTCAGGCAGAGCTTTTTATTAAGTTCAATAATTTCTGTGTGTACGTGCGGTGCTATTTGTCAGATGTGCTGTCCTAAACTCAACCATCCTTTGCTGAAAATCCACCAAGCTGCTTAGCCAAGCAAGCTAAGCAGCTTTCAACTCTTGCATGGGATCTTTCTAGGAACTGTTATTCCTCGGCGATTCCTGGAGCCCACTCCCTCTAGTTCCACTGGCTCACTAGAACATCACCAGAGTAAGGACTGCATAACAGGGCTCGAAGTTATTTCCAAACTTGACTTCCCTGGATGACTTACAGCACCTGAACAGCTTCAAAGCAAGATAAATACTAAGATGGAGAAAGGAAAAGAAGAGAGATTATTAAAAGTTGCAGATTTTAGGTGCTTCAGTTTAACCTTCAGTTAGTTTTGAAAATCTTAACCTTTGATCTTTTAGATTCCAAAGAAATAGCTAAGTGGTGGGGTATTTTTCCTCTCAACAGGCCTGTGAAAGCTGGTAATATTAGAAACCTACAACCCATGCTTATTCATTTCACTTAGATCTTGGTTTTTGAGACTTGGCACAATCAAAACAAACCCACCCTTGACAATTTCCCTTCAGCTCTGAGTCATCTATAGGCAATTTATTTAAATTACACAGGTATTTTTGTCTCCTCCCACAGATGAATGTTTTTATTGAGAGTTTGGAAATAAAATGCAGGAGGGCAGACTACAGTTTTTATACACAGTCATCAAATTAAAAAGGAAAAAAAGATCATCTGTTAAAGTTGAAGCAAATGAGGAAAAACAAATCAGCTGTTACTAATATTTCAGTCTCATCCAGAAATCTCAAAGTAGAGTTAGGATGAGATTGTGCGAAGTGCTGCGCATAAGTGCTGCAGATCTGAACTTAAGTGCACCAGGGCCATCTCTCCTTCCTGTGCATAGGCTGGACACCAGGAGATCTCCTTGCCTGAGCACAGGTGTGATGTGACTCCATTTAGGAGCTGTTGCCAATGCACATGGGCTGCTTACAAGCACACAGTACAGTTTTGGCAGGTCTCACCACCTTCTGCCACAGAAACAGCCCTCCCTCATTTAATGGACTACCACTGGCTTTGGTATCTTCAACAAGAAGCCCCTGGTCTCAAACTGACTACCACAGGCAGCACCCATAGCATCTGCTTTGACAATTCATCTTCCCAAGGTCAGTAGGACCTTCTGAGCATCGGAGAACGTCGCTCCCAGACGGACTGCTGGAGCTGGTCTGGAGCAAGGCAGTGGCAGCACCACCAGGGTTAGAGAGCCAAGGCCCTGCTCTCACCTGGACGCTGCTCATCCAGTTCCGCACCGCCGTGAAGGAGCACTCGGCTGTGACGTCGTACATCACCAGAATCCCATCCGCCTTCCGGAAATACTGCTTGGTAACGCTCCGAAACCTGAGCCCAAATGAAACCAAAGGCACTCTCAGAACCACGGCTGTGTAATGACAAGAAACAGAGTGGGATTATCTGTCTTTTAGTGCAGGCACTCTGCAAGGCCTGGCAGCCCCTGTGCGCGAGACGTGTCGGCTAGGGCTGGTGCGTACGGACGGGTGACAGACAGCTCGGACCCTCGCACCGTCAAGGCAGGCCAGGCAGCCACGGGTAAGCAGGAGTCTTTCCAAACGCACGGTGCTGAGAACGCAGGAAGGAAGACCTTTGCAGGTCAGGAGGAAAGAAACAGAAGAATCTGTTTAGGTGGGACAGGAAAAGGTAATTGCCTATAAAAAGGGAAATGGATGGAAAAACCACGGCCTTTCTCTAGAGTCTGGAAGAATCTGCAGACTAAGCTGTACCACTGTGTAAGCTAGGCACAACGTCTGCCCCAGTGCTGCGAAAACAGCAATTAAGATCTCTGCATCAGTACAGTCTGCTTTCAGTTTAGAATCTATAAAGCAATGCCATCATACATAAATCAGCAGTTAGGCACAATTTCCAGAAGAAGTTCCCATCAGACATCTACTTTGTCCTGTTGGTACCATTTAGAACCACAGACTTGTATTTTGGGAATAAATTCTAACAAAAAAACCCAAACCAACCAACCAACCTTAAAATCTGTAAGCTGTTTGTGACAGGGCCATGATAGCTGACTGAAGTAGACAGCGTCATTAGTCTGTTGGCACAGCTCAGGATTATAATATTCCCATGACCTCAGCTGCCCCCGTAACATATTTAGCACAAAATACCCAGTACTTATTTTTACCAAGCCCTTGCGGTTAACAGCCCCCTTGAAATAGCTTTTCCTCCTTAGCTTCAAAGTGCATAAAGTCTAATTTACATGAAGGTAGTGATGGGCCTTCATCTCTAGTAGCAGATGATGGTCAAGTGTGTCCTCTACTACTCTGATCCTCACCAATAGTGCTGCTACCATCTAGTGATGGCCCATGCTTTTGAAACTAAAGGCCTTCAAATGGGGAACCTGTATTCACTGATGCAAAAAGCTACACTGCCCCTCTGACAAGGGTTATCACTTCCATGAGTCTATCAGCAGAGAAGGGACAGTGGAAGGGGCCAGTAACCTCACTGACAGAGTCCAGCAGGGTAGTTCAAATCATGAATCTGAGAACAGGATGTCTATCCAGAGCCTTTTGTTTTTATCCTAATCTGCAGCCCTGTCCTGCAGCTTTTTCCAGAAGCAGGCTGATGCAGGAGAGCTTTGACAGCTAGAGGAGCTTCAGACCCCAGACCATAGAGCGATTTATGGATAGACTACTGGAAGCCACAAGCATGCAAGTCAGACAAATGGAAAACTACTTTTCCATCAGTCCTCAGAGCTATTTCCCTAGGCCCTGCTTCATGCCACAGCTTCTAGAAATCTCCAAAACAGACCTTTGCTGCAGGTTCAGCACTGGAAGCTCTGCTGCGTCCTCTCTGGTCCTTCTGAAGTTTCCCAGAGACAGAAACCAGGTGCATGCACTCTTCCTCTTTCCTGCACTGAGCCTGGCAGTAAGGCATCCTCATGGAAATGGCTTACCTTTCTTGTCCAGCTGTATCCCACAGCTGTAAGGCAACCTGGGTGTTATCCACCATCAGACTCTTCACCTGGTAATCGATACCTGTTAGGAAAGTAACAATGATCATAACAGAGGATGAGGAGAGAGCAGCTTGCCATTGAGAGACCAGTGGCCAAGATCAACACTGTTGAGTTCAGGGAAATTGAGAGACTGACTTGAAATTGGGAGACGGACCATCCTTACCTTTAGTTGGGCTAAAATACAGGCAAAAAGCATGTGTCCACGCTGACTCTCCCACCCTTCTTAGCCAGACAAGTCAGGAACCCTGTTACTTACCGATGGTTGCATTGAGCTCAGCCAAGAACCTGTCATAGCAGAAGCGGTGAATGAAGGAACTCTTCCCAACACCAGAGTTCCCAACAAACACCACTTTAAAGATGCGGTCTGGGGAACAGCTGGCTGGTCCCAGTGCCTGGAGCTACAATGGAAGAAAGGGATGCAGTTTTGAAAAGCCCAGCTGCAGGTTGCTCTTTGATTTAGGTATTGGACCCCTGCAGTATAAACCTATGGAGCTGCAGTTAGATGGGAAGAGAGTCAGAAACTCTCATGTCACTGGTAGCAGGAGTTTGAGGAAGAACCTCAAGTAGTTAGACTCACCCTGGTTTCGATGCCAACAGGCTGTCCTCTAGGAGGCAATGGAGCATCATCTAATCCATCTGCATTTTTTCTACAATCAGCATCACTCTTCAAAGTCATCTTCAGCCACTCAGCATCTGCTGCTAATGACCATCTCTCCTTGTTTCTGCTGTTGTCTCCAAAGTTTGTGCTGCCTCCTTCTCCTGTCTTCAGCCATGTCCCATTGCCTGGGAAGTATTTACAGTTCTTTCTGTTGGGTTCTTCTACTGCCATATCCACTGGCAAGGTGAAGGGCAGGTCCGCAGAGGCCAGTTGTCTATATTAAAGCCCACAGGCACCACAGGTAGGGTAGGAGGGTAGGGGAGGAGGGGAAGAGGAGGAGGTTGCAAATTCCCAAAACAAGCAATGCGAACCAATTAGTGCATATGCGATGCTTGCAGGAACTCTACTTCATACATACACTCCCCATACTCCCTGTGACTAAGGCATCAGCGGCACCCCTAGGGGAAGAGAGACAGCTCACCTGAGCTATGCTGTACTTACATGTGTCAAAATATATTTTATTAATTTTAATAAAAATTCCCACCTTCCGGATTTTTCAAGGATTCTTTGCCTCCCACTTCTCCCAGTACTGAAAAATGAGGCAAAGCATACAAAGGTGGCAACCAAAAAAAAAAAAAAAAAAATTAAAAAAATTAAAAAGCAAGTTATCAAATAAAACACAAACAGAAGAACAGAAGTAATGAAGGTTTTGAGGACAGTGAAAAGGGTTTTGACTGCAGGCAGCAGGGCGAGGGCTGGCTGAGCACCCTTGGGAGGCTGCATTCGGTGCACACGCATGTGAGTGCCCTCTGCTGAGGGCACCCAGCCGCGCTCCAGGAAAGAGCCCGTCACTTCCAAACGCTGCTGCAGCAGAGCCTTACTGAGCTCAAGCAGCAGCAACCTGCCACAGCTGTGCAAATTGTTTGGATGATGCTCTGAGCAACCTGATCTGGTTGGAGATGTCCCTGCTCCTTGCAGGGGGGTTGGACTAGATGACCTTTGAAGGTCCCTTCCAACCCAAACCATTCTATGATTCTAAATCACAGTGAGCTCACTCACAGCAGGGTCACTTGGCCTGGTGTTGGCTCTGCTCTGGCCTGCATCCACGCCTGGCCCGAGGTAAGGGAGCCAGGATCCAAAAGATGTTTGTTTTTATAAAGCTCCCAACCAGCCACGCCGCGCTCTCAATGACTAGAAATCCCCAGGACCCCTGCCCAAGCTGTGGTGGTGGGGAATAGGTGCTGCACTGGCTGTGCCCGCGCAAGAGCAGGGTGATGCTCTTTTCCCTGGGGGCAGAGCTGACGTGGTAAGTGGAGGAACAGCCAGAATAACCGATTTAAACTACTGGAACCATCTCTGAGAAGCAAGGTGGCATCTTAGCTCTGCCTTGGCTTTCCATGGTTAAAGAACTAGACAAAGGGAATGAGAAGGCTTAGAACTCAAAGGCCTTTATCCACCAGAGATATCTCCATTGCCTTCATCAACCACCAGGTTGCATTTGGAAGCAAATTAAAGACACTAGAGGCACAGTCGATCTCTTCAGAGGCAACACATCCATCCCACCTCCCTCTATAACATTGTTCTGTTCCTACTAGTGCAGGAATCAAGGCAACAGCTCTCCTCTCTCACTCCTGTGGCTATTCAGGGCTGCAGAACTCACCTGCTGCCATGCCTACACTTTTTCCATGAAAGGGAGCTCACACCCCTGGTTGTCCTCCCTGCATCTGCCCCAAATGCCAGCTGGAACCTCTCCCCATGGAAAACAGACGTATCCTCCCAGGCTCAGGGGAACAGGCCCCTGTCTCCCAGGGCTGGCAGGAGAGGCAGCAAGGAGGGGCTGTGACTCAAAAGCCTCTTCAGCAGCACAAGAAAGGAGAGAAGGGACAAACAAAAAGCTTTCTGAACAGTGACTCCAGATCTAACGGATTTTATTCATGTTTCTCAAGCAACGTGGTGTGACACAGTACTAGGGCAGAGACAGGACCAACAAATACTTCTCCCCTTCTCACGTCACCCTCACTGCCAGACGTCTCCACCTGTTAAGCCTTTCCAGTGGGTTTATGCCAGCAGCAGCTAGCAGGATCTTTGCAAGAAATAGCTGGGGAGGAGGATGGGAGAACTTGGGCATCTGATCCCATGGATAGCATCACACAGCCACAGAAGAGGTCTGCTTCAGACCTGTCTAAGCAACTTCCCAGGCTGGGCTTAAGAATCAGCCCTGCTCCACAGTTCACCTGATTTTCCATTCGTCCATGAGCCCAGGAGCCTGAAGCTCAATTCTTAAATGCCACTATCAGAATTGCAAGCATTCAGGGTGAGTTGAAGCTGGAAGAAACTCTGAGCCTAGACCTATGTCTCTGGTTGGCACCAGGAGAAACTGGGAAGCAGTGGAACCTTCTGCAGAGACCTGGTAGGACACAGGGAAATGTGCTGCTTTCAAAATCTGTTGAGGCCAGCAGCTGCAGGGGAAATCCAGCTCCAAGCCAGGTCAGGGCTGGGCTGGTCTTCCTTGCCTCTCAGAGGAACCAGGCTTTTGGCCAATACTGGTGTGCTGGTCACACAACTAGTTTGCAAGGGCTGATGCTTAATGCCAACACAGTTCAGGCAAGCAGGCACATGTGGATGCTGAAGCCACCGTACAATCTGCATGTAGAGTTGGGGGGGAAGGGAAAAAAAAAGAAAAGAAAAGAAAAAAAAAAAAAAAAAAAAAAAGGGCCCTGGCCACACAGATGTGTTTGCTTGCCCTGGCTGAAGGGCAGGCCTGGTGTGCCAGGTGAGTATCTGCATAGGTGTGGAGCGAGATGGGCAGGATGAACCCACCTGGAGCTGGGCCCTGCCCTTGGGGCTCTCAGCTGCCAGAGAGAACACAAGCCTTGTGCAACTCCTGCCCTCTCCCATGCCCCAGGGATACCGGCTCTGGCATGAAGCACCAGTGGACAGGATTTCTGCCCCAGGAGGAACTGGCACACTTGGGAGATGGTCCAGTCATTTTAACGGAGCTGCCTGACTCAGTCAGAGGCAGCCTTTGTGACTCCCATCCCATGAACACTCCCGTAGCTTCTGATGGCATTTAGGTTTGCTCCCCCATTGCTGGATGTAGAAGCAGTCTATAGGGGGGCCACCCCCCTGTGGAAATTAGCTAACAGCATCCTCAGCTTCACGCTGAGCCAACACCACCTGATGCCAAGAGGCAGCTAGAGCCACAGTCAAGCTGCCACCACCTCACATGCTCCCAAAACCAGCCAGCACCAAGGTAGAAGAACTAGACAGAGGACACAGCTTGACTGACAGGGTACTCCAGCGGGCACAGACTGACACCACAAACACAACACAGATGCCCATCTAACCGTTTGACCGGCTTGTCGTCCAGTAGGTAACTGCCTAGCACTGACCCTTTCTTCAACGGGAGCTTTTTGCTCTGAGGCGCCTGGAAGTTGAAAAGAGAAGGAATGGAGAATGCAATTAGGACCTGGGAACCTGACCAGCCCCAGTTCAATCACTTGCCACCTCCACAGACCCCTTTGGGGAGGCAAGGCTGGAGCCCTTGCATTCCCCCCTCACCACGCAGTGGCAGTGCCCCACGAGCAGGCTTGCACACAAGTGAGCACAGGGTTTGCTTTTCTCAGCTCAGCTCGTTTAAGTCATGCAGGAAAGCATCACTTGCTGCTTTCCCCTTTGCAACAGAATCCACTAAAAATGGTGGTGCCCCAAACTGAACTCTTCCTCTAGCCAGCCAGAACTTTTACTTCTGTGGTTTGTTCTCCACTTGGTCTCACAGATGAAGGTCTCTTTCCCCACCTGCCTTTTTATTATGCTGATGTTTTGTGGGACAGACCAGTTGCCCCATCCTCAGAAGGCACTAGTCCCCCTCCTGCACTGGTACTCACCCAGAGCTGCGCGTGCACCATAGGAAAGGAAGGAGACCGCGCTGCAAAGGGCAATGCACATGTTCTGCCTTACACAAGCGTCCCGCTCCATGCTTTCCTCCTACTTACCTCAGACTACAAGCTTCCTACAAGTGTGTGTTTACCAGCTCCCCAGAGGACAACTCTTATCGCAGCCCTCTTCCCCCCATGCAGCAGCTTTGCCATCCCCAACAGAGCCAAAGATGAGCAACTTGCCCAAGACCACACAAGAAAGCCTGTGGCAGAGAGAGGACTGACCTGCCAGCTCCTCCAAATGCCATGCTGAAGCCTAGCCCCCTCCTTCACCCCAAAATGGACTGCCTAACTGCTCCAGCTACACACAGAAAACAAAGTGAGAGACAGAGTGGCAAGCTGCCCGCTGCCTCGGCGCGGGGGGAAAGGGAGATGCACTTGCTCTGTAAATCTGGAGATTTCTGACACGTCTTCACAAGTTATTTCTGGGGTTTAAGGTGGGAAAGAAGAGTTTGCAGCCTGCCACATCTGCCTGTGGCAGCAGTTTGAACTGACCAAACACATGCAGGCAGCTCTGGACAGGCCTTCCTTCGTGCTGCCCACAGCCCAGGGGAAGACTACAAAGATTATTTCTTCAGTAACCCCTGGCTTCTTTTAAAATGCAAAAAATTAAGAAGCTGTTCTGGTGGCCAGAACTCCTAGGACACCTTTAGCACAATGCAGTCTGACAAAAGGAGACACTTGGGACTCCACAGAGGATCTCACCCAACTAGGAACTCTGAGGGGAAAGGAAAAAAAAAAAAACCAACAAAAACCAAAACCATCTTTTACATGTAAAAATATAAAACTGGTGTTCAAGAGAAGCTCCAGCCACAAACAATCCAGCACTGAGAGGCTCACATCTGTGGAGCACGTATCTTCCAAGGCAAAGGACCCCCAAGGGCACAGAGACCCTTTGGTCAACACTGGTACAAGGCTGTGGTTCAGCCAACCAGGGGTTCTCCAGTGGGGATGGAGGAGGAAGTTTCTGGGGTTTGAGCAGGTTCACTCAAGGGCAGTCTTTACACACAGAAACAAGGAAATCATTTTACAGCCCACTGGAGCTGAGTTGCAACCTTCAAGTCACCTGCAGAGCAAAGGGACTCCGACGCAAGCTGCTATGGCACCACCCTACCTAGAGAGGAAACAGCCTGCAGAGTACGTACCTGGGCAAGAAAGGAGAAACAACGGGGCGTGTTTTGACATTGGTTCTGCCACGCTTTATTGGCCTGCCAGGTTTACGTAACATTTGGCTTTTCACCAGGATGGTAAGGGGACAGACGCGACATCACAGCTGTACAACACACGATGGCAAGGATTCCACAACAGTACATGTACAAGTATTCTGGATGGGAAAGATTTATCAGTGGGATAGGAAAAATTCTGGTTTATCAGTGAAATACAAACATGTATCCAACATAGTCAAAGTCCCAAAACTGTCTTCATGATGAGCAGACGTTAAATTTGCTCTGTCAACAAACAGCATGCAAGCATAACTCTATATCCAGATGGGTCATGAGTGTGAACCTGAACCCGCAAGCCCTGGGTCTTAGAAGCACGCAGGCAGAAATAGCCACACGTTGCTATCTGTGACCTAGCCACTGGGGCATAACCGTGTCCCACAGTGCTGTGGGGCCAGGGTCTGCCCACCCTGGCAAGGCCAGAAACTCTTATGAAGAGCAAGGTACTAAGCTGGGCACTGAGAAGTGCAAAGGAGCAGGGGCTGGGTTGCCATCAGCCGCGTACAGCCCAACTCCTCATTCCAACCACTTCAAAATCTTTGCTATGAAAGAACCACTGTTCATCACACCTTCATTTCACAGAAATAACACAACTCTTCCCAGCACTAACAGAGGGTATTAAGGCCTTGGGTTTCTTTTTAGCCTATAAAAGCACTGACAGTCTCTGACAGAGTCACACATCTGAAGGCTGAACTCTTCTTTTTGCTGCTGCAGGGAAGTATTGCTATTTTCTCTTCCCCTTACAGTGGGACAGGCTGGACAGCAGATCTTCTGCAGGTGTATGATGACAGCAGCACCTCTGCAATCTCCTGGAGCCCTGCTTTCCTGCAGACTGAAACGAGAGTGGCCAACAAGATGTACTGGCTGACAAAGGAAAAAAAAACCTTACTCCAGTACAGGCTTCATCTGCCCAGCATGACACAGCCTTGCCAGACGAGCAATGGTGGTAGGAGTTCACCCTTCTGTCCCAACCCTACTGCCAGCACAGGGAGAAGGGAGAAAGCAGCTCCTCTGTACTAAGATTCTCTGCTAGGCTCTCTCTTAGGTCCACCTGCAACTATCACATTTCAGAGCAGCCCTGAGCAGGTCCTAGCAGGGGAAAAACAGAGGAGAACAGAGGAGAAGTGGACAAGCTTTGCACGCACAGAGGTACGTACCTGAACCCTGGTCTCCACAGGCCACCCACCCCACAGGAACCCAGAAGCTGATGAAGCACCCACACATGGAAAGAGAAGAAAAAAACATTTTGTCTACCTGCATGCACTGGACTGTGCTACAGAGTGACTGTGAAGGGCTGGAGCTGACTGTTCCAGCTGTGAGAGTCTCCCTGCTGTCTCCTTGCCCTCTGACACAAGGCTCACTACTGTACCTCCGCCCCAGCAGAGTTTACAGGAATGGGGAGCTGCCCCACAGGAACATCTGAAAACACTGGCTACAAACTCAAGGGATCAGAGAAACTGCAAAACCTTCCTACACCCCTCCACAGCCAGTCAGCCAGCACGCATCTGGGAATCCATTATCTTCCTCACCACTCAGCTCCAGGGATGCATCCAGCTTCACTCCCCTCCTCACACGTGCCCAGTGCCTGTCACGCCGCACAGACCCCACGCGTGCGGCAGGCAGCACCCCCTGTGACAAGCCAACGCGCCTTGGGTTAAACCTGAGCAGTTGGCAACAGCAACCGGCAGAGCTCGGCTCCAGCACGGGCAAAGAGGTGCTGCGAAGTCTGCGTTAAGCACCACACCAGGCCTTGTGAGCTCAGATCATTGTCCCCCGTGGAAGTGACAGGGCCCCGAGTGGTGACAGCAACAGCAGCAGATGAAAGGAGGGTGGTTTGGAATTAGGATTTTCTTTCTTAGACTAACCAGCTTCTTGGCTTCAAAAGCGTCTCGCTCATCTCGAAGTTTCTTGTTCATCTCTCTGCTCCAAAGGAAGACACAGGAGACAGACAATGAAGAATTAATCAAAAATGGAGTAACGACCAACATTCAAAAGCTAGAACAGAAAGGGAGCTTGGGACACATAAGTATGTTATTTATTGCCAGACACCTTGGGATTTCCATGTATCCCAGCTCAGGTATTAGGTTCCACATGGTCCCCTTAGCCAGCAGGAAAAACTAATTTCCTCCAGTGAAGGGATTACTTGGGGAAATAACACACCCTGTGTTCTGCCAGCGCTGGGCAGATCGCACAGCTCTTGTCTGGACCTAGAACAACAAGCAGTGCCTGAGCACCCACCTGAGAAGGACCACAGGTCAGCAGGACACCTGAAGAGCAGCACAAAGGAATTCCAGCTCCTCCAGCCATTAAGTCAGCTTCATGGAGGGGGTGGGGAGGAGTGGGCAACTTAAGAAGTGTGCACACCTGCAGGGCTATGATCTTACTGGCATCACAAGACGTGGTGGGATGGCTCCTGTGACTGGAGTGTTGGAATGGAGGGATACAGGCTCTTTAGGAAGGACAGGCAGGGGAGACAAGGAAGTGTCATCCTCTACATCAATGACCAACTGGAGTGCATGGAGCTCTGCCTGGGCATGGAAGAGGAGCTGATAGAGAGGTTATGGTTCAGGATTAAAGGGAGGCCAGGGACAGGGGACATTACAGTGGGGGGTTTGCTACAGACCACCTGACCAGGAAGACCATTCAGATGAGGCAGATAGGAGCAGCCTCACGTTCAGGAGCCCTGGTCCTTATGAAGGACTTCCACCCCCTCGATGTCTGTTGGAAGGACAACACAGCAGGGCATAAGCAATCCAGGAAGATCCTGGAATGCATGGATGTTAACTTCCTTCTCCAAGTGAGAGATGAGCTCACAGGGAGACATGCTATGCTGGACCTTTTTCTCAGCATCAATGAGGTGTTGGTGGGGAACATGAAGCTCAAGGGCAGCCTTGGCTGCAGTGACCATGAAATGGTAGAGTTCAAGATCCCGAGGGCCGCAAAGAAGGTATGCGGGAAGCTCACTACCTTGGACTTCAGGAGAGTAGACTTTGACCTCTGCAGGGATCTGCTTGGCAGAGTACCACAGGATAAAGCCCTGGAGGGAAGAGGGGCCCAAGGTTAATATTCAAGGATCACTTCCTTCAAGTTCAGGAGGGATGCATCCCAACAAAGAGGAAGTCAAGCAAAAACACCAGCTGGCCTGCATGGACAAACTCAAACACAAAAAGGAAGCCTACAGCAGGTGGAAGCAAGGACAGGTAGCCTAGGAAGAATACAGAGGGATTGTCTGAGCAGCCAGGGATCATGTGAGAAAGGCTAAAGCCCTGATAGAATTAAATCTGGCCATGGACATCAAGGACAACAAGAGAAGATTATATAGGTATGTCAGTGATAAAAGGAAGACCAGGGAAAATGCAGACCCTCTCCAGACGGGAATGAGAGACCTGGTTACCCAGGATATGGAGAAGGCTGAGGTACTCAATGACTTTTTTGCCTCAGTCTTCACCAGCAAGTGCTCTTGTCACATCACCCAAGTTGCAGAAGGCAAAGGTAGAGACTGGGAGAATGAACCACTCACTGTAGGAGAAGATCAGGTTCGAGACCATCTAAGGAGCCTGAAGGTGCACAAGTCCATGGGACCTGATGAGATGCATCCACAGGTGCTGAGGGAACTGGTAGATGAAGTTCCTAAGCCCCTATATATCGTATCTGAGAAGTCATAGCAGTCTGGTGAAATTCCCACTGACTCGAAAAGGGGAAACACAACCCCCATTTTTAAAAAGGGAAAAAAGGAAGACCTGGGGAACTACAGGCCAGGCAGTCTCACCTCTGTACCTCGCAAGACCATGGAGCAGATCCTCCTGGAAAATATGCTAAGGCACATGGAAAATAAGGAAGTAACTGGGCAAATCGTGCCTTACAAATTTGGTGGCCTACGATAGGGTTACAGTGCTGGTGGATAAAGGAAGAACAACTGACATCTACTTGGACTTGTGTAAAGCATTTGACACTGTCCTGTATGACATCCTTGTCTCTAAATTTGATAGATGGACTGCTTGGTGGATAAGGAATTGGCTGGATGACTGCACTCGAAGAGTTGCAGTCAATGGCTTGATGTCCCAGTGGAGACCTGTGATGAGTGGTGTTCCTCAGTGGCTGGTACTGGGCCTGGCCCTGTTCAACATCTTTGTCAGTGACATGGACAGTGGGATAAAGTGCAATCTCAGCAAGTTCGCCAATGACACCAAGCTGTGTGGTGCGGCCGACATGCTGGAGGGAAGGGATGCCATTCAGAGGGACCCTAACAGGCTGGAGAGGTGAACCTCATGTGTGAGCCTCATTAAGTTCAACCAGGCCAAGTGCAAGGTTCTGCACATGGGTCAGGGCAATCCCAAGCGCAAATACAGGCTGGGCAGAGAATGGATTGAGAGCAGCCATGAAAAGGACTTGGGGGTACCAGTGGATGAGAAGCTCAACATGAGCCAGCATGGTGTGCTTGCAGCTGAGAAAGCCAACCACATCCTGGGCTGCATCAAAAGAAGCGTGGCCAGCAGGGTGAGAGAGGTGATTCTGCCCCTCTGCTCCACTCTTGTGAGACCCCGGCTCTGGAGCTCACAGCATAAGAAGGATATGGACCTGCTGGAGCGAGTCCAGAGGAGGGCAACAAAGATGATGAGAGGGCTGGAGCAGCTCTCCTCTGAGGACAGGCTGAGAGAGTTGGGGCTGTTCAGCCTGGAGAAGAGGAGGCTCTGGGGAGACCTGATAGCAGCCTTCCAGTACTTAAAGGCGGCCTACAGGAAAGCTGAAGAGGGACTTTGTAAAAAGGCATGCAGTGATAGGACAAGGGCTAATGGCTGTAAATTGAAAGACGACAGATTTAGATTAGATACAAGGAGGCAATTCTTCACTATGAGGGGGATTGGAACTGGATGATCTTTAAGGTCCTTCTAACCCAAACCATTCTATGATTCTATGACTGCTTGAATACACTCCCATAGCTTACTGTGGGAGAAATAAGCACAGCGCTGAAATCTCAGCCCCTTCAGCATCTCCCCTCCAGCCTTGTTCTTACCTGAGGAGCTCCAGCTGCCGAAGGAGGCTTTGTTTCTCTTTCTGCATGTTCTTGGAGACTCTAAACACATCCCTGGGTGAAGGGCATTTTGAAAGGGGAAATAAGTTAATGGAAGAGGAAATACAAAGATTCCTTTCTCAGGGACACTCATGGTATTCTCAAAGATAAGGGTCTGTCCTATGCTAGGAAGATTCAGAGGAAGCAGCACTGCCACAGGAGCTGGGATGGCTGGGTTGTACCCCAGCTCTCCTGCTCTCCTCCAACATGAGGCAGGCAATCCATTTTCTCCTTTCACACTCCAGTTTCCTCAACTGCTAGAGATGGAAAGGATGCTCATTGCCGTCTGGATCTGAAACATCCCAGTGTTTTAGCTAAGCACTTTTAGATTAAGCTCAGAAACAGGAACACAAGTGATTAGACGAGGATCCACAGGAATTTTAGAGAGGTAGAGGAGAACTGGAAAATACACAGAGGAGAAACTTCCTTTAGGCTGAGGAACATCTGTATTTTTTACAGTACTTTTCTAGCCAAATATCAATGAACATATTCATTTCCCACTACAGGCAAGTGGGAGCTAGCAGTTTGACTCCCCCTGTTTAGGCTCATAAGACCACTGGGATGTTACTTTGCTTCCTCAGGAAGAGACAGGGTATCCTCTGATGAGACCAAGGCTTCTAATTAGAGATCCTAATTCTTTAACTAGTTGCCCACCCTTCCTTCTCTGCTCTGACAACCCCTCCCCTGTCCATTCCCACCTGTTCTTCTGCTCTTGCTCAAGCTGAGCCTCTTTTTGGAGCTTCTGTAATTGCCCCTTCACTGCCTCCAGCTCCCATTTGCTTTTCTCCAACTCTTCCAGCAGGTTTTCATTCAGGTGCCGGAGCCTTTCATTCTGCATGCGGGTCTCCAGCTGCTCGGAGTTCAGAGACTGTAGCTGATGTTCCAGCTGCAATGGGAGAGGAGGAGAAGGAGTTAAACACAGAGAGGAAGTGTTTTGTGCTACAATCATGCCTGTAAAAACTGGCTGAAAAAGCTGATGTAAACAAGGAGGCAGAAGGGAGGTAAACACAACTTATGTCTACGGGATCACCAGTGGCATTGAGAAGGTGAATTGGAAGCAATTATTTCTCATCGTGCCAGCACTGGGGAGCAAGCAATGCAATTGGTCAGGCATAGCTAAGGAATTCCTTCAGGCAGTATGAGGAGCTTACTGCTGTCAGGCCTTGTAGAAATCCGAGTGCAAATGAGGGTCAAGGGAGGACTGGAAAAATTTGGGCAGAAGTAGGAGTGTGTCTGTTGGGACTTACCAAGCACAGTTGTTGAAATCCATCCTCTAGTTTGGGGGCATTCTGAGCCCCCGTGGCAGCTGAAAGGGGGATATATTGAAGTGGTAGGGATATCTCACACTACATCTGGAAAGTCAAGTGATTGGTTGGCCTTTACTACTGTTGGAGACAGTAGTTGAGATGTTAGAGTTAGAGATGTTGTTTAAATGCCACTGGGACACAGCTGTACTCTAGGCACCACAAGACCCCGGCACAACTAACAAGCCTGATCTGGGAAGTCCAAAGCCTGCTATCGTGTACTCAACCAGCGATGTGATTCCTCACAAATGGCTGGTGTAGTCTGGGAAAGAGCCAAAGATGGATGTAGCAGTCAAACCCACCCATCTCAGATGACAAGTAGGGCATCGCAAGAAGGATCATGCTGACACTTCACTATCTAGCCAGCCATACCAGCCAACCAGGGCCCTCTGCAGAAGCTGGTGTTACACAGAAATTGTCGTACCCATCAGAGAACCTACAACCCCAAAATAAAATTATACAAGCCATGCTTGCAACCAGAGAGGAGCACCAGGAATCAGTTCTGACCAGTGTAGCAGGTGTCAGGGTCAGCCTCCACATTTGTACCTTCAGCTTGCTTTTTCTCTAAGCCTACCTTCTCCTCCCTCAAAGGGAAAGTAAAGCAGCACACTGTAGCACAAGATAAAGTGGTTTTTTATTCCTACTCTGCTCTCTGCCAGCAGATGCGGACACCAGCCATGAGCAGGAGTGAACAGAGCTGACCTTTCCTAGGTTCCTTGAAACACAAGCATCATATCTCTCCTTGCTGAGGCTACAAGCAGAGGTCACACCCAGCTTTGTCTGGCAACTTCCAGCCCTTTGGACATCAAGGAAAATTTGAGCATGACTGCATATGCTGAGCAGTGGAGTTGAGACTAAGAAAGAGCAAGCCCAGCCCACAGCCTTTGGATCTTCCAATAAGCCTGGGGACAAGCTTTAAGTAAAGCACTTGCCCCGCGCTGAGAAATCTCTGTCACACACAAGGCTCCCGTTACGTTGGCTGTACTTGGAAGCGATACCATAGAATAGCACGATGACAATACTGCTCTTACACCACAAGAGGGACCTGATTATCCACATAACTGAGGCTTGTACTCAGCTAAGAGCATCAGAAGTTTTTCTTTTACTCATCCATTTGAGTAAGAATAAGTGTCCATGTAGCCAAGTACTCTGCCTTGACCTGTAGCAAGAAGATATTATCTTGGAAGAGCATGCCTGGACACCTAACTATGGACCATGCCCCTCATACACCCTCAGCATCTATGGTCCCTGGACTAGGGATGTTAGAGGCTATGCCCCTGCCTATTCCTCCTCTTAATAAACATTTATAAGCCTGATGTCCATTTTTTTTTGCGTCCATTTTTGATACTGCCTGCCTTCTGTGGCAAAAAAAAATCCAGAAATCCGCTAATCTTGTGTAACAAGTAACAATTGTGTACCTTCTTCTAAATCAAATTCATATTGATCTCACTGAGTGCCCCTTGCCTCTGCTGTTGCAGGATTTAGGCAGGGGTTCTATGTGAACCTTATCCACCACCTTCCTGAGTCCATAAACCTCACTTTTATCTTCCCTCAGTCTCCTCCTCTCCAAAATCAAGTCTAAGCTTTCCTGGTTTCTCTTCCTAAAGGAGATGCTCCATTTCCTTAATCAAGAAGGACACAGTGGAGTTAGAGACCAGAACTGCACGTACTAGTTGAGGCACATCAAGGGTGTGGGCAGCAGGAAAATGATGTCCTCTATCTTATTTTCAATATCCTTCCTAATGGCACCCAAGTTTTGCTGGCTTTTCCAGCCGCTGCACAATGAGCTGATGATTTCAGAGAAGTGCTGCTTCATCCACATCGCAGCTAGGTATCCAACTTGGATATCCCCAGTTGCCAGCATCTTATGGGTACCTCCCATGAGTTGTTTCTGTGGATGTCATGCCAGGGCTGTCAGGCTGAAAGTTTCTGCTTTGACTGATTAATTAGTACATCATTAGATGCTGAAATACACATATACAGTACATGCAGTTCTAAGCGTCACAGAACTGTTCACTTGGGATTATTTTGGAGCAGCCACGAAACACTAACTAGATAAATTTGGCTTTCATACACAGCTTCCTTACACATCACAAAAGGCTCCAAACTCAACTTCTGAACATTTACTCCATCTTCTTTGCCAAATAGTTATTCTACAACTGATAGTAAGATTGTGCCAAGCAAAAACAAAACAGATAGGAAAATGCATAGCCAAAACATTCACAGAAAGACATTACAGTTGAAGACAAACCAATCACTTGACAAACCACCTCAACGTCTTCAGACACTGGAGAGAACCAGACTAGTTAGTACCAGACTAGCTAGTACCAACCCTCAGCAGATTAAAACCATTCTCAGTCAGAAAAGGTCTTAGCAGAAAGACAGTAGAAGGGGACATGCTTCTTTAGAAAGGATTTAGGTCCTGTTACCTTCTTCTGGCGGTAGACTATTTTCTCCAGCTCCTGTTCTTTGCTGCGCAGTTCCTTCTGGAGCAGGTTATTCCTGTCATGTCTCAGTGCTTCCTGCAGAGGTAAAGATATACAGCTGTGCATACAACACCCAGTATGGTAAGAGCTGTTCCTTCGCCAGGTGAGCCACCACCTCTGCTTCAGACCAGAGAAAGTTTGACTTCAGCCAAGGGAGATGAGGTACCTGGCAGATCAGCCTCTCCCTTTCTGCTTTGATCTGTTGCTCCATTTCTTCATAAAGGCACCTGACTTCTCGGTCATGGTCTGTCTCCTTCCTACAAAAGGCAGGGTGCACATAGGTCAGGAGAGAGAAAGAGAATACAAAAAGACACAAGGAGAGGAGGGTGGAAACCGATTCCCACTAACATTGGGATTGAGCAATTGAGGCACTGAGTGGGATTTTAACCAGATCAAATGCTATGGTGGGCACTGATGCAGAACAAACTCATGGGGATCAGATCAAGATAAAGAGTAATTTTATTACAGCAAGAAAAATCTCCATGTCACGTAACCCAGTCTCTCTTTGCATTTGAGGCAGCACTCAAGCATCCACTGGTTCCTGACAGCAAATGGCCATGATGTTCTCCTTACCGTTTCAATGCCTGTTCCATTGACTCCTTCTCGTGATTCACTTCCCTTATGTATGATGAAACACGCAACAGAAACTCTTCAAAACCGGATAAGTGCTCCGGACGCTCTTTTCGTAGCCGAGCCCAGAGCTCCCGAATCTCACGTGGACTGAAGCAAGCATATAAAAGAGAAGGAAAGCAAATGAGTTTGTGTCATCTTACAGACTGTTATTTCAACTCTAACATGCACTCGGGACAGACAAACAGCCCTTCTCCTGTGATGGCCTCCATCACACCATCATAGTAAAGAAGGAACTTGGACAGTGATGGAGCATGCATCTGGAGTGATACCTACTGCAAGGTTAAAATAAAGGAAATAATCAGAAAGAGAAAAATAAAAGTCATCTAGGAAGCAAACACGGAATGATTATTTTTCAAGTATTCAGCAATAATACATTTGGTGTCTAAACAAGACTCCAAGAGATGAACATTCAGCAAATTTGCTATGAGCTACAGTCAAGTAGCAAACTGTTATAGCCCAGGGATTTTACCACACATCACACAGGTGGTGTTCTCACACCAGGACTGTTCTGGTGGATGCTACTGTCCTTGCTATTTATTTATTTTGCAGGTTTCAAAGCTGAGGCACAAACAAAAGAAGCAAGTTTGCCGAGGTATCACATCAGGACGATAATGGAGGAAGCCCTGGAAACCCAAAGTCCTCTTCTTCTGAACATGCAATAACAATTACACTGCTTTGGCATTTAATTCATCGCAACTTGTTGTGGTTTAGCCCTAGTCACCACACAGTTTCTTGTTTACCCTCCCCTCCCCAGCGGGATGGGGGAGAGACTTGGAAAGAAAGGAACACTCGTGGGTTCAGATGAAGACAATTTACTAGAATAGCAAAGGAAAATGACAACAATAACAGACTATAAGGATACTAACATACACAAAATGAACAATGCACGATTTCTCACCACCCAATGTCCCAATGACCGATACAGCCCGTCCCGACCAGCGATCATGGAAATGAAACCAAGCAGCAAGCAAAGGAGTGAGAAGGAGAGAGCAAGGGATACCAGAGATGTCCCCCGCCATGGACAACCCCATGCATATGACATCTATGGCATGAAATATTCTCTTTGGCCAGTTTGGGTCAACTATTGTGTCTCCCAGCTTCCTGCATCTGCGCATTAGCGAGATCTGGAAAGCCAGACTGTCCTTGGTCTCATTAGCAACAACTCATTCCATCAGTGTGCTTATCAACATTCTTCACATAAAAATTTAAAACACACTGGCTACTGAGAGGAAAATTAACTCCATCCCTGCCTAAACCAGGACACAACTTCAACACAGTACTTAGCTTACTCTTTCCCAGAGTCTTATAAGCCTGCAGACGTCACTGCATGCTTCTTTTTGGGGAAGAGCTTTTTAATATTATTTTTTTTTTTTAAATCCATGAAGCTCTTTGGAGGAACTTCCTTGGAACATACAGAATAATTATACCTATAGACATTATCCAAATAGATACTTTTCTTTGTCTATGTATTTGTCTCCCTTAATATTCTTTGTGAAAAAAAGCAAACAAACAAACAAAAAAAACCCAATTAAAAAGCTCTTGATTGCCCCTGACACCATTGCGTGATAGCCTTCTTTTTCTGTCCCAAGTTGAAAAAGTTACTGGCACTTCATCAAAACTTTGTGTTTTAGATAACAGAACATACTGAGTCCTGTTAATAAACAAAGCCATTTCTTTCTAGCAAAAAAAGTGAAGATAGTTCAGATTCCTGCTCCAACCCCAATTTGCTTCTGTTTTATATTACTTCTTTACAACATCTGGCTTGGCACAAAGGCATAACATGAAGTAGCTACTGAACTCATTGCATACAACTGCAAGTAAGTGGTCAAAATAATATACAGGATAATTCCACTTTAAGACCTGATGCTTCTCAAACCAGAGTTATAAAGAGCAGAGGCTGTTTTTCCAGAACAGTAATATGACCTTTCACAGTATCATTCCATTATTTGAGGCATAACACCTTTCCAGAATTTTTCAGGACAGGAAAAATTGTTTGGCATTAAAAGAAACACGCAGGTGCTTTGCATCACAATGCAAATGAGACCAAAAAAATCTGTTTCATGACAGATGCAGCTCTGAAAGCAGCAAACTCCTTCATTCTCAGCTTCTGTCTCCAATCCTGTCTGTCTTCTGCCCCTACCTGGGCTGCTCCCTGCAAACTGACAACACTGCCTGAGAAAAAGGGCTGCCACAGATGCTGTTGGGCACCCCAACCCCAGCAGATTTGCATCTGTAAGAACCATTTATGCATAATGCTTCACTTGGGAGGGCCCTAAAAAAAAAAAAAGGCTGGATGACACTGGGGCCATGTGCAAGGGCATTAATATCAAATTTCAAGGCTTGGGTGAGCATCCCTTGCCCAGTTTAGCCTTTCACACTCTAAGATCAGCCCAGTTCCAAACAGCCCCTTGAGCACAGATCTTTCACGCTCTTAGAACTAAGATTGTCTGAACATATGTGAACAGTCACCCACCATTTTGGAACAGACAGCACACTCATTCTCCTTACCTTGTCCAACCCTCACATGCTTCTTTTCATTTGCTGTGTGCAGTCTGGCTTCCACGCCATCAACCGCTACATTTTACAGCTGTGGTATGAACTCTAGTTTGGAAAACTCTTTGTGAAAAGCACTACACTAAAAGTAATTGTAAACTGATGAGAAAACCCAGACTTCACTGCATTTGTTACCAAGCGTAGGAAAACCCAAGACAGCAGTACAGAAAGCCCAAGCAGTGCTTCAGAGAGCTAGCAGCTCAGTTCACCTCTTTGCTGGTACTCTGAAGTTTTGGTATTGCAAGATGAAAACAGAGTAGAAGTAATGCCATGTGACTCCCCTACTTACTCTTCAAACATGTGGGCTGCTCCGAGCTGCTCCATCATGGAACAGAATCGTTTCTCTTCATCATCATCTGCTGGGTCCAAGTCATCTGACCAGCCTGACTCAAATGTCTCCTCATGTCTGGAGTGATCCATTCTTCCAGCCCCTTGACACAATTCAATACCTATTAACTTTCCTGGTGGAAGGAGAAGGGAAGGAGAACAAAGTAAGTCAAATTGGATGTCATTTAATAAGCTGCTATTCAAATGGCAGCCTAACAGAGGTCCATGAGAAGCTGCCTGCACGCTGGTGGTGTGGAATACAGCTCCTGGTCAGTAAAGAGCCTCTGTTCTGATGTCCTGAGTGATGTCAGTGTCCAGCCTGCAATGCCGGGACTGAAACTAACTCCCAGCCCAACAACAGACTGTTAGGCTCTGCTCACATCTGCGTGAAGATGACCTACCACCCACGGCCTTGGAGTCTCAGCATGTGAAGCACGTGGCATGAGGTCACTTCACTCCCATGGAGCAGCGATGTGGGCTCGGTTGTTAGTGATCTCACAAGCTCCCTCTGGGACTGCAGGCTCGGCACTGAATAGCACCATGCCTCAGTTCCCCAGCTTAAAAAAAGTGAGGAGGAGATCATTACCCTTCCCTTCTCCTGTGCTACATCTGTTCTGATTCAAGTGCTACGGGACAAGGATCACCTCTTGCTACGACTGTGTAGTGTCTGAACAAAATGAACTTACCCTCCAAACACCCCCTCCAGCCCCATCCCACGTAGGGATGGCTTCCAGCTATCTGGATCCTGTTTCATGCTGAGACACTAATGCCATGAGAACATCATGCTATGCAAGGCATGTGACAAACACTGGCGATGGGAACAAATTCTTCTCAAAGAAACAAATCAAGCAATCCTATCCAAAATGCAGGGCCCCATCCTGTATACAGAGGTCAGACCTCCATTAGCAGCTACTCTTCCTTTCCAAAACATATCTGCTTGGTTCAAAAAGCAGAAATGACATCCCAGCCACGGGGCCAGGAGCCAAGGATGTTCAGAGCACAGATGAGAACATGAAGCTGCTCTAAGGGGAAAAATATCCACTATTTGTGTACCTCAAGTAACTTAACTTCACCTTTTCTCAGCTCTGTATGTCCAGAATCTAGCTGTTCCCTCCCGCTATTAAAATGTGCTTTAAAAATCTTGCAGCGTGGAGACACGGCCCTACTCAGTTTGCAACCTGAGGCTCAAGACAGTTAATTAAAGAGATGCACTTAGATCAGGCACTTCGGATGCCTGCTTTAAATAAAGAGCCATTATCTCTCATTATCTCTCTTTTACAGCTGGGAAAATTGAGGTAGAGAATGATCTGAAGATAGTTTTGACATCCTAAGAAGAATCTCTGATTGCTTTAAATTGAATATTGTAAACGTATACTCTTTTGTCAGTTGTGCAGATGCACCCTGTAACCTCTCAGAGGCCATGCAAGGAGCTCTCAAGACGCAGAGTTGATTGCAGCTTGAACCACTTCTCTTGATTTCCCCCCTGCACACTCCAGAAGGAAGACACAAATATGCCAGGCTGAACTCTTGAGTTATGGGCAAAGTCTGAAAAGGATTTA
This sequence comes from Tetrax tetrax, assembly GCA_009806455.1. Taxonomy (NCBI): domain Eukaryota; kingdom Metazoa; phylum Chordata; class Aves; order Otidiformes; family Otididae; genus Tetrax; species Tetrax tetrax. The sequence continues at coordinate 28,529 of WHYT01017469.1, read as the reverse complement.
AATTAAGACAGACACAAAGAACAACCATAAAGGAAAGAAATGTAGAAATGTTGTGTTTTGCCTAGACCAGAGCAAGTCCCACGGAGCTACCAACATGAGGTGGTATGTGACAACTGGTGGCTGACACAAAAGAGAAATCTTGCCTACCTCTGCCAGCAATGGCCCTGAGGCAGGTACCCTCATGATGTCCATCTATGGCTATGGCTGGGACAAATGCCTAAAACAATGATATCTGGGAATAACCAAGTCATAACACAGAGGGCACTGTGGATGCCAAGGTGTCCAAATGGCACCCATTCACCTTCTACACAGTGCTGGGCAGGAAAGACCGTGCTCCTGAGATGAGTTTTGGTTCTGGCAAAGGCAGCAGAACCCACCAACAGAGCCCCACCCCTGCAGGCATGGACACAAGGCAGACAAAGGCATAGTTATCAGCAGGCACTGAGTGGGTTAACAAAAAACAGGCTGGCCTAAGACTCAGCTTTCCACATTTATTCCAAGGAAATCTTTACAGCTTCTCCTTTCAGGACTTGCTGCTTGTGGCCATTCAAGCACCAAAGAGACCCTTGCCCTCTCCAAGATGACAGCCACAATGTGAGCAATCAGGACACTACAGCGCAAGAGCTTCCTCAATGACTTCCAAAAACCCTAGACCAGCTGCATTCACTTGCTTTGACCTGATCCCACTAACACATCTACATGTCCAGGGAAGGTGCTAACAGGGTGCAGATATTCTGAGAGCTTACTACCAGCTATGGCAACTAAGCACCCATGGCAAAGGTTAGTAGTGCTATGGTGGTCCCTCCTCCTTAACACTCCTTGCACTGCTTGTGCTGCTGGATGAAGACTCTGGTCTAGGATTAGCATTCTCCTAGTGTCTGGAAAAGGCAAGGGTAAGAGGAAAGCAAAAGCTCATTTGCTAGTGTGCCAACCTACTAACAGGACTCCTACTAATATCCTTGAACAGCACTGAATAAACCAGCTGGAGACAGCTGCCAAGAGGCACATTTCTGTCCCCTCATCCAACAAGGGTCCAAGCTGCAGATGAACAGCTGTGGACACATGGCCAGATACAGGCTACAGCATGTTCCGTCTCCAGCAGCAGATGTTCAGAAGCTTGCTCTACCAAGGAGGCAGGTAACAGTCGTGGAAGAAGGCAACACAAAGCCTCAGGAAGGGGGATAGCAGTACTGCACACACATCTTCTCCAGTGATACTCACATAAGCATGGAGCATTGCCCTGTACAGCTGGTACAGCTTCAGCAGAACCACTGCACTTTCTTTCTTACCAACATAAAACATCATGTCACAGGTGGGATTTTTCCTTCCTCTGCCTCTGTGCACTCCTTACCCAGTCCCATGCTGAACTCCACAGGCGTCAGGTATCCATTATTGTTCTGCTCCAAGCTGTCAAAAACAGTCTCCAGCTGTTCAAGGGTTAGGGGGAGTTCACTCTGGAGCCGCTACAGAGGCAAAAGAACATACAAAATTAAGACATGACTCAAGTCTTCCCTGTGACTAGCTCCTATCCCTGCCGCCCTCTGCTTTGGCCCCCAGAAACGTGCCCTTTCGGCCCTGCATCCTGGCAGGGATGCCACAGTCTGCCAGTACAGCTGAGCGATGACACAAATCCCTGTTTGTAGCCGCTGGTAAGGCAACGCTTTCCATTACCAGATGATTCAACCAGGACTGCAGAGAGGGAGCTTTGGCTTATTTTGTTTGGAGGGAGCTCAGCCCTCTTCCCTCCCTCACTTCAGAACCGATGCCGCTAGTTCACTGCCTGCCTCCCTCACCCCTGCCCAAGCCCTGCCCAAAGGTGGCTGCCCCCCGGGGCACCGCCAGCTTCCTGTGGACCTCTGCTGCTCCCAAGAGAGCTCTCGATGGGCACATCAGGTACCAGCTCCATCTCTTTGGCCAGAGAGCGAGGACAGACTTGCGGGTGCCTGGATTCAGTTCCCATCTCTTGCAGGAAATCTTGCAGATCGTAAACAAAATGTTCAGTCCGTAACAGGGAGTCAGTCTTCTGCTGTCATCTTCTGCCTGTTGGGACTGTATCACTATTTTCCCAGCACAGACAAGGAGCAGAGATATTTCCCTTCATAACATACGTGTAGAGCACCTAGTGTGAAGGGGCACCCAAAGAAGCTTCCAAATAACAAGAAGTGTAGACTAAAACCTCACTATCATCCATTGAACGACAGATAAAAGCTTAATAAATACTTACTAATGTAACTATCAAAAATTAGGCATCACACAACCCAAAACAAAGTGAGTCAATAATTAAGCCAGCACAGACCTGCCAAGTGTTAATTATAGATGGAGAGAGAGATGAGATAGAAGAAAAACAATCTGCATGTAACCTTCCTGATAAACCATTAAACTAAAATTCACAGAGAACTATAGAGATTCTGTTAACAAATACTGTTTTCAACATCCAGCAGCAAAACACATTATTCTAGAGAAAAGTTATAGTTCACACCTAAAGTGAGTTTTTGAGATCAGGCTTTAGCTATGATTGAAACAAAAAAGTTACACAGCTTTTTTTTGTTAAGAGGTTGGGAGATTTCTTTCATTGTTGACTGATTTTGGGGGAGGTTGTTGTTCTGTTTTGGTTTTTTAAATTAAACCAGACTTTTTTCCCCACAGATTTCCCATCCACTGCATGCTTAATGTTTGTAGGAACTGTTGCAGGGTTTTTTTATTTTATGCATTCCTTAAAAAAATCGGAATTGCAGTCTCACTTGTCCCAGGCCCTGCTGGGATTTTCAGTTCCTAGCAGCTGGCTGTGGCAGAGTTTGGCTCCCAGAAATCTGTACGTGACAGAGCCCACGTGCACACCCACGCTTCCCAAGAGCAAAGACATGCCACATTCTCCCTTCTTCTGCCACCCATGACTTTACAGCTCCTCTCAGGAAAGGGGAAGGATTTTTTCCCTCACCTGCATGTCCACCTTGGTGATAAAACCCTTCTCGTCCTTGTCACACAGCTGGAAGAGCTCCCTTGCCTTCTCAAACATCTCCACTTGCACATCTTCCAGTTCGCTCATTTGGCTGGAAGGAGAAGCACCAGGAGCCACTCCATCCTCCTCATCCCCTTCCTCTTGTCCTTCCCAGTGGACATATCGCAGGAGTGCTCCCCTCTGGTTCTCCATCTTCTCAAAGTCTTTTCTGCCTAGGGCAGGGGTAGATGGAAGAGCTGCAAGGCAGGAAACAGAAATCACAGTCAAACACGACCCTCCGCTTCCACCCCACACATCATCTAGTTATGGCGCCTTGTTGGTTGGAAAGAACAACATTCAGCATCCGTATCTCTTACCAAGTGGAGGAAGCCAGACAGTGTGCAGAGAGTTTGCGTCAGAGGTAGGCACCACGCACAGCTACACACTGTACGCAACATGGGTGTAACCAAGCCTACCAGTCAGCCGTAACTCTCCACACTGCGAAGGGCTCCCGACCCTGCACCGAGCAAGGATGCTCATTCACCATCTCTCCTCCTCCGGCTCAGACCTACAGGGCAGTCAGAGCTCAGGTGAAAGCCAGGTGCCAAGGGAAGGTTTCAGGGCAGATGAGAGAATGGGAAGGGAATGTTAAAGCACACAGGTAAGTCTGCACGGAAGCATGGTGACAGCATTGTTAGCTGAGACAGAGGGCTATGAGCAGGGCCAGCTCCCAGCTCTTGCACAGCTCCCTGGATGCACTGACCAAAGTGCTTCTCTCTGGTCTTGGTTCCAACATGTGCTTTTCATCCTCCTCTTGCTTTTCTGCACCACCTTTGAACATCAAACCTGAATCACAACTGCAAGAACTGAGAGCAGGATGAAGGCAGAAAGGAGGAAGATCTGTGCAAGTGACAGAGAATGTCTCTCCCAGCCCTCTCCCGCCCAGGTCCCCTTGCTGGCCTTCCACCTCTGACATTTTCTTGTTAACGCTTCCCCAAATAGTAATTCAATTTTTCATGTTATTACAGCACAAAGAAAGGTCAGGCAATTCCTACACTGGGAAAAATTTAATAAGCTGGACGCTCCTGCCCCTCTTGCCTCCCAGCCTCTGTTTTAAGTGCTCGAAAGCTGCCAAACAGGATTTTAATCTGAAATGTTCACCTTTATAGGAAGGAAACCACACAAATACGGAGACATTTCAGAAGCCAAAGAAAATAATTCCCATTGCTTACAAGTACCTAAACCAAAAAGGCTGCAAACGAGAGCACAGCACTGCGATTGTAAAGATGTGTACATCATATCCCTACCCCAACTCACCTTCCAGCTTACTGATGCCACATAACACCCTCCGGACGGCTTTTCTTCAGCAACACCACCACGTTTTTTTTTAGCCTTGTTGCACTGATTGTTTTAGATTTCTCCTTCTGCAGATCTGTGTTCTGCATTGCAGGGCAGAAGCGAGCTGTGCAAGCAGGCTGAGAGCAGATTTTAACAGTACTAGACAAAGAACGCTTGAGGGTTGGTTTGTTTGGGTTTTTTTTTAATCTCCAAGAAATTAAAAGTCATGTACAGATGCTGTGATAACAAACAAGTTAATTCTGTTTGCACTCTTAGCACAATGGGAGGATAAAGAGCATGATGGCCAGGAAGAATGTCAGACGCAAGAACTATATGAAGTTGACACAAAAGCAGAAGGCAATTATGCACCACGCTACTTGACTCCGTTTATTACTGCTGGTTCGTGAGCCAGAGGGTGGTTCTGCTTCAAAGAATAAGCAGAACGCTTCACTCCCCTTGTCAAATCAGTGTTTTTTCAGTGCACCTCCGTTTAATGTCACTTGAGAAGATATTTATTTGAAACTCCACAGAAAACTAAATGAACAGGTACTATTATATGTTTCTAGTCAAGTAGACATTCCTGGCAAGCAATGGACAGAGCTGGACACAAGCTTTGGGGAATACTGGGAAAGGAGGGAAAAAAGCGTGAGAAGCAAGAAGGCAGGAGATGTCTTTTTCTCTTGCTCTTTTTCAAACAAAGCCTCCTACCAAGCTTTTTTTTTATGTGTTATGGAGCCAACACACCAAAATTTGAAGACTAAAACTTGATTCTATCCATTAGCTGGACAGCCAGCTTGCTTCTGATGGCCAGTCTATGCATGTTAGTAGTAAAGTAGTTGGAAAGAACTCTAGTTTACTTTTTGCATTCAAGTAAAAGTTGCAAGGCTGGCTTTGAAAGAAACAAACAAAAAAATCCAAATATCTTATGCTGCATGGATTTTACAGGTGATTACAGCAGGGAATAACATAGTCCCACTGATGAATTATTGGCTGCTACAGACCACCTTGCTGAAGCTTTTTGCCAGACCTTTCCTTCCATGAAGACAGTCTCAGCAGAAGCAGCACCCCATACCAGACGGTGAGCGCAGGCAGCGGCAGGGGAGGAAACGAAGCAGGAGTTCAAAGCAAGAGCCACAACAGGATTGCAGAAAACAGCCAGAGTGGGTGCAAGTAAGAAATAAGTTTTCTGAAACATCCCTCTAGCTGCCCAAAGAGACACTGAGGTCCCCAGAAGTAAAGAAGATCTTACTTTCTCGTTAGCACCTTCATAATTTCTATTTCAAAAGCCAGAGCAGCCCACACAGACGATGTCTCCCCGGCTCTGCTGCAGCAAACAAAAGGCTGTACAAGGAGGATGTTCTGTTCTCTCTCAGAGACGTATGTGCAAGCTGAAATCGAACCCATTACATCCCTACCTCTAGCATCTCCTCATGTTATCAAAAGCCCAGCTGTACTGTAGCTCCCAATATTGGCTGAGCTAAAAGCCTCTTAATTAGAAGAGTTAGGAGCCTGACATGGACAAGTCTGAAAGGATTTCACTCACGTGTAAAAGACTAAGCCCATTAATTCAATGTTCCAAGCGCAGAGTCTCTTGTTCAAGCCGCTTCAAGTGGCTTCAAGCCAGATGTGGCTCTGTCAATGGTGAGATAGAACTTGTAGAGGAACAAAGTGGTAAATAAAAGAGAGCCTCAGCAAGCAAAATACACTGCAGCTCTGATGGAGTTCTCTCCCAGAGGCCTTTCACCAAGAAGCTCTTTGCCTCCATCCCCATTTGTAAGCACACTGCATGGCATAAATGCAGATGAGGCACAAAGCAGACCTCAGTCTAACGAGTGCTGTCATACCTTCCCCAGTTACAGATCATCATGGGAAACTACTGGGGAAGCAGCTTCATCAGCAAGATGCAGAACATCACTGAAGGACAACTCAGAGAGGCTGAGGTCATTAAAGTACTAAAACTGGGGGATGGTACCCAAAAGTGAGGCCAGCAGAGATGGCTTGAGTGCAAAAAGACCAGCTTGGGAAGAGCCATGCTCGCCTGATACAAGTAGAGAAGACAGGTATGGGCATCTAATGCCTTTGGTCAGGCAAACCTGCCAGGCTGCCCCAGTGAGATATAGCCAAGCCACCTCCAGTAAAAAAGCCAGGGTCATTATCAAAACTTTCCAACAAGATTCATTTTTCCAGGTCTCTTCTGGCAGGATAAGATAGTTATTGAGTCAGGACCAGTTGATAATTAATTTCCACACCTAGCCTAGAGTCAGAACAATCTTTGTATCTCGGGCTCTTGATTTCCATCATAAGAACATCTGCAATGGGTCAGAGCAGAGTTCATCTAGCCCAGCATCTTGCCCTCAACAGTGGCCATGAATGGCTGGTAAGGGAAGAGTAACAGCAAGGCAAGCACAGAGAAGGCTTCCCTGAAAAGATCTGCCAGCCTCTAGCCACAGTCAGCCTGGGGCAATTCCCAAGCCACACGGTTCCTCCCTCACCTTCCAAGACACTTGTCCAACCTCCCTTTGAATCCACATGAAAGCATCCACTGTTCACATGATCATCCTGATAGAAATGGGTGCCTGCTGCAATCAGTGGGTGCTGACAAAGCTTCATGGGAGTATTTCTGCCCCTCTACTTTGCTCTCATGAGACCTCACCTGGAGCACTGTGTCCAGCTCTGGAGCCCCCAACATAAGAGGACATAGAGCTGTCGGATCAAGTCCAGAGGAGGCCACGAAGATGATCAGAGGGCTGGAGCAGCTCTCCTATGAGGACAGGCTGAGAGAGTTGGGGCTGTTCAGCCTGGAGAAGAGGAGGCTGCAGGGAGACCTTATAGTGGCCTTCCAGTACCTAAAGTGGGCCTACAGGAAAGATGGGGAGAAACTCCTGTTGTGATAGGACAAGGGGTAATGGTTTTAAAATAGAAGGAGGCAGATTCAGACTAGATATGAAGAAGAATTTTTTTTTACACTGAGGGTGGTGGAACATTGGAACAGGTTGCCCAGAGAGGTGGTGGATGCCCCAATCCCTGGAAACATTCAAGGCCAGGTTGGACGGGGCTCTGAGCAACCTGATCTGGTTGGAGATGTCCCTGCTCCTTGCAGGGGCGCTGGACTAGATGGCCTTTAAAGGTCCCTTCCAACCCTAACCATTCTATGATTCTATTTCAGTTTTCTGGGTAGACGGTTTGACCAGCACCCACTCTACAAGAGATGGAGTCCCAGCTTCAGCTCAAAAAAGTGCTTCCTGTCACCTTCACATCAGACAAGTCTTGAGTACATATTTTAACCACCTAAGGCATAAACTGCAAAGTTGTGCCAGAAAGTAAGCTGGATCCCATGGGCATGGAATTCTTTGAGGAAATCACAAGACCTGAATTTTAATCCTGACTCAGCTTGCCATATGGCTCTGGGTAAGTCACGTCACCTGCCTATGCTTATAGATTGTCAGCTCCTCCAGTTTGATTCTGATGCTTGTGACAGCTGGCACTTTATTTTAAGACTCAGTTCCTGGAGACTGATAATTACATGTGAAACTCAAGCATCAAAATAGTTTCAAAGCCTCAAAGCTGAAGAATGAAAAACTTCAAGACAGAACTTGAAGAAACTGCAAATTTCAACAAACAGAAGAACAGACCCAAGGTGCTCTTCCTCAAAAAGGGAGATACTACTTTCAAGGTAGCGTTACAGGGTCATGGTTTCCAATTTATTGTCTCAGAAAGCTTCTTCTTGTAGCAGTAAGGGGTGTTAAAGAGGTAAAGAAAAGCCATGGCTAAAACACAATCAACAGCCAAGCCATTATCTATGTGACTGTAACCACATGTGCACATGACAACTTTGGATTTGTGGGGTTTTTTCCACAGCCTGATAACAAGGAGGAAAAGAAAGTGAGAAGCACACCCAAATTTTCCACACCTGGACCTCAGAAGACCCCATCACCACAGGGCATTGTGCATGCACTGAATACACAGCATTCCTAGCAGTCCTGCTCCAAGAAAAGACAATGAATCAACAGTTAATGAAGGAGGAAAAACTAAGCGCAACTGGCTAAGTGGCTTACCCAGGATTACAGAGCAAGCCCAGTGTTTGGGTCCTATAAGGGAAAGCAGGTTTTTGCTTTCCTGTAGCACTGAATTTTTGGTGACACGGCTGTAGAAGGGAATATTAAAGAGGAATCGTTCTGGGTACATAGTAGGTGTCCAAGATGTACCACAAACGGAAGTGCTCAGATACTTGCTGGGAAGTTTCCCAAAAGACATCCTCCTGTATCACTGCCTGAGACAATATTATTAGAAATAACAAAAATACCCCCATACTATAGCTAAATATTTAAGTAATTTAATTAAACAGATTAGAAGAACACACATCCTTTCCTTTCCCCTCCTGGAGCAGAAAGAGTCTTACAGCTATAAAGGAAGGAATTAACCGGGTGTTTAGGTGTGCATTGATCACACTCTTGACACATACAATAACAGGTTTGATCCCATGCAGGAGAGGACATTACACAAAGAGAAGGAGATGAAGGGCTGGGGTAAGGGATCCCTGCAGCAGAAACCTGTCGTTTCAGCAAATTACAAACCCACAGCAGAAGCATGCCAAGATGCAGTAGCACAAAGTGTTTGTTGCCTGCTCATGGAATGGGAGCATCACTCAGGAGCAGCTGAGTAACAGGTACATTTTAAAAGAAAAGGGCGATAAAAGTGTCACAGGTTCTTATACCATTTTACACCAAACATGTGCCACTTGCTCTGTTTGTTCTACCTTCCTTTCTCTCCCAATGTTTTGAAAGCAATTACTATGAAGAGTCCTCCCTGTAGGACACAGTCACATCTACACATCCCAGATTTTATAGTACTATGGAGTTTCAGTGATCAAATACATATATTTACATTTATCCTAGTTGCACACAAAAAAAAAGCACATATTCTAAATGCATTGACAGAACTATAGCCATACAAATCTGACCAGGTGAAGGTAGAGCAGAGGTCTTGCCAGAGAACGACACTGACCCCCATATCAAACTGGCTTCCACACAGGCTGAATTTCCAAAAGCTGCTCAAAGGAACTGGGTACTCATTTGGTGGAAATTGTTTCAAAAGGCTCTGCTGTGGTGCCTGAAAAGACTGGGATGAGAGCAGGAAAGAAAAAAAAAAAAAAAAAAAAAAAAAAAAAAAAAAAA
>WHYT01017468.1:494297-584385 GCA_009806455.1 Tetrax tetrax | reverse complement strand
AAAAAAAAAAAAAAAAAAAAAGAAAAAAAAAAAAAAAAAAAAAAAAGAGACAGGGGTTTTTTGATTATTTTTTTTTTCCAAAAATGGGCATGGTCTTTGTACACATTCTTAGGCTAAACTGACTAATGGAAATCTGCACATTGGCTTTACAAGTTTAAAATAAAACAAATGAGCTCCCTGCTGAGTGCTTGTGATCTTAGCACCCTTCCCCTGAAATTAAGAAAAACACAACAGGTTAACTTCAGCCTTGCACACGGGCATTGGTCAACATGCAAAGAGGTGCCAAGGGCTCGTATTGCTTCTTTGTGTGAAACTGAGCTTCCTATAAAGTGCACTGTACAGATTATTAGGTATGCACAAAACTAAGTAATAACCTGCACATGATCAAGGGAAAATCATGGATGGAGCAGGCACTAGGAAGCTTAAGGGGAAGGAAACCTAACAGGACTGTTAAATACCAGCAACTTTCAACTTTCTAACTCCTTTCAGACCATTTCAAAGCAGCCTGGTTATTTTGCTGTTATGCTCCACATTTGAAAAGCGTTAATTTAAATTTAAGGAGCCAGGAGCTGTCAAGGATTCTCCGTATTGTGCGTGCAGGGCTTGGATTACAGAGTCCCTGGCAGCTGCGCTACAGCAGCTCCAGGGCAGCCCAAAACACAAGTGTCACCAAGGAGTGGAAAACTCTCTGTAAACAGCAGATGGGCAGTCTGACTGCAGCTGTATTTTCTGCTCACTGCATTTTTGTAGACCAGACTGAGACTGCCCACTGGGCGCTCTGGTTGATGGCACTCCAAACCACTAAGTAGTTTACTTGAGATGGGATTGTGTCAGCTAGAGCAAGAAGGTTTTCCTCATGTTCTTTTTCCCTCACAAGCTAAAAAGCAAAAGAGCTGAAAAAGGCAGTTTTTCATATCTTTTATTCACCTGGAGAAATGCTTTTTTTAGCATTTTATGTTTTGTAACATCACGGTAAAGCAGAAAACAATGAATTACTTTTCACAGCTTATGTGCTGCAAGTGATATTGTATAACTGGGACTGAGAAACCAAACCACTGTGTAACATCAAGCAGACCAAAGCGACCCAGATCTCTGCACCACTCTTCAGCAAAACTCAGCATACTCAGTAGGATATAGAGCAGTGAAATGCAGTGAAACCCTCCCTCACACAGAAACAAGTTTTCAGGGTCAGTCCCTGCAACTCTTAGGGGAAGCAGTCCAACCCCTGAATTATAGCCATCACTGTGGCTACTCAACCTGCCAGCTTATTCTGCCACTATCACAGTGTGGGTCTTAAGACACCAAAGTGTCAGCTCTCTGAAGCAAAAAAATGGTCTCTTTTCTGCTTCTGCTCTATGCCTGGGAACTAAGACAGAGCTGAGGTCATTGCTTCTCCAGTGGTTTGACTTCATGTAATGAAGAAAAGAAGAGAAATAAAACCTAGTTTACAGTCCCAGCATTTCCTATCATTGTTGCAAAGACCTAGAGGAAATTACAGACATTCTAGTAACTTGACTCCATGGGACTTGCCTGTTTCCTCTGGTAAATGAGCCCCCACTCCCTTTCCCCCCCTCTTTAAAGCAGCAGAGTATGAACCTCACCTATCTTTGGTGCCGCAGGGCTGCGAGCTGCAGGTCTCTGCTGTCTTCTGCACGACCTGCGCTCTGTGAAGGTAGAGAGGGATCCACATGCCCAGTGCCCCGGTGGCAAAGGAGACAGCTGAGGTGGCCAGCGATGAGAACACGTAGCTGCGGCTGTGGAGATGCAGGAGGCAAAACCAAGAGAAGGTTTAGTGGGAAAAGTGAAAGAGCAGGAGCCAGGATAGGAGCCCCGCTTCAATGACAAAACCATTTCCCCCATACTAGCAGCCTCCCTTTGCCAAGGGGCAGAGATAATACAAGGTACCAATCAATGGAGAATAAGAGGCAGGGAATATTTCTTCATACGTGATGCTTCATTGATAATAATGTACTTAACTCTTCAGAGGTGCTTCAAAGAGACCGTTTGTCATGGGACCATTTCAGAAGACAATCAGTACTTAGTCACTAAGGCATGATGTGTGAATTACAGGACTTTCACTGTGATGTTACCTGGATTACCAGTTTCACTTCTCCCTCCCCATCCATGCCACCATATGATTACTGCTTGGATAAACTATCAAAAGAAGTAATATAGAAATATTGATAAATAAACCATCATCACTTTTCATTGTCCTTTGATACTGGATGACAATACCAGGAAGACATTTTAGCCAGCAGCTCTAAAAAGGAAGGACACCTCAAGCTTCCCATCAGAATTCTGATGTAACACTGAATTCACAAGTGTAAGTATTTGCACGTTGACAGGCAAACTTTCTGGAAGCTGCTTAAAACCTTGTGAGCATGTGATCTTTGATATACATACACAAGCACCCAAGGCCATTCTGTGCTCGTGCATTGTCCCACGTGGTTGTACAAACATGTAAATTTAAACTTGCCATGCAGTGCAAGTTTTGTGTATTTTCTCCTTTTAAATTGCTCTGGCGTTTAACTCTCCTTTCCCCTCAGCAGAGTAGCTCTTTCAAGGAAGAAAAAGGATGCAAAGTGTCTGAACAGCAGTGGCAAAACAATTAATACAGAAACACAGCAATTTCTCCACTTCAAAAGCCTTGATGTGTCTGAAGTGTGAGCCAAACAAAGCAGACTCTCTCTTAGATGTGAATCTTGGAAAGGTTAGAGCAAAAGTTGGAATCTATCATTGTCATTGCAGTCGATATCTCATGAAAATGTAACTGTGATTTTATTTCCTAGGTCCTGCAACCTTCCTGCAACTCCCTCCATGTTGTCACTTGCCAGTCTCATGGTACTAAGAAGTACCGGAAGGCCACTGGATGTTCCAGTTACGCGTTAGAGGCAAAGCATGCTTCTACTAGAGCGCTCTTACTTTCTGATCAGTGCTTTCATGTCTCTCAGCCACGAGGTCCGAGCCTTCAGCTGTCCCCCAAGCTGTTCAACATTTCCTCTTTTAGCAGCAGGCACAAAAATCAAGATGAGTGTCCCCGTTATCATTCCCAGGAGTGGAGATACCTGCAAGAAAGGACAGGGAATTAGCACAGGAGTCATCACATTTTGCTTGGACTAGTCAGTGAGAAGCAGACTCCATTAGTTTCACAGCAGCATCTCGATTCTTGAGCACTAGCCAGAATCTGTGAGCACACTGGGGCACCCGCTCCTTTCCTTCCTCCCTGTCATGGCCTGGACTCTTATCTCCCTCTGGAAGCAGGCAGCTTTGGGAATGCTCTGATTAGGGCAGTCAATGTCTTTGTGTTATTTAAGTAGCAAGATTTGTCTAAATACAGTTCTTTAGTGGTTTAACTCTTTGGAAACCTACTCCCAGCTGGGCTAAGAGCCCAACCAGTTTCTGGGAGAGTGCAGAAGCCTTTTAAAGGCAATGAGGCCAAGGGAAGGACTTCTGGATATGGGGAGCCTGCTGGCTTTGAAAATCCTTGGTTGACAGGCATCCCTCTTCCAGCTAACCCAAAATGGCTTCTCATTTTCAGAGTACCTCAATGTACAGCAGGCCAAGAAACATTGAAAATTCAGGCTGGAAGACAGGAAAATGACAGTCAAGGGTTAAGTTTCCCAGTTTCCAATCCTTTCTCGAAATCAGAAGACAAAAATACAAATCTCTCAGTGTTTTTGCAAGCTACAAACACGATTCTTGTTTTGACACTGAAATTCCACCATTGTCAGAATGGAAAATAGCTCTGTTAGGAAAACAGGAACACAGATTTTTGCCAAACTATAATCTCTTCTATACATGCAATTTTTTTTTTTTTTTAAATCCTGTTCCGAAAAAAAATGCTTCCAGTAATAACCTGAGAATAGTCTTTACACACAGGGCAGTGTTTCATGTCTAAAGCTGACAAACCCAGAATTCTTCTAGGGAAGGGAAAGGGAAGACAAAAATATTTCAGAAGTGGAAAGTCAGGAAAACCCCTCATCCAGGGATAAACGAAGCCTGATATAGTATCCTTATTACAGCTGAACACAAGACACAGCACTGGTGAAAAAAAAAAAAAGGAAATGCTGGGATTTTCTAGGGTCATATAACTGAAAGTCTCTGATTTTTATCTAAAAGGTTAATCCCCCAACAGGGCAATATGCATTGATACTCAGGGATGCTCCAGTGAAACCCTGGCGGTACTGCTTGATCCAGAGATGAAGCTGCCACTTGCCAGTGTGCCCTTCTGTCTTCTTCAGCCCACTGAAGCACAGGCTATTCCTGACCTCCCGTGGATTTGTAGACCACAGGAGATCACAGAGGGAAGCTGCACCTAGGGGAATCTTGTACATATTGCAAGAACACAACAATTGCCACAGGGACAGAGGCTGCTGAGGGTAGTGGAGCACTAGCCCAGGTTGCCCAGAGAGGTGGTGGATGCCCCATCCCTGGAAACATTCAAGGCCAGGTTGGACGGGGCTGTGAGCAACCTGATGTGGTTGGAGATGTCCCTGCTCCGTGCAGGGGGGTTGGACTGGGTGGGCTTTAAAGGTCCCTTCTCACCCAAACCCTTCTGTGATTCCATGATTCTATAATGTATCATGTATAGTGGAAATCATGAGGTGCATATAGCCAGGATTTCTCAGGATAACTACGGAGACTTCATCTGAAGAGAAAGAACGTTAGTGATTCTTTCTTTGCATAAATTAATAATTTGAGTTTTACAGATAGAAACAGAAGAGCACTCCAATGTATCAACCTCATTAAAGCCCACTGACCAGGAGGAGGGGTTTGGGGGTTTCTTACTCCTTGTGCTGGCCTCTGTCAATTTTACATTTCTGCTCTTGAATGAGGTAGCCATTCTCTTGGTGTGAATCTGTAGGCTATTAAACTTTTCATATCAGGTTCACAGCTGGAAACTACTCTCCACTCTTCTAGATGCAGACAAACTATTCATGGTGATTTTTCCTGGCTTTGCCTACCCTTGCTGGACAGGGAGGGAATGGCTCGTGTCGCAGACGGGCACAGTTGCTTGAGACGGGAACCCATGCATTTCATCCTCTGCTGTTATAAGTGGTGTTGGCCTGAGCTTCATGAGGTTCATTGTCTTCATGAAGTGCCAGAGCCAGAGAATGCACCTCATGGGGGCTCATGCCACCCAGACTGCCAAAGGTCAGAATGCAGTTCTGCTGGGCCACTTCCTTCCAAGCTCTTTCAAGACATCTTTCTGTGCAGGATCTGTTTGTGCGTATGTGATTGGAGTGTATTATCTTTTCAACACATTTATCAAGGTCCCAAGAGGTCAAAATAGAAGGAAACTGACTGTCTCAGGGCAGAAAAACAAGCGGAAACTGGAACAAAGTGTTTTTTCCTCAAAGCAGGAAGTCATTCTCAGAGTTTCTTGACAGCAGGGGACTGAAAGACTGGAGTTGATTTAAGGCCAATGCTTCGTCTTCCCATCCCCAGGAAGAAATCATGGTTGACTGATAATAAAGTGATTGGAACATTCTTGCTCTCAGGCAGGAAAAAAAACCAAATACAATGAGCCAAAACCACATACCTTTCCCATTTGCTTAGAGAATGCATCTGCCATGCACTTAATATCCATAAATGCCATTTCCAATCCTTTACTTTCTATATACAGTAACAGATTGAGGAGTTGTGTGATAGAACTCTTCTTAACACTGACCAACCAATGCAACTCTTGTTATGAAGAGCTTACCCGCAAGGCCCAGTGCCAGTCTCCAGCAACTTGCTTCACACTTGACCCAGTGATGTATCCCAAACCACTGCAAGAAACACAAAGGTAAGCATCAAAATACCACAATCATAGCGCTTCTTAAGCAAAGATGTAAAAAGTCACATCTCTTCTCCTCTTCTCCTGTCAGCCATCACATGGCTTTACTGAACAGTCTGCTAAGCTTTGGAGATTGCCATCTATAATCACCCCCAAACTGGCCTTTTTACACAGACAGGCCCCAAAATCAAACCACAGACCCAAACCTCTGTTAGATATTGAGAGGATTAAGTCCCAGAATCAGGCTCAATGGGATGAATATTTGTCATTTCTTGCTAGCCATGGTTCACTGAATTCTCTATGTAAATACTTGGCATCCTTAGCCCTACTGGGAAAACATGATTTTCACCAGTTAAGGACTTGGCTATCTCTTTTTTCTCAAGAGTAAACGGGTTTTTGTGAGTCCTATCTCAGGGATGAGTGCTCTAACTTGTAAAATGTACCACCCGAAATCAGAAGTTTTTCCCTAAGTTGGAGGGGATTAAACTGCTGCCCATGCTTTCCCTGCTGGAAATGAACCCGCAATGCCACTTTTGCACAGGATGTTGTCCAGCTCTGGGAATCGGAATGCAAACTATGTGAACTCACCCTGCCTACAACCTCACAATAGAGGGTCAGCCATTATTTAAAAAAAATAAAATAAAATAAAAACAAAAAATCAGATTCCCTCCTGTCCCAACAATCAGATACTGCATTGGGCTGATAAGGGAACTCAAGGGAAAGAAAGCGCCAGAGGAAATAACTACTCCAGATCTGAGTCTGTCTCCTGCTTTCACGAGGCCTCTCTGGGTTCAGCTGTCCTTCACTGCTCTGCATTGAGACTGGTTGTGAACAATCATTCCAGTTTCCCTCTTCAGCCTTGTCTGCACTAGACTTCACAATTTCTACTAATTGCTGTTCCAGTGGCAACAGCACTAAAACAGACCGGCCACTGCTACTGCAAATACCAAGTCATCTAAGATTGGTTTGGCTGCATTTTCCAAACTTAGACTGGCCAAATTCAAGGTTGGACAGAATTTGAGCTTAAACTAAAACTATTTTTTAAGGTCAAAATTTCAAATTCTGTATGTTATGTAGCACAGAACTCTTGAAACCTCTGATATTTAGACTATCACATAGAAGCAGGTACCCATTCGCTCACTTTCAAAAACTCAGTCCAGTGTATTAAGAGATCTTGATTTCCCCATAATCTGAAAGACACTGGCTAAAGGCCCAGAGCTCAAACAAATCGAAGCAACAATTCAGAGAACCAGTGTAACATTACTCAAAATGATAGTTTCATAACACTAAAAAAAAGTCAACTAAAATATTTTTATTCCATTTCCACCCCATTGCTGTAAAAAGAAAAAAAAAAAGAAAAATCTCCTTCCCACCATTTCCCAAAAGTCACACATGAACCAGTAACAGGGCTAGAAAAAGAATCCAATTCCTGCAACTAATTAGTCACTGCTCACAATATTTTCCTGTCTAAACCATTCCAACCAAAGACAGAACTATCATCATTAGCAACCTAAGATCTGCAAACTTATTTGAAGAGAAAAGCCAAAAGCAGATGAAAGCAGTGGTAGGTCACTTACCTGCCAAGAGGAATTGCAAAGTAGAAGACAGACAGCATAAGGGTCCTCGTGTTTTTGGTGAAAAGGTCTCCTATGATGGTTGGTGCAATAGTGGAGTAACTTGCTTCACCGATGCCAACCAAACCTCGTGAGAGCACAAGGAGCCAGAAATACTGAGAAAAGAAATAAAACACCTTAGCAGGTCTTCCCTTGTCTTTTTGAATTCAGGAGGGACAACAGTGAAAGCTGGAAATAGGGAAATAAAAATCCATGTGACTGGAAAGTGACACCCCACCCCACCCCCCCCACCCCCCCGTATGCATTTATTTTTTAAAACCTCAGACTTTTCATTTGCCTCTTGCTGAGGAGGAAAGAGACAATTTTTTTTTTCCTGAAGATTTGTAGGCATGAAAGAAAAGTGGTAATAACACACATTTATCCAGCGACACTCAGGTAGACTTTTATAATACCGGCAGAAGACCCTGGGTTTATTCTCAGGATCCTGCTCTGGGATCCAGAAAAGCAACACAGCTGTGCACAATCCCAATCTCCCCGGAATGCCAATGGACAGGCTAAGAGAGGTGAAATCCTAAAGGCTCTTCAAAGGTATGGAAGAGTTGAACCTGCAATGCCCCAAGCTCTTGATTTTCTCCTTGATTAGAAGGTACTGATAGGGGAAATTTTTCACGGTGCTAAGCACCCATGTCGCTCCCCCTGCCTCAGTACATTGACATACCCTTCCGAGTAAAGGGCCATCCAACAGGACAAGGAAATGGGCTTCACATTCAGCACAACACAGCCTCAAATGGACAAGAAGGAATGGTTCATCTCATGGAACCTTCTTCATGGCCCATTGCCCTGTGACAGCCAACACTTTCGTAAACTGCAGGACCTGATTTTCAAGCCAGCCTCTTTCACTACACTTACAGCTTTCTGGGTGCTGCTGCGTGAAGGCATGAGGTACAATACTTCGACGCCCAAATACCTGATAGATGAGCACAAGCAGATTCTCAGACATCTAAGCAGCTTGAGCTACACCCAGCAGTAACTGCAGGTGCAGAAATTTAACAGTCAATTGCACAAAACCGTAAGCAGAGGGACATCTGTTTTTCCAAATGTAACCTCTACAAATCCTCAGTTTACTCTTATCTATAGATCATTTGTGACAAGAACAGCAGGGATTATATTTCCTTAAGCATAAAGGTGCTTTGAGAACAATGACATTACTGATTCTCCTCCTTCAGATGGGAAATAATTGAGTTTGAGGGAAGTGACCAGCTTTGTGCCCTGCAGCAGAGCTGAGCCAGAGCACAGGGCTCTCCTCAAAGCTGGAAGATGCCATGCAGACATCAAGACACGTGCCTCAGTCATAAATGTATCCATCAGCAGACAAAAATCTACCACTGACATGTTTTCATTGTTTTTCTCACTGTAATCCTCTGGTTGAAAAGAATCTCTTGAGGATTCCTTCAGTCTCACCAAACAAATACTTTTGTGCACTCTTCACTTCCTCTGATTTTGATGTAAATTCTGCATCAATACCTATTTTCTGAGTGTGTACAAGTTCCTTGTTTGCCGGCAGAGGGTTTGCAGTGCTGCTATCACCCATGTCTCTCCCATAAGCTGCACCTACGTAGCAGACACGCGTGGGTGTATGCAGAAAGGGCAATACTGTGACTCAAGCTGTTAATTTATGCCAATTACCCAATGCTAAACCACTGCATGGCAGAAACATGCTGACAACGATCGGCGCACAGGTAACCAATGTATCTGGAATGAGCAATAGCATTCGTAACGTGCGGGGTGACTTAGTCACGCAGAATTAGAAAGCGGGGGAACCGGAGGCTGGTTTTGGTTTCTTACGAGGTTCAGGTCTGGATCACAGAGAGGCACAACAGTCACCTGCCCGACTCACAGTGAGTGTGTAGACAGCACTGGTTACACCTGTAGAATGACAAGTTTGCCAATGCACTGGACCTTCCTCAAACTTGAAATGCCTACATAAAAATGACACGAGTTTGTGCTCACCATCCAGTGTCACTCCCAGTGAATGCACTGGACAGGAATTTCCTTCAAATAATGTTGTTATAAGGTTCCTCTTACATCCTTGCGTAAAGCAGGAAAACTGTAAAGTTTCCCTATTGTGGTAAAGAGTGATGGGTTCCATCAATACCAGTGGATCAGAGTATCAGTACAATGAAATCATCTCAAAAGGTAACGTGTTCATTCTTCTCCACCAGTTCCTCCTCAAATCCTCCTCCCTGGCTTATCCCATGCTTACCCACTCCAAATATCTGTTTAATATTTAAACTACGTTCTCTGAAGCAACAGCATCCACATTTAAATCATGAGATTCTGACTTCAGTTGGCAATAAAAGCCATCTTATAAAAGCATAATCTACATAAAGACTTGAATGGTATTGCCCTTCTGCAATGATATATTCACGACGACAGACAATGCAGCTATTTAGGTGTAACAACCAGGCAAAACACACACAAGTCTAAAACAATATGAGGGAATGATTTATAATCAGTTCTGTGTTGCGCCTGGTTTTAGAATCACAGAATGGTTTGGGATGGAAGGGACCTTCAAGGCCACCCAGTCCAACTCCCCTGCAAGGAGCAGGGACATCTCCAACCAGATCAGGTTGGTCACAGCCCCGGCCAACCCGGCCTGGAATGTTTCCAGGGATGGGGCATCCACCACCTCTCTGGGCATCCTAGAGCTCTGTATCTAGGATTAAAGAGCTATGCCTCTTCTTATCCCGCTGAGAGATCTCATCTGGATCTTTGGCTAGCACACATCCTACTAGAACCTCTACAACCAAATTCTGCAGTAATTTGTTAGCAAGCTAGAACCCCCAATCTTCTATCTCTAACCAGTCGTCAAAACTTAAGCTTTTGTCATCTCTGAAGAGGGACAGCTCCCCAAGACAAGAATTCCTCCTTCCAAAGAACGGCCTAATCTTTTCATTTTTCAAATAGGAAGAAAAAATACAAACAACCAAACAACTCCAAAATTCTTACGCTGCTATTCACTGAGCCCACAGACATACCATGAACCACTGAGAACCCCATCCCAAAACCACTACGTGTGCAACGCAGACAACTGCTATGTGGTGTGTGTATTTATGTACACGCACAGCCACACGCACATCCCTCTCCGCGAGTGTACGCAGACATGACAACCAGCATAAACAACCGGAGAGGCAGCCATCAGCCGCGCAGAGGAAGCACCCTGGAGCAGGACGCTTCCACCATTTCCTTTGCATCAGGTTTGCCTCCAAGTGCTTTTTCCTCTCGGTCCCAGCCCTGGATTCCCAGCAGTTTGGTGAGACAGAAAGGGCTGATGCCAGCCAAATTCTTCTCTACATCATCTGCGCGTACAAGCAGCAGAGGCAGCTACGACATTTAAGTGAATTTCACTGATCCCCAAGCAGAAAGGTATATGTATTAAAGCAGCTTATTCCTTTCTGCTTTACTTTGGAACTCTTCTGTAATTTGTTCATCTGTGCAAATAGTTCTCACTCTGGCAGGAAAATGGAAAACATCTGAGTCAGCATTCAGCACCTGAGCTTACTCCTTTTTGAAGCCCAGCAACCTCAATACTTCAGAGTCTCTTTCTCTGGGTCACTGCTTGCAACTGAAGTTTTTTGAAACAAAGAGCTACCACAGTGAGCTCTTCATTTGTGCCTTTAATTTTGGTTGGCACTCATGTCAGAGATGTCCACGCCTCCACGAGAGCTGCCGACATCTCCTGGTTTGTAGAGACACAAGGGTTTTCTCTGAATGTCCGTGTGGCAGAGATCCCCTGAAGTCCTGCGGAGCCTGCGGCAGCGACGACCACGCTGCAGTGGAGCCCCGTGGCACCGCCTCAGGTGTGGAGAGCTGGAGAGGGGTGATCATGAGCTCCTGATCCATGTGATGGGACTGCTATGAGCTCTGGGGGAAATGCAAGGATGTGCTCCGAGTCCCTTTCACCAACTTGTACGCACCACAAAGGGGCTGATGAGACCAGGCCAGGGAGGATTCCAGTATACAATAAACCAGCAACACATGGGAAGAATGGTGGCTGACAGAGACACAGAACCACCACAGCCTTCCTGGGAATGTCCCTCCAAGAGATGCCATCACAGAAACTAGTGCACAGAAAAAGCACTCGTACACGCCTACGTGAGGGAGAAAAGGCGAATGGACCTGCTCTCCTCTTCCCATCCCCTGACTGTGTGGAAGGAAAACCATGCTCCAGCTCTAAACCAAAGAGTTTATTACTTTGTGATTTGAAGACCAACAACCGAAACAAAACAGAAACCCAATCCCCCAAAAGAGATGAGTTCTGGAAGGGATACAAATCCTTCTGCCTCGGAGAACGCACCAATCACTAACAGGAACGCGCTACCTACTGACTTCTAAATTTCTCAAACTACCAGCAAACTGCAGGCAACACCAGTTGACCGTGGGGACAGACGGACCCAGTCTGATTACTGGTGCCAGTGACACTGTCCCACCAGAAGCTACAGCCCTGACACAATCCTTTCAGAATTTTCATCTGAAAAAAAGCTTCATGATTTGAGTTAAATATTTATAACATGCCAAAAGATGGTTCGTTTACTTTCTCTGCAGCATATGCCATGGTTTATATTCACATTTTCAGACTGTACTCTCAATCTCACGCACACATAAATGTTTGATGGCCTAGGGCACATGACCAGCTTTAATCATGTTTGGACAAACCTCCTAATTATACATTTATCCTCGTTGTATAGGCCATTGAGTGAGTAATATGTGTTTTACTAGGTCTAATTACAGCTTTAACTTCTTTCTCTTTTTTTAATTAGCTAACAAAAGGAATTAAGCCACAGTTCTTTAAAAGATTAGCTGTCAGTGATAAATCTATAATCTGCCAAATATGTGTACAGCTCTGACCCACCAGATTTACTGTCTAAAGAATCATATGATCCTGAAGCTTTGGTTATTAAGCATTTGCATTTGAATGTGGAGTCGCTTGTACGGGTGTGATAAAAGCAGCTCAGTACACGTTTCCTTCAGACGAGGGACACGGGGACCGAGGAGATCACACAGATATAGCCAACCCAGTGCAAACTACTGGTGTGCGTGCACAGCACCAGCGCAAGCCATGTTTTGAACCAATGTTACTGGTCTAAAAGAAGGATTTTTATACTGCTACAACACCTGCACCCTTTCCTGTATGAGGATATTGAGTTGATATATGGATTCTGCATTTAGCTTCTGCAAAAGAGGGCTCAGCACCATGAAATTCCACATTCAAACTGCTGAGGTTTGCCGTATTTTCTTTCTTTTCTTATAGAAACATTATGCAACAAACAAGGCTATAGAGTCGGGGTTTGCATCCTTGGAAAGATGTGCACACAGCCATTCCTGCCACTAGGCAGCTAGGATTGCCACACAGAGCCTAAAACACCTGTGTGTGGAATGGCAACAAACTGAGTAGAAAGCATTGCGATTGATTTAATTTCCCTGGGTTTCTAGAGCAAACTCAGTTAAACTGTACTGCAGTTACACTCTGGTATTTCTCCAGCTGGCAGGATCTTGCCCTGACAACATCTAGGGTACGATAGCAGTCACAAGTTATCCGTTTGATCAACTGACGACAGATAAATCCGATATACCGCAGGAGTCAGCTGACCAAAGTTAACCCCCCAGCTCAAACGTGCGTTCAGAGGCTGACAGCAGCGGTCCCTTTTCACAGCTACACTCATCCGCCCTTCCCGAGCGGAACCTGTATCTTGTGGCCAGGCAAACACCCCTTCCTCTTGCACTCCACTAAGTTTTCCCAGCTGTACCGGTATTTTGCAGGGATCTAAGTGGTTAAAGATGACACACCACACCCTTCACCGCAGGTGGGAAAAGAAGAACCATTACCCACGGTGCAAACCAAAGCAGGAACATGCTTCTGAGTATCAGTGTTGTGACTAAGAGCATTGGCTCCTGCAAACACACAGTTCAAATTCCAGTTCATTAGCTGAGAGTCACTGGAAGAGCTGAGCAATGGAATGAGGTTACAAATGCAGGTGACATATTTGCCTAAACACTGAACGTTCCAATTCTCTTAGCCCTCCCGGTAACAATGGGGTCACCTTTAAGAATCTGAAAGTTTCCAAGTCAAACAGGGACATTGACATATCGTAAAAGACAAGATGACATTAAACAACGATGTTGATGTTTTACATTCCATTCTGTGTCTGGATGGATGACAAAGGCTACAGCAGAACAGATAAGCCTAAATCCATCTTCCACCTCTCTGCACTCCTAAAGCTTTACAAATTTTGAATACATATAACCAAGGCACCTGGCTTCCATTGGTGGATACAAGTCCTGGGTCCACACACTCATTAGGAATGGTGTGTCAAATCTAGATATGGACCATAAAGTCCCATGCCCTACCTTCCCAAGTGTGTTCCCAAGAATGGTTCTGACTCTCCTTTAATAAAAGCAGAATAAGTATTGTAAAGAGCTGGAGAAGTACCGGTGAATTGTTCCGTGCCAATCCTGAAGAACATGTCTTCCTGTCCAGTCCAGCCCAGACTTTTAATTTTATGCCAAATTTTGGCCATTTGATAGTTTACCATTTGGGAGATCTTTGTGCAAGAACAAAGGAAGATGGGTATCTACCTTTATCTACAAGTAATCTTAACTAATCCCTTATGGGGATTGCCAGCAGAGAGACCAAAATACAAAATAACATGGGGGCAGAACTGTTCACTGGGATCTTTTGTTGGTCGGTACTTTTCTCTCCCGTTAATAGGTTGGGTAAGTATTGTTTTCAGGATTTCCTACAATCAAAAGGAGTTGATTATGCTCAACCTCTGGGTGGCATAGATAGCGACTAGCCGGGGTACATGCTTGTGTGGAGCCTGGTTGGCGACAGGTTGATGAGTTATCAGCTCTGATGCAATGCTGCAAGCTATCAGTATTTTATCGGTATTCTCTAGAGATACAAGTGCAGTTAGAGGTTCATGTTACAATTACCTGCCTGATAACTGTAACTATAAACCACCCTTCTCACCTCCAACAAGATGTTTTTCCCTTATCAGACACGAGTCATGCTGGCAGGCTAGCCTGGGGCAGATTCACTGCAGTTGCTGGTTCTTTTGCCATTTGGCCCACTGCAGAGATATGACTGGGTTTAGATTCCTCTTTTCTTCCCTCATTTTGCATGTCATCACTTAACCCATAACTACTTTTCACTTTCCATCTCTTTACAGTAAAATCACAAGTCACTACTGCACACAACATTTCCCGTAACTTCTATCAGATTTATGTTCTACAGTCTCCTCCCTTCAAATTGAACTCTTGATGCCAAGCCCATCTTTCATCACCATTTTCAAACTGCTCTTCTCCTTTGCATGTACATCACAGAATCAGAATCAGTTGAGAACGGAAGGGACCTCTGGAGACAGCCTAGTCTAAGCCCCCTTCTCAAAGTGGGGTCAACCACAACAGGCTGCTCAAGACCATGTCCAGCTGAGTTCCGAATATCTCCAAGGATGGAGAAGCCTCACTGGACAGTCTGTTCCAGAGTTCGAACATCCTCACAGTAAAAATGTTTCTTGTTAAGTTTAAATGGAATTTCCTATATTTTACTTTACACTGCCTCATCATCTCATTTGACACCACTGAGAAGAGTCTAGCTCCATCTTCACTGCCTCCTATCAGATATTGATACACACTGAAGCAGCACTACAGGCTCTCTAGGGACGGAAGCACATTTCTAGAGTGCAGATGCCACTTTAGCAAAGGCAAGATATTAAAAGTCTCAGTGAAAACCATACGGCAGACACCATCTCATCCACTGCTTCTCCGTTGCATTCACTCTAAATGGGTTTTTCTTCACTTTGTTTCCCCGAAGCCTTCTTGGCCACGCGAAGTATATAAGTTTAAAAATGTGTGTCCAATGAAGGACACTTCTCTTACCCCAAGGTCTTCCTCTGAACTCTGACAGGCAGGTCACTAACACTGAAGTGAAAATGCCCGGCTTTCTTTCAAGTATTCGCACATTTTATTCACAGACTCACATTCACATTATTCACAGATGTTTTTTACATGCTGGCTAGAGGTTATAAGCACGATACAGATGAGACCACTATATCAAGATTTAATAGCAAGCTACTGAGCTATTGAAACCTTGTATGCTTGATTAATCATCTGCTCAAGGATCAATATATAAACCCTTTGCAATAAGGACGGACTTATACCACAGCTCCTAAAGCAGGTCTGATTCTTCCACAGCATCCATCTACGCTATGTCGAGCACTTCAAGACTTTGGCTCGTTTGGTATGCGCTAAGTGTCCTACCAGCTCTCAGCTCCTCACCTTTGAACAATTCCCTTTTGGGAAAACTCAGCTGGTATTCTGAGCCCCACAAGGAGGAGAAGAAAGACTACAGCAAGTAGAAAGAGAACAAAATACATATTTAAATACAGAAATGAGCAAAGGAGATGAAGCAAAGTCCACTCACCTTTCCTTTGATTGTCTCTAGTGTTTGTTAATGGCTTTAGTTCTCCCAGGTGATCTGTTCAAGCACACTTAATTGAACGTGGAAAGTTTTGTCTGGAAATGCACTTAAGATTCTGGCTGATTAAAGCGTCCTTATTTTATGAGATTTATATTATTATTTCCTTATATTATTATTTTAACAACTGGATACCTACAGATAGGCTCTGAGGTGAAGCACCTAATTAAGCACTCTGGAGATAAGCACACAAACAAAACCACCCTGGCAGCAGCAAGACTCCCACAGCGCTTCCCAGAGTTGGCAGGGAGCTGCTGTGTGCTTCACGGGTACAAAAATCAGGGCCAAGATTTTCTTAGCTACTTGCAAATTCTGGATGTGAAATTCCCTTTCAACATTAAAATTGCAGCGTCTGAAATCTCAGTTCCCATCACTGCCCTCCCTTGAAACCAGTGGCAGTCCTGAAAGACTCTTCAATTCTTTTTCAGTCATTTTTGGGTAGCACAAACAGGAAAAAAAAAAAAAAAAAAAAAAAAAGAGTAAGCCCAATTCCCATTCTCCATCCAATTAGGTAACGTAATTACAAGACACTGGGTGATGAAGCAGCACCACCAAGTCCTGACAATAGTCTCAGCTAAGACATTTCAGCTTACTAATTGAAGGGCTTTTCATCTGATTGACCTGCCTGTGGTAAAAATATTACATGACACTCAAATGGTGGGATTTATGCTCTTCTCAATTTGGTCTCTGGGTCATTAATATTGCATTAATGACAGGGGTCTGGAATGTAATTGGAAGGAATGGAACAGATTAGCTTGCTTATCCGCGAGAACAGCGTCCAGCAGAGCGCTACGTGCATAGCTACTTTAAAACAGATCTTAAAGAAAAAGGTTGATTTTTTCAAATAAATCACAGGGATCATAAAGAGCCCCGTGCTACCAGTGCCTGCTAGAACATTGAGTTAGAGCACTTCTCATCCCTGTGGCTCTGGTGTAAGACACTGAGGAGTCTGCAGCGTTTCACGTGGTTGAAATAGCAGTCATTTATCTGTGTTACAAAACCAGTACATGCAGCTTGGCCAGAATGTATCTTCCCAAACTGTTCCTCTGAGAACCTTAATAGTTCTGGGTCGGAAGCAAACTGTTGCTTTTTGTTCCAGATCTGTCAAGTGGGACACACTTATCAGCACTTGCAACCAATATCTCTGGCATTAGGTGCTATCACCATTCCCTTCCTGAGATCTGCAAAGACAACCATAACATCACCACAAAAACAGGGATTGGGAGAACTACAACGTATTTTTGTGACTATGGAAACAATGCAAGGTTCTTGACACATTTTCAAAGACCAACAGCTGGAATATGACCTGGCATACATGAAACTAAGAAATATTCATAGGCGGTAACACATTGCCATGTTCCAGCCACAGATGAGTCGCAAGCGAAGACTGAATCCAATCAACCCAGCTATAAACAGATACCAGATTTTTCAGAATAAATAGTTACAAGCCTTGATACATAACACCAACAACATCTCTGCCCTCAATGATGTCTACAGAAACGTGTGAGATCTAACCACATCAACCCTATGGGCTCTCTCAGCTCAAACACTCTTTGGTTTGGGCCAATTCTGAAACAGAAGTTTAGTCAAATCCAACAGACAGGTCTGCTTCTTGGAGAGCACCACCCCATGTTCCTATCCCTGATAACCACAGAAACTAGGATCTCTCAGCACCCTTTGAAAAAAAGGATCAGCCACTGACTGAGACGCACGGGTGTGAATGTTTTGCCCGAAATACAGGCATCTGCAAGGGTAGAACAAGTTTTGAGAGTCCATGAAGGACACATTTCAGGGGAACGCCTCAAGGTTTAAATTAAATTACCATGAAGTTGTAGTCCCAGCCTCTTTACCTGTACTTTTGGCTTCACTGATCCTTGGGATATTTTACTGCATATGCTAGAAGTCTAAGTACATCAGGTCATCAGACCTTTCAGGCAACTCTGCTGAAAAACCACCTGAACCATTCCAAACTCTGCAGGGAAATGTTTTCTTCCTACTTTCTGCGTTCACACTTCTCTGGCTTGCTGACTCAACTGAGCTGCAGAAGCCTCGTGAGAAAGGCTGACCTTGCAGTACGTTTGGCCTGCATCTGAGAGATGCCTCATTTTTAGCATCAGATTTTAGAGAGAAACTGATGCAGGCAATTCCTTGTACCTAGCAGCTTCTTATTGATGATCTCCTGTGAACAGTTGTTATATTGCTAGTTGAAGCATTATTCATTCGTGAGGTTTTGTCATGCTGTAGCTCCGTTTCATTCTCTACAGCCAGCCTGTTTGACAAAATGCCAATCCTATTTGGTTGTATTACATGCATTTGCAAGTTTTGTCACTATTTCTCATGAGACTACGCCAACCATGTTTTTAGACATGATGATCAGCACCATTCCCAGGGATTTCTAGCTCAAAATCTATTACATGGGTTTGAGATTAGTACTCTAATCCAATGTTATCTGAATTGCAAATGCAGCGTTTTGTGCAGCATGTGAACTTTATGCATTTAGAAGAAATGTCAACACTTCAAAAGACTGATTTAGCACCGGGTACTGTAAGACATTGCCCATCTTCGCACTGTCTGTGCGGTATTCAAAATACAATGGTCCTTTTTCAGCCTTTCTGCATGACCCAGGAGGTCACAGATTGTGAGTGCCACTGAAGAAGCACTTACACTTCCTACAGTATTGTCGATGCTTTTGTATCAGCAGGCAACCAAGAGCTCCACCAAAGAACACAAGCCAGAGGCTGAATAACACTTCCCCTCTCTCCTGCATCCTGATTTTCAGGATAATATGCACAACTTTCAAGAACAACCAAGGCCCTGCTAATACAAACTTTAAATTTGTTTCCAGGCCTCCTAATGAGCCTAAAACTGGGTTGAATTGTTTTGTCTGTGAGGCAGCCCTAACCAAACTCTCCTGAAGCACCATGCTGCTTTCAAAGCCATCAGCTGCCTCACTGACATCCATGCTACGCACATCTCAGTTTACGTCCTTAAACAAAGGGTAGCATTTCTCCGGACCCACGTTTGATCACCCCAGCGAAGCATGAAGGGACATGTTCTACCCCACCAGCTTGGTCTCCTCTCAATACCCAATCACCTAGGAAGTTTCTTTCCAAAGGAACAGGATCACATGGTGCCATCCGGACACTGCAGGAGTACCTGGCTTTGCCTCCTGGACTCCTTGGACCAAGCCAGGCTTCCCCACTACCACATGCAACAGTGGAGCACTGCACTGGGAATGTTCCTTAGGGCACAGCACTGCTGCAAGGATCACATTAAGCTGATAGGAAATTTTATAATTCCTTACTCTATAGTCTATCATTTGCTTGGAAATGTACATGCAGCACTACTTTTTGGGGTTTTTTTCCTTCTTTTATTTTTTAATTTTTTTCCCCACTAGCTGATTCAATCCCAGTCTATTTAAGGAGCATTTTTTCTTTCTTCCATTCCTACAATGTTTTGAATGAGGCTGAGCTTAACATGTAATAATGATTTATAAAGCATAATTACAAAGACTTCAAGTAAGACATCCTTTTTGTGTTCCATCAGCATGCTCTGGGGTTAGGCCTCTGCTGCAGTATGACAAGCAGAATATACATTTTAGTAGACAACACAAGGAGAAGGAATGTTTTCAAGACACACACAGACTGGCAAGGAAATAAATATGCCTTCTTCCCTCTGCCTCCTCAGCAAATAACTGACCCAAGGTGAGATCTCCTGCACCATAAAAGCAGGACAGGCGGGATGATGGCTATAGGCAGGCATTGCTTCCAAACCATCCGTAACTGACACAGCAGCTGAACTTCCCTACTTTTCACAAACCCAGACTGTAAATTCAGGTTTCTGTATAAAAATGGGACAAAGCTGTAAAGGTCTTTGGCCTGTAAAGATCTTTCATGCTGGCACCACGGTCCCCAGCTGCTCTCTGAAGGCATTTTCATGACCCAGTGAAACAGCACCAAATGCAAGCATATTGATTCCAAAAGAGATAGCGTCTGACTCAGTTCCCACAATAACACACAAAAGGTTCCCACAGACTTCCAAAGGAGGAGCTGAATCAGAACCACAATCACAGAATCTACGATAATGATTTCAACATCTTCCAGTAACCCAGATAACCAACAGCTCTCTAAAAAAAGAGGGTAGGCATACAAGGAGCCCTCACGGACACCCACTGCGAATCAGCGTTAAGCCTCCAGCCTGCTGCTGGATGCTCTCCCAGCACAAACCTCTGTCCAGCTGCTCTAGAAAACGCCCGAGCTCCGACAAGCAGCTCTGATGTTTCAGAGCAAATCGCTGCCTTCATTTTAACGAACTGGCAGCAGAAGCCTCTGCAGCAGATCCTCAGATATTGCATTTCAGGTCAATTAATGACCCAAAGGCAGGCAGCAGAGGGCAGGGGGCACAGTCACGAACACAACCATGCACGATGGGGGTGATTCGAGGAGTTTGGATGCAACGTGGTGCCGAACAGCCCCTACCTGGGGAAGGTGGGACTTCAGGGGTGTAATCTTGATTGCTCTCGGGTTGTGGAGGGGAGAGCAGAACCGATCCTGCTCCAGACACTCTGCAGATGGGACATGGAATGTACGGTAGAGATATTCCTTATGGTAGTTTCTTGAAGTTCATTTTTCTCATCACACGAATAAGCTTTCTGAGCAAGCTTTGGAGCTATACTCTGTCTCTCTCCTGGCAGTCATCACCAGCTGTGTTTTCAATAACTCTTCCCAAATGGTTTATAGATACATACATGCAGATACTGGCAGGAAAAAAACAACACTTGGAGCAGAAAATATAACACTTCAATTTCTGATAACACCTATGAAAAGTCTTTCTTTTCAATTCCCATAGAAACTCTCATACTTCCTTGTCCAGGGAGCATGGACTTGGTTGTTTTGATCCAGTCATAGCTAGGGCTGGAGAGTCAAGTAGCCAGGAATACACAAAGGAAGTTTCTCACAGCAGATCGGCTGCAGGAACCTGACAATTCCTACCTGCCAAGAGGTTACCCTTGGTGGGGTAACTCCATCTCCAGCAGCCATACGGGTGTAGGCACACATAACCAGTCCTGAGGTGGGTTCAGCTGGTCTTCTGATGGGCAGTGCCACCACCAGCAGTGCCAGTGAGTCTTCCAAGCAGCGGGCTGCTGAAGGGGGAAGCAGGTCTGAAGGTGGCTGGGGGAATTACCTTTCTTCAGGCCCTCTGCTTTCAGATAGACAGGAGGGGGAAAGTGAGGCTGAATCAGTCCACAAAGAATTTAACTTTGCAGTGTAAATGGAGATGAGAGCCCTTATCTTTATTCTCTCTTCTGGGACTTCAGAGCCACCTAACTCCAGCACAGCATCCTTCCTGACCTGGGACCCACTGATGCCCAGCCCCCAGCACAACAGCTCTGCTCTGGTGAGGAAGGAGCCGTGATAGCTGGGGAGGAGAGGAGATTTAGAGATTGGCACATCTCATCTGAACAGAGCAGAGGCAAAGCAGGAGCAGGTTACAGCTCCCAGGTAGTGCAGCGGGCACTATACCAGCATTGCACACCGGGCCGTAACAGCAGCGCTCCGTATTTTGCGTGCCGGCAGCTCCGGCGGTCAGAACAGCAACGCTACCGCAGTGTATTACCCACCCTAATCTCTTCCTCCGGGATAAGAGCGCACGCAGTGGACTCTATTTTTCCTGAGCACTCCAGCAAAAGGGCAAGCGCGCAGAAATCCAAATGTCAACACCACATGCTCATCTGTAGGGTTTCAGTACCACACTGCAGGCTGGCAAAATACACCGGAGACAACTCACAGCTTTTCCCCACAAACCTCCCAGGCTGGTTCCAGCACACTGGGTTCTGGAAAGCCACACAGGCTGTCAAGGGCTGCGTATGACGGAGGGGACACGCCCAATGTGTGCGCAGCAGACTTCACAAAGTGGCTTGGGAGAATCTCATTTGCCTTCTTTCTAAAAGAGAGGTCTGCTCAAAAATAATAGGATGGAACAGCGGGATATAAACACTCCAGTAATTCATGATGGCTTCAAAGACAACACTTGGTACCCTTCTTACATACAGACGATGGCTTGGGGCCTTTCGTTTTGTTTGCTTCTGTTTTTCAAACTGTGGATTTATCTTACACAGTGGAAACAAAGGGGCAGAAGCTGCTTGTTTTATAACACAACTTCTGCCAGAGCACATGAGACTAAAGGCTTTTTTTTTTCCCTTGGAGTGAATCATAAGTGTAGGGGTGTGGGACTGGTTTGTGTTTACATTTTTTAAAATTAAGCTAGCTAACCACTTGTTCCATACTGCACACAATTTGTTGCTTCTCTTTTAGCACTCCTTGAAAGACAAGCTTTGGAAATAAATATACATGTGGCAAGTCTGAAAGTCAGGGCTTTAGCAAGCACTGCAGGCTAACTGGGATTCCACAGTGGACTATTTACTTCTCTTTCAGAGATAAATCAAAAGGAAAGGAAAAGAAAAAAAAAATTAGTCAAAATACCTATCCAGATTAACTTGCAGTGGGAGCAAAACGATTTGATCGTGCTAGCGATATCAACATTTAAACAGAAATATTTACCAAGAACAGGAGGATTCAAAAGCGCATTCCTGCTTTACCTTGTTAATGTTTTGCCTTTCCATTTCCAGACTTTCTCCAGTCCGCAGTTCTGATGTCTCCAAGCAAACCCACATTACCACAGCCTGGTCTGGTTGATTATGAGGTACGCTTGGTCTCCCAGCCCCGTGGAGCCAAACTACTTAGCAGAATACTTTGCTCATCTGTAAACCAGCATCCCCTTTACACAGAAATACACTTTAATCAAGGTGGTTCCATGGGAAATAGCAGTACTTCACAGGATGGGGAGAACAGTCTGCAACTTTTGACTCCCAACTCTTTGTGGTGTCTGCCCATGAGGGAGAGGGGTCCTGATGGCTCCAAATCTTGTGCTAAGAGGGGTAGGAAGGTTAGCACCAAAAGTTTCATCCACAACAGATTTCTGGCTGTTGTAAGAACTGTTACTATGACTAATAGATGTGGATATCCAAGCAGCCAGAAACAAACTCCCAGCACGTGGCCTGATCGCTCCTGATAACCAACTTGCTTCACACAAAACTGTTGAGAAGGAGAGAAATGGTGCAACTGGGATTATGGACTCTTTCCAATGACACCCTGGAACGTAAACCAGCTCAAGATGATCAGCCACAACACAGGCAACCAGGCACTATGCTCATCAAAATGCTATCTAGAGCAAAAATTGGCTGTGTATTAAATCAGAGTTTATATTCATAGAATCACAGAAGGGTTTGGGTCGGAAGGGACTTTCAAAGCCCACCCAGTCCAACCCCCTGCAAGGAGCAGGGACATCTCCAACCAGATCAGGTTGCTCAAAGCAATGGAGCATCCATCTATTGACACAGAGGAAGGCAGACATATATTTAGCTTTTTGTGAGGATGGAAATGCATCTCTGTAAACAAACTCCATGGAGCCTGTGTGCTCAGTGCACTTCTTTGTGGTATGATCCTGCACTGCCCAGCAGCTCGCTGATTTTTTACTGATTTATTACAGAGCATGAGCCAACAACCAGAAAGTGTTTTGTCAAAATGCCTGCCAAAAGCCAAAAACAACACAAGAAAGGGTTTTGCAGGCAAAAGTACCAAAATTTATGTGCCTGCAGGTGTAGAACTGATTATAAAGCCTGCATGAAGGGAGGTAATGTCTAAGCAGGTGTTTGTACTTAAAAAATACAAATTAAGGTATAGAGACACTTTGTTGAAGTTTCTATAAATGGAGTTAATCTAGAGATACAGCTAAATATGTATCAACTTTAACTAATTTCAGACTAATGAACGAGCTTGTTAACTACTTTTTTAATGCAACTTTCATTTTAGGAAGTGCTAAACAGTGTATACAGAACACGTACCAGAGACACTGTACAAAAACTCCTTTCTTAATTTGTATAGAGAAATTCTGTGCTAATATAAACTGTCAAATCACATTATCCAAAAGAATTAAAAAGTGACCTTTTCAATATTACCCCAGTCTCATTACTCCTGATTATTTTCTTTAGTTAAACTTATCATTAGCTATTTTTATCCACAAAACCAAATGTATTTATGGAATTGTTCTCTGATGACAGTATTTATTTGGGTTTCTTATTTGGATTTGTTTTAATGTAATTTAAGAACTCATGAACAGTAACCAAACATTTCTGTATCTATTTGTCTTTTGCTATGCATGGAATTTGTACATCGTTGTTTTCTGTAACTATCACCCCCTGTATACTCTAGAACTATCCTTAAATTTTTGTCTGGTTTTCTTTTTCCCCCCTGAGAGCCTATTATTTCATTATTTAGTAGCTGCTAGCAGATGAGAGATTCATTCTTCATTTATTTGACGGTCATTATCCATGTTAAAAGCCCAAAGATATTTGGTAATAAATAACTAAAGCTATTTTAATAACTGGTTACAAACCTTATGCAGTGCTCTCTAGCAACTATGTGTCTACACAGTGTGTACATCCTCCCAATTCCCTGTTTTATCTGCACGTTTTCAGTCACTACCTTTTTAACCTAAAGAGCATGAAATAGCACATAGATAGTATCTCCGATGAACTGTTTCATTGTGCTCTAACCCTTTTCAGCAGATCAAAGTCCACCTCTCTGAGGTGGTTTCTCACTCCACGTCCTTTCCTTACCACGTGGGTATTTCTTTATTGCGCAACTTGACAGTAGGAGAGATAAGAATTAGCCTGTCCTTTTCTGTCTACTTGCTGGCACAACAAATTACAAAAAATCTAGATATTCACTCAAATGGTAGCACTTTCATTGCTCTCCTTTAGGTCTCCAAATTTTAGCCAAGAACTAATATTATCAAGATGCTGCCAAAAACCTTTACAAATGGCATGCCTTCAGAGTCCACCAGGTCTGTAGAATCACAGAAGGGGTTGGGTGGGAAGGGACCTTCAAAGCCCACCCGGTCCAACCCCCCTGCAAGGAGCAGGGACATCTCCAACCAGATCAGGTTGCTCAAAGCCCCGACCAACCTGGCCTGGAATGTTTCCTGTAGCTGCTTTCTGCCTTTGTTAAGCTGTCACTTTCCATTTACACCCCAAATTTGAACCCTGCTGACGTGCACTCTATTTAATTACACAGTGATAGCATGCATGAGGCACTAGGCACTGTCAAAATCTGAAGAAAGGCAATCCCTGAAGACAGTTTGCTATTTCTACTGAATGGCTCTCGTTTGTCACCTAGTTCAGTATTTTTGCTTTTGCCACATAAAGGAGTTTTCAATGGGCTTAGCCTCTACCAACTTGCTCCTCCTAGCCTTGTGTTTCCATGTTGACTTGGATGGGAGTACTTATCTACTTACAGTACTCTTACTAATGCTTTTATTTGTGCCACCGAAGAGTTTTTCATATTTCAGCTCCTAGCCTTCCTCCCTGATAAACACATATACAGTGTTAAAAGAAAGAAAAAAAATTATTACGAGAGAAGAGCCAGTGTTTTGCTCCTCAAATGAATCCTAGAAGACAAAGATCAGGAAAAATGCCTAGTTAGTCACTGCACAAAAAAAAAAAAAAGCTGCATCAGCTCTTCTCTGACCCTTTTTCTCATTAGTGCTTTCAAGAATTCACCTTGTTCAATGTGGCATGACTTCCCAACTAGAGATCAAAAAGGATACCAAACTGGGAGGGACACTACGTGAAGGTGGGACTGTTTTTATGGTATTGCTCAACTGCTGCAGCCGCTGGGTAGAGCACAGCCATACAGCAGCTGCTAAACTTTCCATAGTCTCCCGGAGTTGGTAACAAGAGCTGGGCAGGAGACCTCTAGTGTCATTGGTATTTTTCCAGTAGAGCAGAGGAACACAGTAAAATCACGACAAAGGATTTTTCTCAGTATTGGGGTGGGTTTTTGTCCCAGGTTGTAGTCTGGGTCCAGAGTTCACACTGATGCAAATCCAGGAGGAATTAACACAGGTCTGGCTATTTTGGTGTTGTCTCTCTCATGACTTCCAAAATGTTATGTTTGGATTCCAAACATAATCCTGCTTTATATACATGATTCTCCCTTTGACTAAACATAAGCCACTGCCACCCTGAGCTCCTGGACACTGATGAACATATATATTAATTAACTACTTCAGCTATTAAGACCAAAAATCTTCAAACTGAAATTCAACTCTGAAAACACAGATTCCATCAGTCCAGTTCCAACGTTCCACAGCTTGCAACCACAAGAGCAGGGCTATTGCAGAAAGAGCAACGAGAACCTAAGCATGAATGCGCGTTCATAACATGAGAACTGTTTATAAGCCAGTAATTGGTTCTTTCATAAAATGTTTCCCTCTTTGGGCTCCGACCACAGCTGCTTTTGCAGAATCTTGTGAAGATAAATTTAAAAAAAAAAAAAAAAAGGAAAACAGAAAACCAAACCACCCTCTTCATTTTAGGGGGATGCTTCCTGGACAATTATAAAACAGAACAATTTACTGAGTTAGACTTCTACATTTGGCCATATGCATTTTTTTGTTTGTTTGTTTAGAAAAGCAGCAACAATCAACCCAACATGAAAGCCAGACAGACACGTGACTGCTGCTGCCCACTTTAGGTGAAAATTCTCTTTTATTAGAAACTGTGAAGCCTGTGTGTGGGCAGCAGGGAGTAGGGCGGAGAGGTTTAGTTCCTGGTTGTCATTCGTTAGGCGTGACCACAATGCTGCAATCTCCGGAACGCAGCTGAACAGAGAGAGAGGATGAGGAATGCCCCTGCCTCCCTTGGGGAAATCAGTCTGATGACGCTAGGAGCTGTGATTTGTCTCTCCAGGAATGTTGCCACCTGCAGCAATTAAACCTCCTCTATAAGGTGATTTAAACAAGAGGGTATTTTTCCCCAGAAACTGCCAGATCATTGTTTCCTCCAAGTGCCTCTGACAGGCAAGAAAGTTAGTGCAATGAAGAGTCCTCAAAACGGGGCACTGGGGCTGTCCTGAACACAGGTGAGGGATGCTGTGCATAGCTTGACAAAATTAGGCGGGCCTGACAACTCCATCATCAGCTCCCAGAGACATATCTATCAACGAGCACTAAATGAGTTGAAACCACGTCTAATCTCTATGCTATCGCAAACCTTCACAGCCTTTGTTGGACATGGAACAAAGCGCATGCATAAAACCACTGTTGGATGCTTTCTGTCATTCCACGTACCACAACCAGACTTCCCAACAAACTCCAGTGGCTTCTGTTCCATAGCAGAAGACAAAAGAACCACTATATAGCGATGGATTTTTTTTCCAAGTCTTTTTAAAAGCCTTTTAAAGTTTCTTTAGGATCTCCCTCAAAACAAAGCCCTTGTGTCAACAGAAACTCTTGCCTAGGCATGCTCCACCTGTTATTTTTGTGAACGTGCACGATCAAAGAATAACAGCTTTCACAGCTAAGAGAACACAGTCACACGGATCACACTTCACCCACAAAAGGTCCGATAACGCAACGTGCTATATGTTAAATACATGAGAGGCATACCTTCCCCTTGAGCACACTGCGACAGGGAGTGGGGAGTTTTTTGGGAATTTATTGTCCATCTTTTCAGGACACATACAGAGTGCTTTTGCAAAGACCTTACCTGTTCTGTGATGAAGGAGCTTGAAAAAGTGACAGCTGACCAAAAGAAGATCCCACAACTGAGAATTATCTTTCTGTTGAAACGGTCACCAAGGTAGCCAAAGATAGGCGCTGCAACCATGAAACTACAGATGAAAACTGCAAAGGAGAGAAAAAGGAAAGAAACATTTAATAAACATCAGGCAAAGAACACGAAAACTAATTTTCTGCAAGCCAAATCCTCTAGAGAGCAGTTCCATTTAATTAGACATTCTGCAGCCCTGGCTTACGAAGTTCTGCATTCTGATAGGCTTTCAGAAGTCAGTGTTTCCTTAATCAAACAGATTTTTCATTCCCTGAGAAATTTCAGACCAGTGAACTCGTATTCCATTCAAAAGCACCAGCCCCTCACAGTCTGCTGAGAGCTCAGCATCTGGGAATGGGCAAAACCAGGACAGAATAAATGAAGAGCTGCCTGAACGTCACTGAGAAGGTGAGATGGAGGTTCGAAGGAGTTTCAAGCAAACAGAAAAGAAGCCAAGAGCTCCTTGCAGCAGAGACCAGAGAGAAAAAGGCCACAGAAATGGAAGTTCTTTCATCCTTCCTAGCAGTATCTTAAGGCAATCATGAAACAGTGGGGAAAACCAGTTAACACTACTGTCATCCTACTGGCACCAGCCCTGCAGTTAGACAGAAAACTGCCATATCCTCACTAGATCCTTTCACCAGCACTAAACTTGCATTTAACCCCACCAGTGAGCAATGATTTCACGAAAAGAAAGAGTTTTAATCTACAAAGCCCTAACAGGCCAGGAATGTCCTCTTGTGAAAGACTACAAGTTCACCTTTCCCCTTTGCTTCGCCCCCAGAAAAGCTCCACAGCATTAACCAAGACATTCTGTCAGGTAGGAATGAGGCGCTGCACAGAATAACCTCTGCAAAATCTCCTCGACCTCAGCGTTCACTCCTCCAGCCTAGCTCAGAGCAGCCTGGCCAGTGAAACCACCAAAAACACCTGAAATGAGGCGCTCGCACCATAGTCACGATTAAATTGGAACTTGGCAGGAATTGCCAGATTTTAAGCTGATTTATGCCTGGCTTTTGTCTGTCTCCATTAGAGATTTGGCTAAGAGCAACTACATCGATTTTACCGCTGAGTAGTATGAACTTTTTGACTTTTATTGACTGGCTGGGTTCAGCAAACCCAGAAGGATTTGGGTGGGACACCAGAATACCTGGAGAGCCCTCTTTAGTCACGGAGTTACGACTCCCATTAATTATTGAGCAGTTCCTAGAAGGCAGGCTGGGCTTTTGGCACTGCCTAACCCTAGCTGTCTTCTTTTAATTGTATAAAAGGGGTAGGGGGATAGAATATGAAAAAATAAAAGGCAAGAGGAGAAGACACACACCCCTTTGGCTGGAATGTGTGCATAAAATTAAAGTGGTTAAGACCCAAATGATGAATTTTTCATGGCTGATGATAGGTGATAGCTCAAAAACATGCAGAATGCTGAACTATGAAATAATCTGAATGTCTTTTCTTTTTTAATATATTAGGATATCAAAGCTGCTTTATAAATAATACATCGCCATTTGCATCTATATTTTGTGAGCCATATGACTGTGCATATGTCAATTTTGCACTGCGGTATTTGATAGGAATTACAGATTTACTCATTTTACATTTAGAGTAAAATAAATGGAGATAATACAGAAAAGTTAAGACATGAAAAGAACCACACACAGCATCACATCACACACATTTCAAACAGTAATGCTATGAACGACGCTGCTGTTAAGCTAGCGCATAAACCCTACTGACAGACAGGATACATCCCTGCATCTGTCCCCAAATCCTAATGCAACCAAAACCTCTTAAACAAAACTACGAGCCTTTACGCAGTGTTTTCATCTCCTGTGTTTTACAGAGGAATGACACAGCCGGTCTGGAAGCCAGCTTAGCGCCCTGTCCCCAGGACACCAGTCCCCATAGGAGCCCGTGGGGCCGGTACCTTTTCGGAAGAGCAGGCAGCGCGGGCACAGAGCCCGGCTTTGCCAGGCAGGGCTGGTGCCTGTCCCCAGCACAGGGCTCTGCTCACGCAGGCTCCCAGCCCTGTTAGCTGGCGCACGCAATGCCTGGGGCAGCCAAGAACCCGGCGCTCTGCTGAGCCAGGCACCCTGCTCGCTTGCAGGACAGGGACGGCGTAAATGCCCCTACACAGGGGCACTTTGTCACCATCACCCCTCCCTGAGCTGCACATCCCTAAAATCCTCGATCTCCAGTGGATTTGGCTCTGGCAGACCAGAAGTGGCTTACAAATCTTTACTCTGCAAGGATACATCTGCACTGGCCCCAGTCCAGCAAGGCACTTAAGCACATGCTTATATTAAGCACTTCAGAGTCATCAATTCCATGATTAAGTGCTTTCCTGAATTAACACCAAAGTGCTCGGCACCTTGCAAAGCTGGTGCAGCAGCTTGGCACGAAGGATATCTGACTGTTTATTGGGAATGAGACGCAGAAAATGACTCTGACTCGTACAGAGCAGTGTGCCCATTGTGATCTGACCTTACCCTTGGAAGGACACTGAAATCCATTCGTCTCAGAATCAGATATTCTGCCATTTTTACGATGTAAAGAGACATGAAGCTAAAAATGCTTCTAAGGGATAATTAGAAACATCCAAGTCAGCATCCCACCATTTCAAATATCAAATAACGCGATTAATTAAACTTTGAAACGTGGAGGGTGTGATCCAGAATTCACATTAATCAGTGGGATTATTAGCTTCAATGACCTCTGGATGATAAATACAAAGTCTAATTCTAGAATTTGGGCAAAAGCAGGCAAAAAGCATAATCCTCCTGTTTCCAATAAAACAAACACCAAAAAAAAGATTGCCCAATTCCTTTCCAACAATATATATACCCTGCTGCTACTGAAATCCCTTCAGAGGATTTATTTTTGGAAGATCCTGAACGGAGCGGTGAGCTTTGTCATCCGTAAGCAGCTGACTTGACAGCCGCACAAGGTGTAAAACGAAAGGACAAGAGAACCTCATAAATAACAGTAATGGGACACAGCTGTCAGAATAATAAATGCCATTGATAACGGAGCATTTATGACCCAAATATGCATCACAGCATTGATTGACTCAACTAAATGCAGAATGTGATGGCTGTGTGGTCTGTCAAAAGGATCTGCCCGTTACAGGCATGTCCCACGAATCAATTTTGCCATTACTCCTGCAAAGGACAGAGGCTGCTCCTGAACCACGACTGGGTGGGAGCGTAGAGGTGAATGAATCTCGGGTGCGTTACCAGGTGGGATGGAAACCCCAGTTACGCTAGACCAGGAGCTGAGGTTCTGTAAGCACTGAACACAATGAAGGTGAGATCTTACCCAGAAGACAGAAAACTGCCAGCACATTCAGCTGGAGAGTGGGGCAGAGGAAACGTGGTTATTTGTAGAGAAAGCGGGCCACAGCATAATCCCACAGAGGGATGCACTCCAGCAAAAGAGCCTGGCACTTGTGCCAGTCTGTTCCTATCTGGCTCCTCTCCCTCTTCCACAGCATTGTCTGCTCCTCGCACTCGCCCACTCTGCAGTCAATAACCAAGCGACACCACAGCAGCCACAGCTTCAGCACAACCACTGCCACTAATCTTTGACATTAGGAGAGCACTGCGACAGAGGCTAGCATTTAGAATCACAGGATGGTTTGGGTGGGAAGGGACCTTCAAAGCCCACCCAGTCCAACCCCCCTGCAAGGAGCAGGGACATC
Organism: Tetrax tetrax; assembly: GCA_009806455.1. Taxonomy (NCBI): domain Eukaryota; kingdom Metazoa; phylum Chordata; class Aves; order Otidiformes; family Otididae; genus Tetrax; species Tetrax tetrax. Next base: position 553,125 of record WHYT01017468.1, on the reverse strand, counting down.
TCCAACCAGATCAGGTTGCTCAGAGCCCCGGCCAACCTGGCCTGGAATCTTTCCAGGGATGGGGCATCCACCGCCTCTCTGGGCAACCTGGGCCAGTGTTCTACATCTACATTTCATCTGCCTCTTCCCAATCAACAGCTCCTCTTCCCATTTACACTTAAAGCCATCGCAGAATATTATCAGCTCTTGAAGAGATGCACAGAGCAAGCCAGGGCAGTTAGAAATCCACTGGGATTTGGGATGAGCTACTCAAAGGGCAGCGATCACGTTTGGAGCGGCTGTGGGCAGGTACAGCTACGTTAGTCACATTATTGTACGCCGGACAGCTAATTTCTCTCGGTAAACAATCTCCAATAGTGCCAGCAGAAGTGGTTCAGTCCCAGCACTGGGTGGAGCTGAGATACATTTCTGCAGGAGCAAATTATCGCGTGAGCAAAGGATGAATAAACAGACACATAATGCATGCCATCGCAGCAGGGAGGCTCTTTTAAGTACAGGTGTTTTCAAAAGGAGATTCCATTTGCCTTTATACCTCCCTTTGTGGCTTAGCGGCTGAAATGCCGACTGCGGTGAGCATGCAGGAAGGGTATAATTGCCCAAACAGGATGGCTTGGTGTCTATTTCTGCCTCTGAATGCCTGTCCCACCCCGTACAGGTGCACAGGCACCTTCATAGCCAGCACTGCCCAGCTTGTTCCGTGCATGGCTGGAATTACAAAAATGTACAGCATAAAAAAAAAATAATATAAAAATCATACACTTCCCACCCAGACACCCACCAGAGAAGGAAAGCATCCTCCCCAGGCTCTATTGCCTGCTCCATGTGCTGTAGCTTCAGCCATCTTTCCCTCCAACAAAGATTTACCAGCTTGACTCAACTGTTCCCCAAAACGGCTCTGACCCATCAGCTTTCCACCCCCTGACACCAAACATGCTGTTGCTTCTGTCTCACTTGCTCTTTTCTTACGTGGACCGATCAACCCTTTGTATCTGAGAGAGGGGCTTCTCCCGCCAGCGGGCCATCCACGTAGTATCACCAAGAAGAAGAGAGGCATTGACACAGAGGCACCCACAAAGGCTGTAGTTCCTCTGTTACTGGAAGGCTGAGAGGATCCCAGGCACCTCCAAGAAAAGATCCCTTCTTTTTGACTTCAAGCACACAAGGTTTATTTCATCCTACCAGGAATAATGCTAGAAAGGTTCAGGTTCAGGTAAAAATAGTTTGCTCTCTCTATGCAGGGATGCTCAAGAAGAAAAAAAACAGTGGCTATCTTTGAGCTCTGAGTCAGCATGAAACCGTACGTACACGGCTAATTGAGTGCTGACAACGTGTTTGGCTCTGTGGAAGGCAAATCCAGTCTCTGCCTCAAGGGACTGCCAATCCACTTAGACACAGCAAAGAACTATGTTCTGTGAGGTTGTGAATATTTTCCCAACAACAAATTTCCAAACAGCGAGAACACCTAAACACCCAGCTCTCTCTGGATGGGATCATTTTTGGGCATGTACATGTACAATCCTGCTCTTTCTGCACAAGACACTGCCCTGCTGGGATTCCTTTGAGCCACTTCTACTTCAGGGACTTTCGGTCATGAATGCACTTGTTACCGAAGCCGCTTATGGGACCAGCTGCCGTCTCCCTGCCACAGTGAGCGAAGACTCGCCCAACAGCCCAACCAGCCCCTCTGTTTCCAAGACTTGTTTTTACAATGCTTCATTTTTAATTTAATTTTCATTGTAGATTTATGCTGTAATACTATGACTGAGCACACACATACACAGCACATTTAATCACAGTGAGGCTGGGGAATATTTAGAAAGGAAGTTAAACATCATTAATTTCTACTTCAGGGCTAAGAAAATTAAGACACAGGGAAGCGACTTCCCCAGATGCACTACAGACATCTTGAACCCGTGCAGGTCTTCCAGCTTCAGCAGTGTCCTGTTTACAGGAACATATCTATGCTAACGGTATTTTTGAAGGTTTACAATTACAATTAAAAGTGATTTTTTTCTTACAGCACCATACAAGCCAAGCAAGAATAAAGATTCTTTCATGCTACTTATCATTGAACCTGATAGTTGAGACACAACATGGTGATGTGACGAAGGCAAGAGCGGTACTGACTTCAGGGCAATCCGAAGTCCTGGGAAATCGCAGCAATGTCATTTAAAACATTCATTTGTTGATGGAAATGAATTCTTACAATACAATTGCTTGTACAAAATACCACCCTTCAAATCGTCACCATCACAAACTATACTACAGGTACACTGTTACATCACTCTCCATGTGGACTTTGTTTTACTTCATTTCTAATTCAACAGCCAACAGACGGATCACGTTATGTGTTTTGACAAGTGCAAAACACAAGATCACTGGGTTCCAGACTATCATGCAGACTGGAAGTTGCTGACAAGCGTAAGGAGCTTTGAAACACACCATCAGTTCCATATGTCATACAAAGTTGCCATATACTCCATATACTGATAGCATCGAACACACGAGCATTTTTTTAAAAAAAAAAAAAAAGTCTCAAGAACACACCAACTCAACTGGACTCAAGTATACAAACGTCTGGTTTGGACGTGTCCTGAAATGCTCTCCCAGAACAGACCTCAGTACAAGATGAAATGGAGAATTTAATAAATGTCTCATTCTTGTGTGGTTGTGTCTTCAGCAAATTAACAAGGGGAAAAGTAGTGCTTTAAAAGGTTTGGACCTAATTACTCACACTGTTTGCTTTTCTCTAGTCTCTCTGTTCAGCAGGACACTAGATTGTGTTTACCTCGCCACAGATGCCACTCATCAGCATTCAAGCTCCAATCTTGTCTTCTCCATAGGGAGCATGTTGCACCATGAGGTGCCAGTTTTTTTCCTTAGAGCAAGCTGATATAAAATATAAACAACATGTTTGGGATGACTATATACAGACACATTTGACGCACACATTTACATTGAGAAGGCGGCTGTTGTACGATCCCACTCAATTTTATTTGCTGTGACAGGGTCAGAACCCAGTTACAAAAACACAGTTATGAAGACAGACAAGGCTTGAATGCAGCTTTCCTGGCAAGTTCATGATTGACTCAACATCACACAAGATGCTGCCCTGGGATGGATTCAATACTGATAATTCCACTCCGTTTCCTCACTGCAGAAACCAGATTTTTCCAAGAGTTAGCCTTTATATTCCCAGCAAAGGATATCCCGAAAGCTTGCTTTGTTCACCTTAGCCAACAAGAATAATTGCTTCAGCGGGAACTGCTGGGAATTCCACTCCTTGGAAACAGAAAGTGAGAGAACAGCAGCCAGAAATCCAGTCCAATAACACACTAATGCCATCTGAGCTTTGGGAGGAGCCGTGTTGGGCAAAGAGCGGTCACTGTGGTCAAACACACGTAACTGCTATCAGAACTGCCGTGCAGTACGGCAGTGGTCCATACAGGGGTGAGGATGTGGTGTTACGGGTGTGAGAGATATTTCGCTCTGTGCATTGCTGCATAGGGATGGAGATATGTTCCTCTTCCGTCCCAAATGCCTGCAAGAAATAACTTGCAGCTGCAAGAAATAACTCTAAGAAAAGTGAAGGCTAAAAAGGGAAACAACCCTTACACATGTGAGTACTGTCACCCACAGACTGGAGTCCAATGGCCACAGCAGCTCCTGTGAGTAAGCTTAAAGACAGAATAATCCAAATGCAAATCAAACCATTAAACATTCAACTCAACAAATCCGTCTGCAAGTACTGCTGCATGTCCAGTGGTGGACATAAAACCACAGCTGTAAGACATGAACTACTGTTGCCCTGGTCCATGTGAAAGGCTGCTCAGAGGACACGGGACAGTTAGGTCACCACTAGCGAGAGGTGATCTGCCCACCGCTGACTCTGGCATCGCTGCCACCCAGCTGAGACACACACGTGCCCACAGCCAGCAGTGTTACTGCTTACGACCAGAGAGACCCAGAAATGATCAGGTAGAACGCACTGCAGAGAACACCACCCTGCCATAATACACACTGCCTCCCACATAAACTTAAATGAAAGACAAACAATGTCTCCAGCCCACTTTGCATAGACCTAAGCCAGTACTTCTACAAAACTGATGGCTCTGTGGTCCTCACTCCCATGGTCCAGAGCACGCCAGCGCTCCCTGAAGAGCAGTAACGATGCTCCTCTCACAAACACTGCTGTAGCCTTTCCAAGTCTGAAATCAGTCTTGGTTTCCTGATACAGGCAGGCAGAGTTGTAAAGGCCAGGAAAAAATGGCTTTGAACTAAAAGCCAAGATCTAAAACAGCACTCCCATTTTTCACTTCTTAAAAAATTAATTTCCAATATTATGCAAATTGAAGCTGCATTCAGCCATTCATATCTTGCTTATTGCTAAAGCAATTGAGTAGAAGTGAATAAACAGTTAGTATTTCACAACCATTTTCCACATCCAGGGAAGTCCAATTCTATCGTGCTATACTTCAAAATTTTTTATCTAAGTGTACAGTGGAAAAGCTAGCATTTTACTGTGCTGTTCAGTCTCTCTGGATGCTCAGCAAATTTACTTGAAGCAGGAGCTAACCTGCTACTAGATTAAATTTTCAACAGCTGTACACAGACAGCATAATTTAAAAAGAAAAAAGAAAAACAAACAAACAAACAAAAAAAACCCAAAAAACAAACCCACCTTTTGCTTTTCACTTTGGGAATTACAGTGGTCACATTATCATTGTTTTAAAGGGACTTGGGCAACCTGAACATCAATAAACCAGTCACTGTGGTCCTAAAGATGCTCTTTGTATTGCAGCGCTGCAAGCAGCAACCCAATGGAACGGCTTCAGCGCCCAGCGTAGGGTCCACCGCTTCCCTTGCGCCTGAACTGGCGCTTGCCTGGCCTTCCGGTGAGCTGGTTCTGGGAGACCAGCAGATAGCCAGCCGCAGTGAACAGCTTTTGCCATGAAATAAACAGTGGATTTGCTAGGAGAATGTTCTGTGGCTACACAGCGTGTTTGATTAGGGGATTAAAATCTACCTGTGAGAATAGCTGAAGAGGAGCAGACACCACTTCTCCCCATCAATGGAGAAAAAAAAAATAAAAATCTTCACAACTGAAGGGGGCAGGAACAGAAGGCTGTGGCAGAGTTTGCTTTCCATGGCAGTGCCACACAAAAGGCACTCAAATCATTGCCCAAGGCAGCATTAGATTGCCCACACTTAGTAGCAGAACCCAGAACATGAGCTTGTCTGTCAGTGTTTAAGCTCTGCTTTTGCACTTCGTAGTGTTTGGAAAGGAATGATTAAATAAGACAAGGCCGCTTTTGTCTTATGGCCACTTCCACTTTGAGTTGTGTTTCTGCAAAGTGCTTTCAGTGTTGTTTGATTTAGACTCACGACCAATGTCGACGGAAGGACTCCCACGAGGTTCACCAGGCGTTAGAGCTGAGTTTTTTGTTTAGATACAACTGCTTACGAATCCCCAACGACAGCAGCGATCAGAACCTCTTTACCAGCAAATATGTTTTAGTGCTTGTAATTTTGCTGCATCCCTGTAACATGAAAGGTTATTACTGGGAAAAGTACAGAGAGCATCAAAAAGAATTGTCAAAATGATGGAAAAGGCCCTTTTACAGTAAAACATTAAACATACTGGGAAAGAACTGATGTGGGATACAGAAGAGATCTAACACCATGAGTAGCACGGAAAAGCAGAAAACTGAATCACCTATCTTAGAAGATTGAGCAGGTGGCATCAAATAAGATTGGCAGCTGCGAAATTCAAAGCAAAAGAGATATTTCATGAACAAAACTTAACTAAATATTGGGATTTTATCACAGGGGGCTATAAGAGGTCAGTGTTTGTGTTATTTTAAAACAAGATTGGACAAAGTCCTGGAAGAATACTAATTTAAGGATAGTTAAAGATAACTCCTCTGGTTCAGAAAGTCCTTAACTATTGCGTTGACAGAGTATACCAGTGAACTGTCACCATAACCTTGTCCAGTTCTTTTATTTTTTCCATATATACATGCTATTGATTACCATCAAAGACTGAATAATATACTAAAAGGACCTCTGGTCTGGACTGGTACAACTATTCCCACGTTATTCTGAAAATATATATGTATATAAAATTAGGAAGACAAAATTGTATCTGCATCATTTCTATCAGCTTGATTAGGTAATGGCTTACTGAGTATGGTATTATTGAATTGCATCTAAAATTATTTCTAAAAGCTGAACGTAGTTCACAGTTACATTTCTAGAACCACAAATGACTTTGCCTAAGCGCACGCACGCTCACAGAGTAAAGTAAAAAGTATCCAGTCAGTTAACAGAACCTTTATCCCCTTGCAATTTCTTCTCCATTTGACTTAACGGACTGTTTGAGAACTGTGCAGGTTCCCACAGCGCAGCAAAAGGACATGGTCCTTCCCGGCTGCGGCCTCGGTGCCCACACGATGTGTGACATGAGTTGGTTTGCCACCGTGCCATCACTTGCAGGGAAACTTCATTCCCTTAGCTAGCCAATTAGGATGGGTTTGCATTCATTCTGCTCAATCCCAAACCTGACACGAGGTCCCAGAGGTACAGAGCTTGGTCGGCAGGCTTGGCAGCACTGCAATGTCATGAGTGACGCTGCTACAAGATTGGTTTTGCCTCAACACGACTAAAATACACCTAAACCAGTCCCAGCTGCTCTTGCAGAGACAGCCAGTAACGCTCCTGGCACTCAGGACAGCCTGCGGGTGAAGACAGCGGTTTTGCTTTTCCCTTTCTGTGCAGTTTTTCAGGACGTTCTGCACCCGTGCCACCCTGAGCTTCCAGCGCAAATGAAGCTCCCGCCAGGAGGAGGGCTGCTCTCGAGAGCCGGGGGGACGAAGCTCATCCAGGGCTCAGGGCGAGAGCAAGGGGTCTTCAGATACAATACCAGGCACACGCCACGCCGTGTCCACAGAAGCCTCTGGAACCAAAGGTGAAATCTTTTAGATGAGCTGGTGAGGCTTGCCCTGGTGCCAGCGCTAGAGCTGTGCGGCCATCAGGAGAGCAGAATCAGGGGACCGCTGAGGACTGACAGCTCGTCCCGTACCCTTCCCGGCAGGTTCCCCGATCTGTGGCACACACGTGGCCGGGAGCAGGCCTGTTTCCTGAGGGCAGGAGCAGCTACGGGCAGCTTTGCCCATAAAGCCTTTTTGACCACAGCGTGCACTCAAACACACCAAGAAATGACAGCCTAAAGCTGATAATGCAGAATGATCTAAATCCCTTGATCCCTGAAATCTGCGCTGAGTACCATGAATTAGCTTTAACAAGCAACAAAATACTTTAAATCTGTTATTCTCTTAATAGAATGATACATCATTTGTCTCTGGTATAAAGAGAAATAATGTTCTTTGTTTCCAGTTTGAGATAGAGGGGGAAGGCTGTTTTCATCCTGAAATGAGATTTACCATCCCTCTTTACAACCGCACCACTAATCCTGCATCCTACCTGAAGCAACATTTTAATTTCAAATAATTAACTAGTGTGCAATAAGAGTTATTGTGCCTCAAAGAGAAATCCACCTGGAAACCTGCTCCCTGCAGCAATCAGAGGAGAGAAAGGAGACACTCCAAGCACGGTGTATTACTCATGAATTATTTGCTCCATGTAATTTACTAACAGTAGCAGTTTCCTAAGAAAAAACAATGCACTAGGAAGTGCTTCCCCTCCTCTTTAGAGCAGAACCAAGAGCTTTTCATGCCATGGTACTCACAGAAAATTGCTAAAAACGGTGTTCATCTGGCATATTCTGATCCCAGCACTTTCCTCAGGTTTGTTTGGGTTTGTTTTTAAAAGGAAATACAAAAATAAATGACTACTCCCCAGTAGGAATGCCTTGCTAACCTCTGCACGTGAGCTCCCAATAGCTGCTGGTTGCATTTCTAAAGCAGGAGAAACCCTGCCGGGACCAAACGTGTATTTCATCAACGCGCCGTGCGAACAGCGAGGGCGCAGGACCGCTGACTCGGTTACCCTTCCAGTTCAGCGGGAGGCGTTCGGGGAAGGCTGGGGCGCAGATGCTGGTCTTGCCAGCAGTTTCAGCCAGAAAGAGACCTTAAAATGAGCTCTTTAGAAGACCAGAGGAAAAGCTGCACCAAAGCCTCACAAATCCACACCGCTCTGCTCTGGGAAGAGGGGGACACAGTTCTTGACTGGCATTCTCCCCAGGCAGCCAGTGGGGCTGATTGATTTCTTTTTAATTATTGTTACCATTCTTTAGGGGGCTGTTGTACCATCTATGGGGGCTTGGCAAAACACACACTCCCTCTTTTGAAGGGAAACTGGCCATACTCTCCTTTTAATTGTGCATCTGGCTGTCAACTAGCACAGCCCTGACAGCCTCGTCACAAATGTGTTTCACTCTGGCCAGGTATGAAATGAGACTTTGCTCTCAAGCTTTTCATGTCTATCATTGACATCCACCAAGGCTGTCCTACTGAGAGCTGAGAGCTTTTACAGACCAGAAAAATGATATCTTTTAAAATCAATAAAACCTCAGTAACTAAGAAAACTATCAATGTGACTGAAAAAAATGCTGACTCATCTCTATTGCAGCCAACTTCCTTCACAGAGGTCAGTTCACATGCTTCTAAATTTCTAAACAGACCAAATTCAACAGACCCAATTCACTGCCTGCCTCTAAGTTATCTGGAGGAAGGCAAATGTTTGTCAGATTAAGCTGAATTTTAAAGGATGAAAACATACTACTACTCATCACAAGAACTTCAAGAGGACATCTCATATATATCTGATTTTTATTCACTTGCTCTAAGATGCAGGTAACACCAACAAGGGGTATTGCTCTTAAAATCTTGCCATTTGTAGCCATGCGCTAATTCACTTTTTAAGAACAGAAATCCCCGTGGAATGGGAATATGCTAAAATCCACAGAAGATATGGTTGTAAAAGCAATTGTAGGTAATTGCTTTTGTTTAATGCTAATCCAACAGCCTGGCATTGTCTTATTTTCCTCAAAGTTTTTCCTCCAGTATTCCCCCCCTCCCAAGGATCTTCGTGCTTGATATAGATAGTTTCACATTTATTTGTGGAGGAAGTACATAAATTTCTTAACACTGCCCACCAAACCCTTACTTCTGAAAAGCACTTGCTGGTGACAGAGGGAATTTCAGTATTTTGTCCTGCTCAATTGCCTGCTTTTTTCTGACTTGCCTGTAAAATACAACAGTGTTTCGTGCAGTGACAGCTCTTGCTATATAAGCTACCACCCATCAGGAACTGGACCTACACTAATTTTACAGAGGAAGTTTCTGCAGTGCCAACTGGGTTTCAATTCAAAGCAGCAACAGAGAAGGAGAAAAAAACATCTCTCGATGGCATCTCACAGTTTCTCCTCACCAGCAGTGTCCATCTTTCTGCCTGAGGCATTGGCAGTGGATAAATAATAAGTCTCCCAATAAAAGACCTTTCATGTAACCTCACGAGATTACTTAATAAGAACACAAGAACAACGGTAGCAGATCAGAAAACCATGTAGTCTTGCATCCTGTCTGTGACAGCGACAGCGATCAGATCCTTCCGTGGAAAGTACACAAAATTCCTACGCAGGTAGCTGACTTACTCAGAGGCTGGCTTAGGCCCTCTCAAGAATTATACTGTTATCCACATAAAGATCTGGTCTTTTAAGCCCTGGTCATGATAACACTCTCTGTGGCATTCATTTGCTCAAATTAACTGTTCACTGATAAGGTTTTGGAGTGCTTTCCAGCAAACTGACCTGTACTGATTGTTTCTGCATTATGAAGAAAACGGAAGAACACCACACACCCTACCTTTTCAAGACATTCATTATTGTATGTGTTTTTACATTACCCCCTTTTATTTTTAAGAACGAGTGAAATAATAATACAGATTATCTTTAAAACTGCTCCCTAAGAAGGAAGTGAAGGGTGTGCATGCGAAGACCAAACGTGGGTCCGAGCAGAGGCTGGGCTGGCTGGCCTGAGGCAGACACGTTGGCCACGAGTGCCGTGCGTGTCAGTGCGCTTGCTGTCTAGTTTCATTATGAGTCACGGATTCTCTAAAAGGCAAGGAAGGAACCGTTTGCGCTCTCACTTACCCGGCACCCTGAACCAATTCTTATTTGTTACCCCAGTCATTACACTTGCATGGTCACAGACGCTGCATATTTAGATAAAAACAGCTATCAGTAGCTGCAAGGGCCAGGAAATAAAACACTGAAGCGCTGACCTAGGCCAGTTAACAGCACAGCACGGGTCAGGGAGAAACCTGGCTGTGCCAGACAGCAAGATCTACCTTCGGCGGAAAACAAGGCTCAGCCTCTCAGCAGCTGCCATGCTGTTCTCTTGCTGTTACATCTATTGGGTAACTCCACCTGTGCTTCTCTTGGGGACCGGCATCTGAGGTACAAGAGATGGGCATTCCAGACAACCACCGACCCCCAGCCTCCTCACAAGATCCAGGAACGAGCCAGGGAAGTTAAGAACGCGATCCTGTGACATCCCGAATGCCCCCAACTCCCGCAGCTCTGCGTGTCCAACATGCCTGAAGTCTCATCACCGTTGATGCAGCACTGGTCCCAGCACAAGATAAAGGTTGTAAATACTCCCTACCCAATTCCACACGATGCCCGTCAGCGCTTAGGCGACTCTCTGCCAGGGTGCAGAGCCACAGGCCTATCCATCTGCTTTTCCAAATGCCAGCAACATTTCAATAGGCTTTTGTACCACAAAATAAATACAAAGAAACATTGCTATTGACTGCAATTTGCAATTACCTATTGACTAGTGGGACAAGAGAGCTGAACAAACAGCAGGCCACAAATAAACACCAACAATGACAAGCAGTCTTCATCCTACAATGAAGAGGGATCGCAGAATGCCGAAGGAAGCCTTTCTCACAATTGTAAGTGGCTGTTGCTATTCGACAGAAATTATTTGCTGATTCAATTTTGCTGGCAGTATTTAGAAATGCTCTTGCCTCTTGCTGTAATAAATGGCAATTTAGACAAAGAGCAAGTGTTTCATAGCGGCTGGGTGGCCTTCAGAAAGGGATAAATTCATTTAAGGAAATTGTTGAAATAGTGACATATCCCGATGTTTAATTTGCCATGGTTTGTAAAAGGAAAAGGATCGTAACTACACCGGAGAATGAATCGGGTCTCTGTCTGCCTTACAGTTGTTATTTCTAGGATTATTCCCCATGTGAATTCCCAAAGTGTCATCCCCGACTTGCAGAAGCACTTTAATACCATGTTGAACTGCAGCTCCAGGAGCAGGCTTTGCTAAAAAACCTGCACCTGCGGATAAAAGAACACGACCTCTGTCAAAGATCCCAGGGCAAAGAGCAGTTCCAACAGCCGTGGTGCGTGACTGGACCCTGTTTTAAATAATCCCTCATTTTAAATTTCTTCTGACTGGTCTCTTTCTGGTAGAGTGAGTACTACTGGAAAACAACAGACTGAAATGAATACTGCAATGCGCAAGGTTTGCAAATGCAATGCCTTCATCCCTCATCAATTACATTAATGGAAAAAAGGAAAGACAGTATTTGGTGAGTCCAGGGATTGTTAATGTATTAAAAAAGCCCATTTCGCTCAGGCCTAAATACGGAGAAGGTGAGACCGATGGCTGACCAGTGGCTCATCTGAAGTCAGTTTGTGTTCAGCACCTATTCCATTCCCTTCCCTAGGGACCACTTCATCATCAACGTCCCAAGACGCCAGCTGAGCGTCGCTATTAGCAGTCCTGTACAGCCGAAAACTGAACCTTGGGGGAAAACTTGTCACGGCATTGCCAGCACTTTATCTGTCTGGTGATTAGACAAAGCAGCCCAGTTTCTGGACTACAAATCCATAAAGAACAAGTTCAATAAGTACAAACAAGAAAAACTAACATAACTTTTATACACAATGCAAACATTTTCTCAGCTCAGTGTGTCATACACTGCATTGTCCCAGTCCCTGGAAGGTGTAACATTGCAGCTGGTAGGAATATCTCACTGGGGAGCTTTTAGTGAAAATTCAACATTCATTGTATAATATCCTGTATTACTACCTTTGCTGCCATAAAACATCCTCAGTGAGAACAAGGGCAACTTTGGACAACTTTTCAGGAAAATCTGTTCTTTCTCTCTGCATTTTTTTCCAGAGATATTTTCTTTTCATATTTTAACTTTGTCTTGCCACTCCCCCCCAAAAAAATATGACACATTTTCATACTTGGTAATAATTTGCCATATTGTTACATCTGTGGGTTTCAAAGCAGTTAGCACGCAGCATGACTGTTGTGTTACCCAAAAAGCTGGAAGTAACTGAAGGCCCTGGATGGGTAAAACAGAAATGAAACCACGCGCACGTCTCGGCTGGCGATGCCAGCTGACGGAGGCAGGGCACCGTGCAGACCCACACTGCGATGGAGCATAAAGACCTCACCCATCGGCAGGTCAGATACACGTTTTGTGAGGAGCAGGAAGGTTGTGTTTCCAAAGCATGCTGAGCTCCACTTCACTTCCCATACCCACACCTGACCATCCCTTGTGAACAACATACTCGTGACCTCTGTGCCCCGGACAGCACAAAAGCCAGAGCAGAGAGCTCTGGTCTCCTAGAGCCCGCTAATTATTGTATCCACATCTAAAACCTCTGTCCCTTGACAGTCACTCTGCAGCCTGCAAACCCCAAGTACCTTCAGCGTAACAGCCAACTCGCACGGCTGGTGTTTTGACAGATCGTGACAGATACTGGGGAAGCTCAACACCTTGAAGAAGTAGGTTTCTTTATAAGATGATCTCAGCACGTTTTATAAGAAACGCAACAAAATAACCCTCAGAGATAGATCTTTTTTTCTAGTCCCACATGAGTAAGCAGAACCAGCCACAGAGCTGATGAGTTTCAGCATTGTGAGCTATGGCAGTGCAGTAGTACCTTGGATCTCTGCGTTCCAGCAGGAACGTGCTCGGTGAACCCTGCCTGGGGGACGGCATATGGGCAGCGTCTTGATGGTGGAGAATGTCAATTTAAAAGCAAAATGGGGAAGGAGAACGAGACAGGACAAAACCAGCGAAAATGATGAGACATTTTCACATTCCTGTTCTGTAATTTTACCTTCAAAGAAGATTGATAAAGGAGGTGGATATATCTAGTCAAACACTTCCATGGTTCTCACCATAATAACTCTTTACATCTGCCCTTCTGAACTAATATCTATTTTTAGTATCAGGTTTTTAAAGGATCCTCAACTCAATCACTAATTTTGAGCTTGCAATTTACCCTGGGAACAATTTTGCTGGTGAATTAGTGCCACTTAACTACTTTGATTTGCAGGCACAATTAGTAAGTTAAGCACTTATATATCAAACTACACCTGTAAAATGGAAAGCTGCTTTTAAAAACAGCCCATATTCTTACACTGAATGCAACTCAGTTCGGTGACACACGGATCTCTGAAGTACCCTGCACATTCCAGAGTAAGAAAAAATAAATAAATAAATAAAATAAAAATCACTTGGGGGAGGACAAAGTTATTCTTTAACTAACCCAGTCTGTCTTACATGACTCATTCTAGTCACAAAGGCTCTCATCAAATAGCACCTTTGTTTGTCAGACGTTGTCAATGATTTCCAGTGCTCAAAAGGTGTGGCCAAGGGCACTTTTATTGTTATTTATATTGCCAGGTAGTAGGACAAAACCACAGGATGCTGAATACACAATGACAGAGCTGACAACTAACACCATCGATTGCTGTGGTGACCAGGACCACTCCAATCCCAGCGTGGGTAGAGACGAGGAGCAAACCAATAACTGAGATTAAGGCAGAATTAAAACCAAAGGATTCGGAGCATATTTCAAGCATCCTTGAAGGAAAACGAAACAAAACAAACTCAATGCCCCCAAAACACCAGACAGATAAATCCTATCCTGAAAATTTCATCCAGCCAAAACTCTTAGTAAGGTCAGTTTTAACACGCACTTCATCACAGGCTTACAGGGTAGGTGATAGCCTTGCCTCTACAAACTGATGGATCTAGAGCAGAAAGGGAACAGGGAAAAGACCCAGAGAAGAGAGCACTTTGGCCAGCGCCATCTGCAGAATTGTAAAAAGAAATCAAAGCTCAAACTGCTTTACCTGTACTGTCTCCCTAATGCACTTCCAAGTCCACCCCAATAGTAATTTATTGTAACCATCCATTTGAAATCCGTGTTGCTCCAAGTAAGAAAGTTATAGTTATTCTAACTTCTTATTTCTCTAAGGCAGCTCTTCACAGGGAAGGTACATTACTGTTAATGTTCTCAGTTCAGCACCGTGATCCCACAACACGGTAAATTAGAGTTGCCACCTCTCCAGTTCAGCTCATCTGCAAAGACCAAGGAGAATGATGCAGTAGGAGAATATGTAAAATAAATCTTGCTTTTGTAAAGATTAGTGGATGGAAAGGTTGGAAGGAAGAAATGGTTAAAGTTTTCTAGCTATTTAATTAGGAATAACCTGATGTATGGGGAATAAAAGAGGACAGAACTGAACTTTTCCTGGAAACATCCTTTCCACTGAAAAGTAAAGCATTTCCCTGCTTGCAGCAGCAAAGAGCACAAGAATGTGTGCAACCCCCTACTCCTACTGTTCATCCCATCAAATAACTGTTTTTCATCTGAGTTTTGATAGTTAAAAACCTAAGCCATCCTCAGTCCTTTGGGTAAAACTTGAAAACAACTGAAGAGAGTTTTCAGACAAAGATGTTTACGTACATTCTCTTTTTTTGTGAGATCTAACTTTGAATTGGGATAAGTAATGGGCCATGGTCAGTAATATTTTTCCCTCCAAAACCAGGTTCCCTGCATAATCTGCAAATTGGTTTTTGCTCTATAACTTCACATGAGCATACAGGAAAAAAAAAATGGAACACGTGCACGTACAAGGGTAAGGGAAGCGCAATGGGAGATTTCTTTTGAATTTGTGTAACAATACACCATTCATGCAATTCACTTACTTGTGTTAATTGGAATCTAGTTCTGCAGGCTGGTAAAGCTACCAAATACCATGAGGAATGTTCACTTTTTACGTAACTGATGCCCTGGAATTCATTTTCAAAGACAGGTATGTGTGTGTACAAATGAGTCACTTCTCTAGTGAGTATGGGTCTATATATGGGAATCACTGCCGCTGTCCTGAAACGTAGTTGCTTCTGCCTGGAAAACACGAGATGTTTCAGCAGCTTCTAACAGTTAAAGGCTATAGTTCCCAAAATTGCGTTCCACAAGGTAACAGTAAGTTCTTTGCAAGCAGTCACACAGCAGCATTATTTTTATAGTGGTCTGATGATAAATCACTATAAAAACTTGCTTGTAAGGATGCAACTCTGCTGATACACAGCCCAAAAGCTACGAGAAGGGCTGGTTTGGAGGAAAAGTCCCTTGGAATTCAAGACGGGACATCAGAGAAGCAAAATGATCATGTAACCTAGTCCAAGACCCCAACGTTCCCACTACTTCTAGATGCCTGCAGTATTACAACAACTAACAGCAACACTCTCGCTTCATTGCAAGACAGTATCTTCAGTGCTCCAGATCTCCTTCACGCTATGTCAAGACTACTTGGTTTATCCAAATGATCTCTCTCTGAAAACACCTCCTCCAACAGCAATGCTTCCAACTGTACTATCTTAGCTTGGAAATCTCCCAGCGGGCCAAGCCTGACCTCTTTATCTCCAGATCTCCGGTCCCTGTACAAATATCGCTGCCTACATTTTTCACGACACAGTATGGTGCCCTGCAGAACTCTAGGTTTGTGCTCTGAGAAAATGAGAGTTCCTCAGGTGTGGGAGGCAAGACAAAACCAAAACAATCTTAAAATAAATCTTTTAAGAGAGAACACTTATGGCTCCCTTGAGATGTAGCACATCAAATATACAAAATGTACTATAAAGGTTACTTCTACTTTCTCACTCCCAGTTCACAGAAGACGCAGATCCAACTTCCCTTAAAGCCAAGGCAAAAAAATCTTCCCCTCTGGGCTAACACCTTTAAACTGGGCCCAACAGATATCAGTAGCAACTGCATGCACTGATCCAGACCAGGGTATGGAGAAGGAATACGGGGCTCCTTCTGATTTAGACCACATACAAACACTCCTCTGGTCGCCACAATTGAAAATTAAACTCACAGGCTCAGTGAAAAGCAGGAATTAAAGCTAAGCAGGTTTTCCACTTACTACTAAAAGCTTTTAGTGTCACTGCAGAGGGCAAGGAAAAAAAGTAAGCTACGTGGGAGGTATTGAATATAAGTACATACCTCTCTTACAGCAACTGAGAGCCATGAGATGTCTCATAATGGCATGAAAATAACTGTTGAAGTAACTCAAATGTTCATCTCCCTCTTTCAAAGGCCCAGATACAGTGTTAATGAAAAAAAAAGAGGTGGCAAGATGAGCCCTTCTGAACTCTGTACATGAAACACACAATACAGTGCAGATGCCTGCTACATGAGATTGCATAGCTGGTATTAAGAGGAAGGTGCTACAAGCATTACACAATACCAACAAAAATCTCATCTTCCACTATAAACAGCTTGAATGAAATTCTGAGGTTTGAGGAACACGCGTAGGGGGAGATGGACAGGCTATATTAAAAACTGTTAGGACTTTGGGTGGAATGATAACTGCTTCTCTAGAATCTGTGGGAAATCTCTCCCCTCATTATTATAATAAATTACAGAAGTGAACACAACCTTGGCAAGAGGTGCTTGAACCACAGCCCAAGGGAAAACAGGCCAGTATCTGCTGACAGAACAGACACGCCGCAGGCAGCACAGGGGGAAGTTCCTCGTGCAAGCACCAGCCCAAGTACCTGTCCTGTCTGAAAGGCCAACAGATAGGGCAAGTCTTCCTTCTGCAAAGCAGGCAGACAGGATGGCAAGATGAAGTGTTATGTTGTATTAGTTGCCACGCAGTACCATAAAATCGAGACGTTAATGAAGACAAGCCAGCCTGGAGAGTCTCCCTGTTCCAGTAGCCTGCGCTCACTTGCTGACAAGCACAATAAAAAGACAAAGTGCAACACTGGCCAAAGCATTTATCTCCTCTCAGCAAGAGGCAAGGACACCTTCCCCTCCCTCCCCTGCCCCTTCCCCTGGGAAGATTATTTACATTGCAATCTAGGGCTGTCCAGCGAGGGTGCGCACTGTAAACAGCATTGTTATCGTTTGGTCCTTGGTGCACGGGGGACGAGGCTAGGGCACAACCACATTTTCCTCTAGTCTGCTCACTGACTCGAGAAAATACTTCCAGTCTTGATTGCAGAGGGATTTCCAAATAGGCTTAACTGCTTTCATGAATCAGACCCTCAGACTGCCACGACTTCTTAGCGTATCAGATACCATTCTAGCGCACCGGAAAAAAGGACTGTCGGCACTTGTAAAGGACTTACGCGGGAAACAATCAGGCTCTGGACTATCTCAACTCCCTCTACCTTGGCAAGTAAAAGACCTCTCCTTGTCACAACATTAATCAAGGCACACTGAAGGCAGAGCCCTGCTTTTTCATCTTTATTGCTTAAACTGCAGCTGTCCTATACAAACTGTTCAATCCCTAGATCAGCGACATGATACAAAAGGCTGGAGAAGTTCAGAAAAAATGATACAAAGTCAGATATGGAGGGGGAAATGGGGAAAAAGGTTTTGCTCATTGTTGATACGACTTTGAGAGGATTCTACGCTTCTCTGGCAGAGAGCTCCACCT
Organism: Tetrax tetrax; assembly: GCA_009806455.1. Classification (NCBI taxonomy): domain Eukaryota; kingdom Metazoa; phylum Chordata; class Aves; order Otidiformes; family Otididae; genus Tetrax; species Tetrax tetrax. Next base: position 535,384 of record WHYT01017468.1, on the reverse strand, counting down.
TGTCCCGGCGTTCAGAGCCCCAGATTACATTATTATTACTCCAGTGAAGTAACCTGAACTTAAGAATGCTTAGCACAGGTAGGGGAAGGGAAGATGACAGTGGCATGACCTGCTCTGGGTAAGACACCATGGTCCAAACCATTTGCAGTCAAAAATCAAGAACAACAACTACAAAGCATTCTGTCTCACCTTCTGGCTTGGAAACCTGAGATACCAGGGTCTTAGGAGGTGTTCTGGTGTAAGAAGTCATTCACTCAAAATGAAAGCCTGTTAATTTTAAATAGAAAACAGGGAAGTGTCCAGAATGAGTTCCTCTGTTCTAGCAAGGAGAACAGTTAAGCAGGTGCAGCAGGGATTGAAAGATGAAGATTTGATTCAGTTATGCATAGTAAGGATGAGGAGCAAGACAGCATCTATTCAGGTAGAAGCAGATGGTAGAAAAGAAACATGTGGCACCTGCAGCTACTATAATTTACATATATCCAAGGTTAGCATCTCATCCAGAGGCAATGGGCTCTGTGTGGAATAAATAAAAAACATCAGAGCAGTATAGACTGTCATAAGTCAATGACAAGGAGACGAGAGTCAAGGGGAGTTGAAAGAAAAATTTTCAGTTTAGCAAGTCTGATTTATCCCATCACTGCACTCCACTATTTCAAGTCCCACACTCACTTCACATGCCTATACCTTGGCTGATACAACCACAGCACACCAGAGCTGCTAACATCTTGGCAACGTTACAGTAGGTCGGCTCAGGAGGTAGGGGAACTCAGGTAGGTAAAGGTTTCACTTTTCAAACGAACAGAGGTTTTAGCTGGAATTGACCCTTACAGGAAAAAATGAGCCCACCCAAGACTTAAGATAAGCACCTAGCATTGATAGGCTTCCTGGGAAACCAGGGGCTGAAAGGCATTTGGGAGAATGCCCATCTCTCTCCAGGTGAGAAGAGACAAGTTCTTGCAGAGCCCCAGTTACCTATGATTATTTACCTTTCATGAGTCCTTCCAGATCTCTCACTTCCTTACATTTCCTTGCTTCTGGCCTTATGGTACCAACTTTTGGTTATCAGGGTTTCCTCTAATGACCTCCCCGTGCTCTTTCTGAAGACAGACACTTTTTCCCTCTGCTTTTCAATGGAATCCTCGCCATACTCTCCATTTGATACCTCACAGTTTCCCCTTGCAGAAGCCCCCACTGTTTTATGTGCCTTCTCCTGAGCTTGAGCTGCCGAGGCTAAAGGATTAACAGGGACCGAATCTCCGGGTCTAAGCATTAACCTAGTTGAATGCTGCGTGTTCAGGAACTGGACCACAGTTCTCGTTCTGGCTCTGCCTCAGACCTGCTCTGTGACTTTGGGCAGGTCATTTCTCCCATCTGGCTTTCTTGGTTTCCCCATCTGTAGAAAAGGGCAAGCCTCATTATCCCTCCCCGTATAAAACATCCTCAGATCTACAGAAGACAAACTGTACTGAGAGCCAGGCACTATTATTATTCGAGCTCTGGCAAGAGACACAAAAGCAAAATAAATCCAAGGGCAAGGAAAGCACGCATAGCAATAAAGCACAAAAATTGAAGAAAGAAGGGGAAAAAAACCTAGTGAAAACCAGAGTACAGCACTGGGGCACTACTTCTGTGGTCTAAATATATATGGAAGGATAACACTATTTTGAAGCAGTTCTACAAATCCAGTTGTCCACCCTCTTAGTCTTTTCCTTTTTAGAGGCCTACAGTTTTGGTGGATCCTCATTGCTGCTCCTAACTCCACACACAGGAAGGACTTTTTTATGGTTTGGCTTATAAATATATTGACTGACTATAGATGTACGGCTCAAGTAGGCAAAGCAATGCTCTGTCATCTTTTGAGAGCAGCCAGGATTATCCTTTCTCCAGCTGGGAAAAGCAAAGCAACCAGTAAGAAATGAAAAGCAGAAGGAAGCTTTGATGTAGACCTGTAGGACAGTTCAGTGAGCTTAACTAGTGTTTATGTAACTGCGTATGTAGTGCTTTAAAAAGGAAGATCAGCACAGAATTATGACATCATCAAGAGACAACTGAAGCTCTGGAATCAACTCAGTTATATGCCTGTTACTCAACAACGCTACTGAGCAAGCAGCAACCGTGATCCACCTCTCAGTGTGCCCTTCGCTGCCACAGGATCCTGGGTACAGAGACCACCACGTTCTGCTCCTCTCCAGTACAGATGAGGCTGGAGTGTCCCTATCATTTTTCTGTACAGGCGCTACCGTGCCCCTCTAACCAGCCTTCATTATATCTCTTAGGCGAAGAGCAGCTTCTGTCTTGGGGTTAATACAAAAGATGACAAAAATCCAAATTCTGTCTTCCCAATTCCTCAGAAACCAGTCACCTTTGCTTTCCAGAGAGTAGCAGAAGCCAAGAGCGTATGAATTAGCTTGTGAATGTTTGGAGTGAGAGCGCGATGAGATTGGCTACGGGTTACGGTGTGCATGCAGGGTCGCACGCTGCCTTTGGTGGATTCCTTTTCTCCTTGCTGTTTGAGTTCTCAGTACTATCCCTTCCTAAAACTGTGTGCAGCCTTGTTTCTCAGTTAAAAGGATTTTCTTTTTAATTTTTTAAAGCCTGTTTGATGAGTGATATGAACTGCCAGTGAATACTACATTTCACTCCCCCTCATTAACATTGTAAATTAATTTAGGACTCATTTAGATGCAGGATTAACAACCTGAGGACTAATCCACTCTTTATTCAGAGGACATATTCAGGATGAGCACATCACTCAATTAGTTAGCAGGACCATCTCTTGGGAATAAGATGATATTTCTGTCTCTCTGCTTGGAAAGGAACCGTTCAAGGTTAAGGCAGAGGTGTGGAGACATCAGTCCTGCTCCCAGCTCTGCTATAAGCTTCCTCTGCAACCTTGGTCAAACGCTTTGACGCTCTGCATCCATTTTCCCCAATTTGCACATCTAGAGAGGTCGGACTTAGAGAACAGACAAAAGATTAGAAGTAGTGTTTATGGTGGTTTAGGGCAGCGTCTTTTATTTCACCAGGATTAAGGGGACATGGGCCATGGGCCAGCTGCCAACACAGAAACTTGTTAGGCTGAAGTAATACATGTGATAAATTTTCAGCCATGTGTCCCCACACTTACTTCCATGAAATGGTGTTTTGTTTTGTGAGCACTCTTTTCCTGTGATGGCACCGTGATTAATACCTTATTATCTATATTGCAGGGGCAAAGTCAAGCCCTCAATTTTCAGATCAGAAAAAAAAAAAACCCAAGAGAAAATGTTGCTTTTCTTAAAGCAATGGTTATTACTTACAAAGCTCCTGACACACTCAGCAGCAATCTTGCAATATCTCAGTGACATTGTTTTCAGATGCCCTGCATGTTTGTTAGAGAAATAAATAACATTTCTTGCAATTAACAAATGAAATGCTCTGTTGGAGCTTAGCTCTTACTTGCTGTCAGTAAATCATCTGCAGAAGGACTTTATCCACTGAGGGGAACGAAGATTAAATACATGCTTTGGCAAGTGTCATTTTCCACCAGAATATTTTCTTGAAGGCACTTTGCGTCTAATGATACATTGTGGACTTGTTCCTCTGAGTACAATAAATAAATACAAATAATTGCTGTAGAAAAGAGCCTGACGGACAGCCAGTGTCACTTTGGGCATAACTGATTGATGCTACCTGTAATCAGTAACACTTGTAAAGCTCAGGCCTTCTGTTCTGCACGCATCAGCTGAGCCGAACTCTGCCGTGCCACAAGGAGAACATTTTTAAAGCCCTGATACAAACTGTTATTAATTGTCTGTATTGCAACATGACCAAGAAGCTGTAACCACAGATGAGGACCCTGCTGTGCCATGGCTTGCAGAAAATAAAAAGGGGGAGATACTGCAGTGGTTCATGTACTTTGAAATCAAAGGCCAAATGATGGAGCTCCAGAACATTCTCACTTCTGGTGTGATCATATAGAATGAATGATTTCATACACTTTATTGTTGGCTACAATTTCACAGACAAGCTCCTGACAGGCATTTGGTATCCACTGTAATAGCATAAGAAAAAAAGCGTGGAAAAAAATGTCTTTCTGACACACTATTTCTAACCCTAATTGAATTCTAGTTTTTTCAGAGATATAATTGGTCTAGCATGGTTCCCTCAGACAGATGACAGTGACAAGATGACCACAGCACCACAAATCTATGACTCCAACTAATAATTCTGTAGGAAGTTTCCAAACCAGACTGTTTCTCTCCTTGAAATACTGCATTTGCTCCCTGGCTAGTCCCTTCAACTCTCCATGAAGATCAAATGTGCTATCATAGCTACATGAGACTGCTACTCAATGCCATCAAATCCAGCCCATTGACAAAGGCACTCCTCTAAGCCACGCCAGAACTAGAGGCCAGAAAAGCTGCGTTTGTCCTGCTGTTGTACAGCTCTGTCTGCAGCAACATTAAAATGTCTGCTACATTAAAAGAATGTCACAATTGCAATAATCCTTCTTCCTTCAACACAAGGAGAGAAATGTCTGAAGCTAAGAGCACCAAAATCACAGGGATATTGTTAATCCCCGAGTTACTATGAATGTAACAATCATTAGCCTTTCCTGCAGTGTTCATCCTCAGGTACTTGTCCTGATGAGTTGTACATTTTCACGCCAGGCTGTACTCCCAATTACTGTACATTCAGCAGATTCTTTGTAGAGCACAGGAAGGGTTTCATACATCACACTACCAAGCTACAGAGAGTTAAGAGAAGTGAGGACAACAGCATCCTGCTGTTGGTTTACCTTGAGTTTTCCGATCTAGGGGAAGTAGCCGTCTCCTATTTGAATGTAGTTGTCATAAATAATATCATTAGGTTTGTTTGATTTTGGTCCATTCTGCATTCAAGTCATTCTCAGCCCTGATCTCCTGCTCACCAGCAAATCAAAACCAAAAAGCCCCTCATGTTCACTCATCTTCCGAGTAAGAGTATATTTCACAGCCAATGCGCCCAAGGGCCATCACTGAAGAAATCTGAAAGCACTCTTCTGAGAAGAGGAAGGTTACAAAAAACAGTGAGAAAACAAATACTCTTACCTGTCTGTAATAAGCCAGCCCCACTGTCTTTGACTCCAAAGTGCTGCTGGATGTCAAGTAACACACCTACAAGGGAAAAAGAGAGAAGAAACTCAGTGCCTTCAGCCTTTGAAAAGCATACAACTCAAACCTTTGGTGAAGCATCAGCAAAGCTTTAAATTCCAGTAGTTTAGACACACAACTTCTCAAGTTTGCACACTGGCTTCTTTTCTATACATGCACACTCCATAATTTTGGGCTACTACAATAAAAGCAGAGGTAGGTAGATAAAACATCATGCAAAGATTTTGGGGATTAAATCCTCATGTATGAGAAACCGGTGTTTCCGTTCTACTTAAATAAGATCAGGCTTTTCTTTTTGTTTCTTTTCTGCAGAATCCAGATCCTTTACTTCTGTTATTTTACAGAAAGATAGGGAAACTGATTAAGCGCCTTAGGTGCTTCAAATGGTTCGACAAAATTGAATCCAAGACAAGTTTTAACAAATCTCTGTTGGGAGGAGATGTGACACATCGATAGGAGCAGTGACGGAAGTTTTCACATTTAACTAGTTTTGAGGGGTTCTCCTTTCCAAAACAAAGGTAGAAAATAAATTTAAAATAGCTTAGTAAAGGTGAGTAAGTGACCAAATGCTTAGCTTTAAAGCAATTACAAGCAGAACCAAAACCAACCTTCTCTCTTCCCTGAACCCCCAATATATTAATTGGCGTAAGTAAAACCAACGGGTTTTGTAGTATTCACATATTCAGTTAGATTTAGCCCCTGGGTATCAAACATATTAATACCTGTAACGCCAGGTACGTATGAACAGGCATGCTTTTGTATCCAACTAGCCAAGAGGAAAAGCCCACAAGAGAGCTTTTATAACTCATCTTGGGGGACACAGAGTGGCCAAGCGGTAGATGGTCCACTTGTGTCCGATACAGATCCATAGGCCTGAACGTTTGTCTGTGGTCTAAACAAGCCCCACTCCCACTTCTTGGATCTGCAACAGAGACAGTTGCTCTCTTAACACCTGAGACTTCCTTATTTAGGCAACTGTCTTCCCCAAAACTGAAGATATGCAAGTTTCTGTTTTTTTAAAAAACAAGAAACACTGTTCTCCAGCTATACTGAACATCTATAAAAGGTCAGCTCCAGTTCAAAATTTGATCTGAGGCTTTATCCAAAGTGATTCGTCTCATCGCTGCAGGTCATGGGAATCAACCAAGCACCAACCTGAAGTCACTCACCATAAATATCTTAGCTTTTGGGACTGACAGGATCACACTAAATGAAAAACACGAAGAGATAAAAGACCCAGAGATAACTATTCCCAGAAGACATTTGGGACAATGCCAAGAAAACAGACATAAATTGAAGGTAGTAAAGGAAAAAGAGATACAGAGAAAGAAGTAAAAAGCAAGAAAGCTCATTTGTCCTATTCCATATTACTTGTACATCACCATGTACTCAGGGCAGCATTCAGGCTGGCTTTCAGACTACCAGTATCCACCCAGTAACATTAACTCAGTCTCCTGCCTCCTACAACAATCCCTGCTTCCATACTCTCTCTATCGGACCATTTAGCCCCGAGCAGAGAAGGCTCGGAGTGGGGAAGGGTGTGAATCTCATCAATGTGTGTCAACACCTGATAGGAGAGGGGGTAAAGAAGCCAGGGCCAGGCTCTCTCTAAAGAGCACAAACTGAAATCCAGGAAATTCTGTTTAAACATTTAAAAAACCCTTTTTATTTGGAGGGAGGTCAAACTCTTGAACAGGCTGCCCAGAGAGGCTGTGGATTCCCCATCCTTGGAGATATTCAAAAGCCAACAGGACGTTGTCTTGAACAACCTGCCCTAGTTGACCCTGCTTTTAGCAGGGGGTGTGGGCTGGATGATCTCCAGAGGTCTCTTCCAACCTCAATTAATCTGTGATTCTGTAATTTCTGAGGTATTAAATGCCCAATTACATCCAGCCTGACACAGTGTTCCCCTGGCTTTTCTTTCCCTTTGGAGCATTGCTATCTACTATAATTCCAACAGAAACTTCCCAGTTTCCTCTCGCACGGCAGATTTAGCACCATTTTCAAAGTGCCCTGGCATTTCCTGGCTGTCCTTCCCTCATTTGCTCCATTAATAACTGAGATATCATTATCCAGGAAATATCTGATTAACAAAAATAAATTTTGCATTTGCCTAGCAAAACCCTCTGTGCCTCAGATGAATTACATTTTCCTCTCAGTGTCCCACCCTTTCACAAAAAAAAAAAAAAACAACCCCACAACAGTTCTCTTGTGACACAACCTAGAAACCTTACTTAGCTTAACCAGCTCTGATCACCTTCCATTTGTGGAGCACATCTGTGTCCCAGATCTCCCACATCAGGTGAAGCTCAGCAAGTCAGAACAACTTGTGGGTACTATAATCCTGATTTTATAGAAGATAAACTTGTCAACATTCTCACAGAGAACATGTAAGAAGGGAGGAAATACCGAATACAGTGCTTTCTTATGCTCTCCTATCATCACTCAGCTGTGCTACACAGAAATGAAATATCCCACGAACTCCCTGAGCTGAGCCCCGAACTCTCCAGCCGGAGAAGCCAAGTCAGAGGGATCCAAGCTCTCCTTGCTTTTACAGATGCATTCAAGAAGTCAAGGACAGGTGATCTCAACATTAGATTCACTGTAGAAACCTCTGTGCTGAGGTGATCGTCAAGCAGGATTCACATCTCCTAAACTAGCAGGTCCACAAGGGTCAGGAGCAAACCAGTAACAGGATCTCAGCTGTGCAGGAAGCAAAATGGAACAACCTAGTGTCCTGCCACAGGACACCAAAGGGACCGATTCAGTGCTTGGAAAAGGGAGATTAAGAGCTGTAGCCCTGCCGTATTGAAACTGTCTGAGGAGGCTGAGCCTTTGAGCAGGGAGGTTGAACTAGATTATCTCCACAGGTCCCTTCCAGTCTCAACTGCTCTGAGATTCTGTGCTCCTAATCCCATGATGGGATACACACGCATGTCCAGAGCTCCCTCCACCACCCTGAAAGGTGCCAGCCCTGCCTACAACAACATATCCCCAGCCACACCAGAATGGATGTTAAACCACCAGAAGCTACAAGGAGCAGGAGCCTGGGATGTGATGGAAAACAGCCTCAGAAAGGAAAGGTTTTGGGGGTTTGCATCAGAAACCAGAACAGCAAGTGCAAGGGATTATAATGGTGCCTACACAGTAAAGCTGGGGAGGTCTTTTCCATTACAAAGAAATTATCTGTCCAGTGACAACGGCTTTACAGCTCTACAGTGCTATTTTCCAGAAGAGATCATAATGTGTTTGACAAGCTTGATCTACTGCAGCCACAAATGAAATACTTTTAGGACAATGCAGCCACCTTGGACTAAGCCTACACCTTTATTCTGGTGGTGGAGAGGGACGTGGGTGCTGTGGATAATCAATGCAACAGGACAACATAGAACCACAATTATAAGTCCCGCGTGAGCTTGGAAGAAGGTCCCAGATGATTAAGAGAGATCTGCATGTCTAATTGGCATGAATTTCCAACTCGATTTTATATTCTCTTTGGACTACAGGTGTTTTGATATGGGGTTTAGAGCATTAAATTAGAGGCAGCAGCAAGCAGATGATGCAACGCATCTATGAAGTGATAGGAGTTTCTCTTTCCTGTGGGAGCTTTCCTGCTCAGCACACTCACATGGAAAGACACTCCTCTCTTAAATTTGCTCAGCTCTGTTTCCACCTCACCACGGCAATGACTCACCCCAAACTTTAATAAGATTTAGGGATACAATTAAGCAATGATAGACCAGGGGAGAATACAGGAAAATGATAGAGCTTTTGACTTTCCCTTCTGCTTCTAGGTGATGGGAAGGCAGAAAAGCCTGGAGCCAGGCTCCAGACAATGATCATGTTGCTTCTAGAGATGTGCTGCCAGGTGTCTCACAACACCTGAAGCAATCCAAGACAGGGAAGCCACCACATCTGGCTGACAAGACCTTTCTCGGATTAAAGTTCATCCCTATGTACCAGGAGGATCTCAAAACAGCCATGAGCAGCTAACAGGCACCAGTGTTCCTGAGACAGCCTCTCAGCAGGGCTGATGGCCGTCTGGGATGGCTTTATGATTACATGGCACACGTTAGGGCTATCACTTATTACTCCTTAAGCACATTCAGCATTCTGAGGACTGAACAAACATAGAGGAAGCATGGTGCCAACCTTCCAAAGTATCTTACCAGCTGAACCAGACACTATTAATGCTGAGATAGAGCTTGGAACTCAATGAGGTGAAACATGGGCAGCACCTAGTCAGGAGTGCTGATCTAGATGGGCACAGAGACAGGACTTACTGGGAAACCCAGGCAGAGGAATGGTTAGTTACTTCAGCCCTATCTAGGTTACTGCCGCCCTAGTGTCTAAGTACCTGACAAAGACACCGAGGCAGTTATCGGATTCTTGCGGGCACTGGGCATGAAGAGGACTTTTAGGAGCACTTTGGAGGATAAAAGGTCTTTGGGCGTGGAGTCTTAGATAGGGAGGGAACGTCAGGTAAATGTGACAGAGGAATGTGGCTGACCTCATCCACCCACAGTGTCAGAGGGTTTCTAGGATCTACTGCAGGATCCAGCATACGCTTGCCTCCCATTCTTTAACGTCAGTTTCACAAACAGTGAATATAAAAGAGCTGATTCTGAGGCTTTGGGAATGCAAGTCCACATTTAATGGCCTGTTATCTCTGATTTAGGGGAAATGTCTTGGGAAAGGCAAATTTTCCTGGAAGTGCATGCTTCAGGCTTCAAACAGGGAGGTAGGTGGTACTGATCATGCATGAAGCAAGCTGCTTGCCTAGAAAGACTTTGTGTGCAAGATTGGAAGTCATCTGATATGGAGTTAAGATACTCTGGACAGAAGGTCATCTTAATACAGATGTTTTTTGTGGTAGCCATCAGTTACAGACCTAGTCCATAGCAGATCCAGAGGGCAGAGTGCATTGGTTGTCCTTTATGTGTAAAAGAAATGTGGGCTCTTCACCTGCCCACTGCTACCTGTATATATGAACAGTCGCCATGGTAAGAAACAGTGTTCATAAGCTAAGGCACAATGAAATCACAATTTCAAAGCAGAAACACATTAGAGCTTCCCTGGGAGAGCCCCATTTTCCACTCACCAAAACAAAACATTATAATTTGATTTCAAACTGCTTCCAAGGCAGGTGCAAAACACAGAGTTAGCCTGTGCGCAGAGTGCAAAGCTACAGAAAACAAAGCCACAGGTTTTCAGCTCACCAGCCTTGCATCCATAATGCCAATACACGTTCTTTAAAAGCTGCATGTGTGCTGCAGTATCACTGGCCAACACAACTCCTTACTTAAAAAGCACATGCATTTTTAAAGGTATCTTTTAACAGGGAGAAATTATGGTGCTTGAAAGGAACCAGCACCCAGCTTTCCACACAATGCAAGCTGGGCACTGGCAGCAATTGTGTGTGCGCCCAGCGCCCTCTCTCCTGCCCCACTGCAGCCCTGGAGTTGCTCCTCTCTTTGGGGAAGCCCCAAAGGAGGTGGAGGAGAACCCAGACTCAGTCTCTTGGCTCCCAAAGAGCCAGAGCAGACTCTGTACTGACAACTCTCTTTCCTCCATGACCTGCTGCTACCTACCTCTCCTCCTTCTGAAGGCACTCTCCTTCCTGGCTCTTCCAGAACCAGCTCCCTCAGGTGGAGGTCAGGAACCAGGGATAGCCAAGCCCTGGCCTCCTAGCCATGAAAGGCACAAGCCAGCTTCCTACCAGCAGGCTCTTCCTCATGCCTGCAGCCATATTCAACCTGCTTCAAATAACACATTAAGGAGACTCAGGAGTGGTACACACACCTGTCTGTTCAGAGACATGTGAAAAGATTAGGTGGAGAGCAGTTTATTCTGAGGTCTCTGTGATTATATCTTCACTGCAACCCCAAGGTGTGACTGCACTTCACACACAGATCCCTGAGCTTCAAACAAGCTGGCTTCAGCTCAGCCACCCACTACCTACCGAACACCAGCCTCACAACTTGGACCTTATTTAAATACTCAGGTGCAGAAAACCACCATGGTAGCCCTGTTGATATTTGTACCTCAAGATAAATTCCCACTGCTACCAGAACTAGCCAGTCTAGAACTAAAACACAGTACCACCTTCTTTGGATCGCCATGAAAGCATTCCCTGTCTTACATGCGAAAAGCAGCCAGCCTGCTCTTTAAATATTGCTAAATGAGTGGTGACATCTTGCTGGAAAACCTCGACAGGAGCTTCCTTAGGAGACACACACAGGCTTTCCTTCTGCAAAACTAATTCCCACTGTTGCATGGCATGACAACACGCATTGGTGAAACAGTCTTTGGTTTTGAAATAGTGTTGCAGGATTAAAAAGAAACAAACAAAACAAAATCAGCACCCAGACAAATCAAAACAAGGGTTTCCCAAGATCTGCTCACACTGGCATACAAGAACTGGTGACCTAGAAAGCACTGAAAATAAACTGCCAGCACCCACAGTGGCAGGTTTAGAATGGGGTTTCCCTGAGGAATAAAGCGGAGCACGGTGAAGAGAGGAACGCAGCACAGCAGTCAGAGCTGAAGATGAGGACGAACCAGGGTCTCGGCGCCCAGCACTGCACTCAGTCATTCACAGGCCGTGAAACAGCTGCTAAAATCTGCTCACAGAACCCCAGAGCAGCTAAGTGTGAGAGTTCAAAGCCGCCGCAGGCACTGGAAGCCTCCCATTACCTGCACTCACAGAAAGGTGACGGGATGAAGGCTCGTCTCAGAAGACGTGTCTGAAACGGAGAGCAAACCCACAAGGGCACACACGGGCAGCTCTGACACAGGAGAACTCGCTGTTTTCCCCGAGCAGCGTTCTCAGGGGGCTTTCATTAGGAGAGGTGCTGCACGCTCTGCCGAGCACACTTCTGCTCGGGCAACGAAATAAAAATTTCTGTCTGCTTTGCAGCGACATTCCTATTCTGAATCGAAAACCAGTGTTATCCTCAGAAACTGCCACCGCCCGTCACACCCACTTTTTCCATTCCATGTTTTTATCATTATTACAGTATCAGCGGGGAAGTATCTGAGCTATTCGTTCATTCCCAAAGGCTATTGGCTTACCTGCGCTACCTGTAACAAGTAATTAAGCATTAGGAAAAAAAATAAGGAACGCAATTAACCAAGGGGTTGGAGAAGAAAATATATTAAAAAACAACTTATCCCTCTCTCTCTGGCAGGGGCTAGGCAGCAGTAAATGATGGTTCCTCTAACACAGCTCAAACTCCACTCTAATGTAGTATGCAAAGTCTTAGCACAAAATTGCCTGCAAGAGTGGGAGGAGATTAAAAAAGTTCATCAGGTGTGGAATCGATTAGCACAAGGCATCATTAGCACAGGGTCAGGGCATCTGGGGAAGGCAGCACAGGACAGCTAGTCCTGCTCAGATAGGAAAAAAAAAAAAAATCAAAACAAAACAAATAGGAATTTGAATGCAACCGTGGCTGCCAAATGCTGGGTGTCTCACTCGCAAAACCACACCCTAATCAAGTCCTTCATCTCCTTAATTACAGTGTAGGCCTGTTCCCAGGACTATGGCTGGGAAGGAAGCCCTTCTCAAATAGGGAACATGGCATACTCAGCCAACATGAGCCCAAGAGCTTAAATAAATTCCAAAACATGGAAGATTTTCCATTTATGATCTGATGCACCAATAACTCTGACCAGTAAAACTGCAAAATGACACGGGTGCAAACCGAGACTAAGCTCGCAGTGTCCCTTCGCTCTCCTTCCCACCCCGCACCGTGGTGCTCCCTACAACGGGACCCTCAATTTCACCCCTGCCTCAGCCTATCTTAAACAGCCCTGCCATGCCCACAGGCCAAGGAAAGACTTCAGTTAGCGATAAATGACGTGATTTGGCTAAAAGGACAGGCTAAAACGAACTGGCATCTAGACCTGAACTTAAACACAGACATCCACTGAAACTTGGAAGGATTCCTTTACGTGGAACAGTAAAAATCAGACGCTGTCACAACTTTAAACGACCAACAGGAAACATAAGTAGCAGCTAAGGTTTGTGTTAGTCATCTGAAGTGACAGGGGTCATTCACTGCTTTCGGATGAAGCTGGCCAGACCTTTCTCCCGTACCCAGCATCTTGTCTCAGGACTCAGTTAGACTCTCTCTAGTTTTTAACTCACACAAACCAAGCGAGGCACTGCAATACCCCTGCTCCAACACAGAATGAAACACAAGCTTCACTGAGGGAAAGGGCGCTTTTGTAGCCTACATTTTAGATTTAATTAGCACCCTTAGCAGATGTCCAGATTAAAGAGCAGAGCCTCAAAAAATAGAAACCTTATTATTTCACTTATTCAAATCTTGGGAGATTCAGAGACTCCCCCGATTCACACTCTCCGTATGCATGCTGTGGCAGAATGAAGTGGGCCTGCCACGAAAAACTCTAGCTGTCTTCTGGCTTTCTAATCTTTACAGAAGACTAACAAGTCTAGCTAACTCCTGCAATGAAACATATCTCAGAGGTTTTGTATATGAACTAATTTAAATAAATAAAAACAGCATAGATAATGATAGAGTAAATCAAGTGCATACAAATTCAGCCAGTGACTCACCCCTCCCTTGTTTTCCTTATTGGAAAACTTGGCGTAGCACTGTACTGGAGTGACAGTGAGTCAGGAAACTGGCATGAGCCACAAATTGCAAGGAAATCAAAATAAGCATCTACAAAATCTCTTTTCTGGAGAGATTTTGGAGATTTTTGCTGGCTTTGTACGGATGTGGCTATGGACTTCACAGCTCTATTCTCATGGTTTTCTGGCTAGACAAAGTCAACAAAGGAAAGAGTCATGGCCAAGTTCCTCTAAAGACAATACATAATGATTAGACTCTTGTTCTCAGAATCAATTTGATGCCTTTACTTTTACATTTTCTTGCTTATATTTTAACCAAACTCACTGGAAGCCTACTACCACATCCTACTGAACACTGGATAGCACTTTGTCTAGTAAACAGGCAGATATTACTCGCTTAGAACCAGCCAAAGTACATGCAAATATTTTAACAGTCCTAAACTGAGAACTAATGGCGTGTGTGACACGGGGATAACAGTTCTCAACCTAATTCTGTGCAAACGTACCCTCTAGCTGGTCCCTTTGTTGTTGGCCTCACTCATGCAGGCCATGAGAACTTGCACTGCGATCTTCTGACACAGCCCCTGTGGAGTGGAGATTTTCAGGCAGGGTGGGAAAAGGAAGCCCACCAAGAAGCCTGTGCTACCACCTGTACCTTCTGCGCACAAGCAGCTCTGTCTCCGGGGCTGTCAATACACCACATTTGACTGTAATAATATTTGATTCAAAATGTTAAGCTAAAAAAAAATATTTCAAGAGAAATAAAAACCATGGATTTCAAGGTTGAGAAGGCTAATGGAAGAAAGCCTCTATGTTCCCCACTCTCACAGACTCCAGTGAGGGAGGATTTTTCACCCACTCTCTCCCCTTTCATAGCCACACACGCTTTTGTGACAAAGACTGAGATCTGAGTGAACAACTGGGGTAATTAGTGACCGATGATTTACAGCAAATGACAGCTAATTTCTCCAGTTAAGAAGATTTCTATCAAATCTGTAGAAATACGCACTCAGATTGGACATACTTCCAAGTGACTGCATCTCATTTCTCATTTGCATTTTGCTTCATCTTAGCAATGCCTTGAAGCTATTTTGGAACACCACAGGCTGTCCAGGGCACGCTGGTATATTTGTGTGTAACTGTAAGGAGCTTTCTATTCTTTTTTTACTGCAAAGAACGTTCTATAAAACGCAAGGGAGATTCCAGATGCAGAGGCACCCTGCACAGAGCGGAGTGCAGACCAGCAGCCAGGCGGTAAAGCAGCCTGGCAGGTAACGCCGAGCACGCTCCAGGCAGGTTTCTGCCGCGCACGACACGTCTACTGACGTGGTCCTGGGCTAATAAAGAGTTCTGGAAATCAGCCTCATGTCAGGATGGACGTATATATGCACATCTCCAGCATTCCTACCAAGCCGCATACTGATTTTAAAAAGCGACTCTGCAATGTTCATGTCCACCACACAGACCTCCCCCGGGACCCAGATCTAGAGAGGATCAGGAGGTTTTAAGTGCAAAAGCAGGAAAAGCTGGCATTGCCTATGGCATATCCTCCACAGATGAAAACCTGGATAAAAATGTGATGCCAACTTGGTGTCCACTTCTGAGATGACAGAAAATCTGGAAAAAAATAAAACAAAAAAAAAGCCCTGCTATTTCAAGTAGCTACCTAAATCTTCTTGGTTTAATTTCAGGATTAAAACAGCTGCAGATAAAAATACCTATCCTAACTTTAGTAATCCCAGAATGGCCCTTACTGTTACATTTATACTTTAAACATCTCTGAGACACCGCTGCTAACATGGCAAATAGGCTTATGAGTCTGCCATCCTGCATAAAGAAAGGAGGATAAAAGCTACTCCAAGTTACCCCCGCACGCTGCTCCCTGTCATCCCCCTGTTTTCCCTGTTCTCTCCAGAGCACCATAACCAGGATTTTCTGGATCTCCTTACCCATCTCCTGATCTGGAGGGCACTATGACCCACACAGCAGCTTCTCATACCCAATGTGCATTCCATTCCTCCTTCCCTCTCCCCCTCCTCTTGTAGTTACTAGAGGAACTCTCCCACCATGAGAGAGTGTTACTTGAGGAACTCTGCCACCATGATTGATCCACGCAAAAATCCTACTATAAGCATCATGCAAATAAATCAAAAGGTCTTGTTTAGAGGAGCTGCTTTCATATCCTTACATGACCTGAACGAGATATTTTTCCCGTCAGAAGAGGTTTGAGCATATAGTATTACACACTGCCAACGCAGGCTCCTGGAACCCTCTTGCCTTTTCCTCCATCACTATTTAAAGTGGCTATCGCAGTCCTGTAATCACGGGCATTTTTTAATGCGGATGGGTGGAAACACCCTTCTGTCATTGCCCACTCCAGCACCTCCCACTGACTGAAAGTATCCCTCCCTGAGCACAAAGCAATGTGGTGCTCCTCTTCTGCACACACAGGTACGCGTGCATACATCTCCCACAGAAATGCATCGAGCATTTGTACATCAACTCTGGATCCTGGTCAAGCTGGGCTAGGAAACGATCAAACACGATGCACAACCATCGATGGCTGCATCA
Source organism: Tetrax tetrax (assembly GCA_009806455.1). Classification (NCBI taxonomy): domain Eukaryota; kingdom Metazoa; phylum Chordata; class Aves; order Otidiformes; family Otididae; genus Tetrax; species Tetrax tetrax. Next base: position 519,073 of record WHYT01017468.1, on the reverse strand, counting down.
GTTATTGTAAGCAATGTGTCTTTAAATTCATCTAGCTGACAAGGCAAGTGGCTTCATACAGTTAATTAGTACAGCACACAGGTATTCAAAGGTGATCTGTGCAGGGCACAAAAGCTTGTTAAGGAACCCAGAGCTTACCCACAGCACTATTAGGGAAAGAAGAAAAGAAACCAACTTCAGACTTACCACAGGAGATTATTTAAATACATCAGTCTAGCTTCTCAAATATGACCTATTAAAGAATTTACTATGTTCTACAATAGCTACATGGCTGATAGAGCTATAAAATCTGTATATAAAACCTTACACCTGCATGAGGGTGTGTACTGAGATGAGAATAGAGTGCACTAAAATAAGCGCGACGGCTAGGGCTTCTCTGTAATTGGAAGTGGTCATAGGTGCAGCCACGTGACTACAGCGATACCAGGCAATCCTCCCAGCACCAACAGTGCTTGCCCCATTTTATCTGTAGACTGCTTTGTTCAGTGCAAGTTGTAGCAATTTCTGAAGCTAAAACATCTTCCACAGCAACATTTCAGATTTTGCCTGGTTGCATTGCCACAGGACCTCTAGGAGCTGGGCTACAGTAGCAGGACAGTGCTGCACACTCCTAAAGGACACATCCACGTTAACAAAACCTGCATTCAGCCTTTGCTGAAGAGCCAGGACTGGTCTGTTCCCAATCCGGACACTACATCACTATTTAACCTGGCTAAGGTATTTGATCAAGCAGAATTTCAGAGGCCGCATTAGCCTAATGAAGATAATAACAATAATCGTGTGTGTCACAGATACAGTACGGCTTGGTTATTACGCTCTTGTGAAGTGCTCAGAGGAGCCCCAGATGAAAGGGAAATTAGGAGAAGGAAGACTAATTAAAAGACATGTGCATCCCAAATAAAACACAGACAGGAATATTTTTGTTGTTGCTGTTATTAGGAGAGAGTCTCTGATTTAGGGCAGCTTTTCTTTCTACGTTGGTAAAGCAGACCCATTTTAACCACCTTCCATGTTCAAACTTTATTTGTAGATTGTGGGTAAGTGATAAAGGCTGCTGAGCTTCTGATACTGCAAACATAAAGGCCTTTGATCAAAGGTCTGATTTCACAGTAACTGGCACCTGGGATATGACAAAGCTGACAGGCCTGCCTCTGTTTTAAATGTTGCAAGGCAAAATAAGGCATCAAAAATTTACTGCCACTCCAAAGAAAGGGCCAGGATTGAAGAAAAGGAAACATTTGCTGTGGATAAAAACACCATAGTGAGCATACTCACTAGAGAGAAATGTTGCAATGAAATTATGTCAAGTTTCCAAGTGCTTCTTAAAAACAGAGTTGTGCAAACGGGAACATCTTTTCTACAGTGCTTTTTATCTAGGCAGCACCAAGCATTTATCATTCAGGTCAGCATCATTACCTGTTTTAAACACAGGGACAGGAACAGAGTGAGAGACGTGAGGATACATCCGAGCTCACGTAGAATTGAGCAGCACAGCTCCAGCTCCCTACTTTGTCCCCAGCCCTCAGCCCGGACTGCTGCCCGTTGGAGCAGGCTTCCCCCTTTGCTGAAGAGGAACCCTAGTTCTTCCACATCATGCCAGGAGCATTAGATGCCGTACTTCAACACCATCCAGTGACAAACACAGTTCTAACTCTTAACTTCACAGTGTGAATTTCAAAGTGATACCAAATTACATGAACTATCCCTCAGGGCACACAGTAATGAATTTGTTGAAAAAATAAGTGAGTACAGGAAACTGGGAAAAAACCTAATAATGGTACATTCTTTCCAGGTCCCTTCACCTTGTACAGAAAGTGTTTTTTAAAACATAGGTTGGTATTGAACCCTTCATTTGTCATGAGTCGCATTTTTTTAATTGCTGTCAGCAAGTCAGATCCACTTTAATTTGTGATAATGAACAATGCAGTAGAAGAAAAAAAGGACACATCTTCCATTTGTTTCAGGGGACACTGCAATACAGCTAGCTGAAGGAGAAGTTTGGGTTTCCCCCTCAACTACAAACAGTAAAAGGCTCTAATGTGCTGAGCTTCTGCTCATGACGTGCATTAATTCCTTAATGACAGGCGCACCTCAGAGTCAGGACAGCTAATCATGAGATCAGGAGTTAACCACGGCACGTAGCTCATCGAAGCTCACATCTTTTTCAAAGAACAGCTTGGCAGGGTCCCACAAGCTAGTCCACAGCACATTTAGAGCAAAAAGCAGGGCTAATGAGCCCCATTTTCCTACGGCTTTATATCTTGAAACAGCGTCCTCCAAGCTTTTTCAGAGGTGGCAGATGTTCAAAATCTTTTGCCTTTGTGGTTTCTTTCACAACTAATAAATGTTAAGCTCACGTTACGGGGATTCCCTCATTTCCCTGGCTCCAAATTTCTATGAAACCTCTAGCACCACTATCTTTGAGAAGTCTTCCCTCCTCAAGCGTGGCCAAAATTGGCCAACAGATTAAAACAGTAAGGGATGAGAGGAATAAAGAATAACCTAGAGGGAGACCTACAAAATACCCTCTGTTAAAAAGAAAGAAACTGCTTGCACAGCCTTCATGTAGTTATTTACTGGAATTGCTGAAGTGCTTTATTTTGGTCACAGTGGACACATTTTATTTCAGAGGGACATTCCTGTTTCAGAACAGCTATATGCATGCTAGATCTGAAGCCAGCCATAGCGGCCACCCTCTCTACACACAGACAAGTCAGCACTATTACTCCACTGCACCCATAAACTCAACATGCACGCATTATCTTGTGCCAGTTACACTTCTTCTGTTAGTCAACACTGTCAGTCTTTTAGTAAGATAAAACACAACATAACTCCTGTAAAAAAACAGACCTAGTGAAATTTCTTGCAGTGACGTTTATTAATCTGAAGTTTTATAGCTGGCCAATAAAACACACTTGCAGGAGAGACGGTCCCTAACTTTCATTCTTTATCCCAGGACGCTTTTACGTGTGAAGAAGAAAAGTTAAATCTTCAGAGGTAACTGAGGTTGAATACAGGTGCTGCACATAAGAGACTCTTCACTGAAATAAAGCAAACAGTATTTAACTTTCCCTCCCTACCCACACCCGACTTTTGCACAGTAATAGCTAAACAGCTGAAGAGATGGGGTCAGGAAGAAAATGCTTAGCCACTGCACTTGCAGAGAACATAAAAGGCAGAGCTCCCTTTGAAGAAAGAGCCTGTTGGGGTCCTGTGAACATGCTTTCTCACTGAATAGAGAAGAGAAGATCCATTTTAAAACTAAAAGGTGACCCCGTCCTCAATCTGAACAGTAATCCACACCCTTTGGTCCTGCACTTCAGTTACTGGTATTAAAGGTGCTTCTTTTAGGAGACACGTCAATCCTTTTGATCATTTATTCTTGATTCAGACGTTGAGCAGAAAATGAAGCATCTTAGCTGTACGCCCATTAGAATGCTGCATAATATAGATGGGCTGAAATTTAAAAAAAAAAGCAGAGCCAGGCTGAGGCAAAGTGAAGAAAAAAAAAAATATATATACAACCACCAACCCCCAATGCTGTCTGATTACTGAACGTAACTCACAAAAGTATTGCAAAGTGCCTGTGTGGTCAATAAATTTAAAGTAACTGAGGACTCAGGAAGTACTGCAAACTCTGAGCACCAAAATCAGTACTATCAGATAAAGTGATTCTTGGACAAAAGCAGCTCCTTGTCAAGCACTGTTCTGTTGGGGTATACATGCTGCAGGGAGAGAGCAGACTTAGTGTCTTGCAGAAAAGTGCCATGCTCAAAAGCCTTCATTCCTTCTGCTCATGACATTGGCTGGAATCCTGCGTGACTAAGGACCCACTCAGTCTGCAAGGTATTTGCTGGGAAGTTGGGCTGGAGAGCACCTGCAGACCGTTGCTGATGCCAGTCCCTCAGTGCTGAACCAAGAGAATTTTGGTCTGGATAGAGGTGTGGAACATGCTATCGTACAGATATAGCTCACTGCTGAACATGTTTTGGCATATATAGATGGTAGGTAATCCGCAGGGACCTGACAAGATAGCTATGTGAGCTACCATAGCACAAAGAACTTTATTTTCAAACAAACACCAAGCTAGCGAGGGCGCTTTCAAGTCAGTCCAAGAGCCAGACGCGAATGCCACCCGAACACCAGCAGATAGCTCTGTGCAGGTCCAAACAGGCACACCAGGTGTTCCCAGGAGGTGCGCGCTTCACCGAAGGAGCTGCAGCATTCCTCACCAGCCTCCGCACTGGAATGGTTTCAGATGGGGTCTCAGAAGTCATTTACTTTGTAAGCTATTCCCCGCAAGGTATTAGGGATGATGGAAATGAAAACAAGAGAAAATTAATCTTTTCATTAATTTAGAAAGATGCAATTCATGACTCATAGCAAGCTTGTATAAATAAATGGCATTGTTTAAATCTTATTTGTAATTACACTTCAAGCCAGAGACTTTAAAGCTGCACTGAGAATATGGCATCCAACTGTCTAATTTATTGTTATTTTAAGCAGGTACTGTAATGCCCAAATTCCCTTGGCAGATTATATCTCAGCTTAAGTGTTTTGCTAGAGGTAATTTTCACATGTTCATGACAGCGGTAATGAGAGGAAGGAAATCAAACAAAAGAGAATTCCATCTACGTTGTCCAATTTCTTCCCCTCTCTGTGGCAAGTTGAAAGAGATTTGTACACAACTGCAAAGCTGTGTGCGTGCTGTGCTCTGCCTGGCTTGGCAGGGAAGAGGAAGTGGAAGTGAGGAAGGACAAAATGCAACTGGTTTGGGAAAGGAAACAAACCAGTAGGCTTTCTTTCCCTGCTATGCATTCTCAAAAATATGAAAAACTGCTCTTTGTGCTACTCCTGCTCACTAAGCTAGCCACCTGTTCATTACAACAATGGTAATTAATAAGGAACAAACTCAGAAGTAGATCACCTTGAAAGTCTTGTTCATACTTCAGCCTCCTGCAGTCCCCAACCACAGACTTAAATTTCATAAGGATCAAAAATACCCAGAAAATCAGAAGTTACTGAAGGGAAAATTATTTGTGCTAATGCATATATAAATCTGGAACACCAATCTGCCTAGGAAATGAGTCTTATTAACACCTCGCTTGAAATACCCCAGGCATGCTTAGAAGGCATCTGGTAATCCTCAAGGAAATTGCTGCAGTTTTAAGGAACTGTCACATAGCTGGTTGTTCTTGAAAAGTTGGGCAGAGAACAAAAAAAAAAAAAAAAAAAAAAAAAAGGTTGGAGAAGTGCCTATCACATATCTGCTGCTTTTTAATAACTCTCCACTGCACTTCTGCAGCATTGCACGAAATCTAAAATACAGGAAACACATGGAAAATTAGCAGCCTCCTAATACACAACAGTGCTACTAGTCAGAAGGATCATCATCAGCCGTTATTCATGACAGAAGTCAAGTTCCCGAAGAGCTACCATCTATCCTTTTCTCAATGTACTGTTTTAACCAAGAGAGGCTTCTACATGGAAGTATAATCAAATCCTAAAATGCTATATTTACTAGGACTGATAAAATAAATATAAGCAGAAAAAAAAAAATTGTTCCCTAAACGAGTTTAACTTTTTTTTTTTTCTGTGGCTAGAATACCTGGACTGCTCCTCCCTCAATTAAGAAACCTGCCTTTCATGTCAGCTCAAATACCCCTGCAATGGATTTCATTTTGGTGGCATCTACTTTTCATTTTGCTCCTAATTTGTGATAGAACTGACTGAGGAAACAAAATTGCCCCATGCACACTAAAACTGAACCCAAATGTAGTGGGTTTTCCTTCTCTGTTCAGAAACAGGATCAGTAGTTTGACTTTTACATGACCATTATTTAAAATTCACACATAACCATATCCAATCCCAAACTGATCTCAAATGTCTTTCTTTACTTCGCTGCATTCCTATCAAGTGTCTGCTACAGGTAAGAAAATACAACTTGCTATCTGAAATGGCAGAGACTAAGAGAAATCTCTCTCAATTATTGTTAAATGACTTGAATTTCAGAGAACACCATTAATTCATCTCCTTGTAAGTGAGGTCACAGACTGCCGTTCCCTGTCTTCTGGTGCTCTAACAGCCCAGAGGAGGACTGCAGATATCCAGGGATAACAGAAGATGCTGGATGCTAGATGTGCACGCTAGAAACAACAAAGACATCTGTCAAGTGCAAACATACGCCATCCTACTCCTACCTTCCTTTTTGTGTAATTTCCTAGTTTTTATATTGTTATTAATGCCACTTTTGAGGGGTGAGGAGAAAGTATTCACCGCAGGCACACCACCCTAGGATACTGCAAAAAGAAAAGACTGCATAAAACATCTATAGACATAAGGATCTTGCTGTGTGCTGGAGGCATAATACATCTCCTTTCAGCTAAATGGTGCAATAGAGAAGTGGAAAAAACCTGCAAAAATTGCTTTGAAAACAAAAAGTGTTTTCCTAGAGCCATCATCAGGTTTGCTTGTCCGATCAGATGCCTTTTTTTTGTGCTCCATTCAAATGCAAAGAAAATGCTTGAAGAAAATTGCTAGTTCTGGTATTTACACCCTTCATGTACGCAGCTGGAGTGAGATTTCTGCCACAGTGGAGCAACAGCACCAACAAAATAGTGTAAACCGAAAGGCAGTCATGCTGCAAGGACTATTTAAACATATATGCAAAAGATTTCTTGATTTCCTATGACATACTCAGTAATAAACTTTATGCTTATATAATTTTAAGTACTTATTTTTACAGCAAGTTCTAGGGAAATGGGCCATTTCAGGGTAAAGATCATGATATTGGACATAGGACTGCAGGAAGGAGGTTAAATAAAGGTAGATGGAGTCCCAAGAAACCTTCTCCCCACTTCAGCAAGGAAAGCAGAAGGTTCACAGAAGCTCCACAGAAGGCAAATCTTTTTGGAGTCACCAGCAGACATTCGTCTTGTTTTAGCTTCCCATCTGACAACAGCATACTCTCTGCCTCATGCTGCGGCTTTTTAAAGAAACACTTAGAGAGTCAGTCCTAACTTTTAAAGACATTGGATTTAAGAATTGCCACCTCCTGCGAGTTGTTTACCCTTGCAATATTTGGCACACTCCTTAAAACAGCTGCTACTGCAGTTACTGAATTATTTTAAAACTAAACTCTTCAAAACCGCATGGCTGTGCAGAAAATCCCCAAAACAGAAAAAAACAACAGGCTCCAAACCCAGAATACGACTCAATTACACCCAAAAAGTACTTAAATAAAGCTAGAAGTAAATAAAATCCTCAGCCATAGTAGTACTTTGGCATCAAAGAAAAAGGCAATCTGGCATGTTAAAGGTCAAATTATTTGTCTGAGGTTTAATTGCTTTATCTTTCTTATCTTGATTATCTGATCAAGCTATCTAATCAATGTCTTGTTCATTCCCACCTACCTGCACTGCCCCACTGCTGCTGCTCCCTAGTCACTTGCCAAACCAACACTGGTCTGGCCATGGCCACGGTCAGAGGGGGAGCAAAGGCACCTGGAAAGGAAAGGGGAGGGAAAGGGCCATCTGTGGTTTTGCTTTACTTTCTCCTTCCTGCAGAAGACAATAACTGATTTGTCTTATAAGAAAAAAATTAACACTGTTACTGGCTAAAAATATTGAAGTAAGCCTTCAGAGATAACCAAGCACATCTTATTCCAGCAGAACCATGTCCTAATGCTCACCTCCATCACTCCAGCTAGACAGACTAGTTCCAGAGCCTCCTAAAGTGCTTCGAGTTCCCTCAATTTCCTCTCCAGGTCCTTCATATTAATTGATGTGCTCTAAATTACATCATCAATTTCTGTCAAAGTACAGGTATTTAAATGATATCCATATCTTATTTTTACTTAAAAGCCCTACTGTCCATGTCCTTTCCACACACACACACACTCACTCTATCTCAGATTAAGACAGGGAAAGCTTCATGTTTTAACACACTAATATCAACTGCAAACAAGAGGTGTGAAAGGAAATTAGGTATGCAAGTCAACTCATTCACAAATTAACTGCCTGTTCATTTGCAGGAGCATGGTGCTTTGCCACACTGGAAAGCACTTGCCAAACAAGAGGCAGCTATGGGAGCATCAGTGTTTTTCTAGCAGCTTGAAAACAACTGGAGCAGGGAGATGAAAAGATACCTCTGTTTCTCTGAGAAGCCATTTCAGGATCGACCTCTTCTAGGTGCTGTTCGCAGTTTCCAAACACAAGGCAGACATCAGCATCACCACCAATATTAGGATATTGATACAGAATGTTATTATTAAAGGACCACCATGAGTATTACTTGTGAAGAGTTCTTGCATGCCAGACAGCCTGGCTACGCTCAGTGGGAACGCAGAGCCGGAGAGGCCGTGCCCCGTTATCCGAGCGCACACAGTCACTCTGCAGGATGGTCACTCTGGAACATGGGCCAGCTGTGTTTCTTACGTGTTCCTGCTGAAGTCCCCTGAGATGACCGAACCTCCTCCCCATCCCTTCTCTTTGCTGTCCTGCTCCCATCACCACTTGCAGGGATGCAGCAGGGTTCAAGAACACAGTGACTTCTGCAACAGCACCCACTCTCGTGGACCTCAGGACTCTGTGGTAATATAACATTGTGGCAGTATCCAAAACCTAGCTTCAGCTCTGCTCCTTCTTCCATTTATCCTTTCTCACCCAGGGCGGGGGGAAGTACAATCTTGGTCTCAGTTGAAGAGTATGAACGCTCTGCAACTGCCCTGTATTCACATTAACATGAAGAAACTTCAGCCCAGCTATTTACCTTATAAATTTCACATTACTCAACTTTGATCAAGATATGGATGGATATCATTCCCTTTCTGAAACTTTTCAACCCAAAATAAACATTCCTCCTTCACAATCAAACATTTTTATACAAACCCACTACTGACATTTCACAGCATGTTTGAAAAATAAACGGTTGCAGCCTATCAAGTAAAGCATTTTGCTTAAATTACACACTCTTATTTCATAAAACTACAGAATGTGGTTTTGCCTTCTCGCTGTACCAAGGACTGCACAGAAGTGCACTGCAGTGCTGTTCCTGCTGCTGCTGCACCACAGAAGTCTGCTCAAACTGCTTATGCCTAGTCTTCTGCTTCATACCAAACAACGCAGAACCCCATTAATTTGTTCAGAAGCAAAGATAACGAGGGTCAGCCTTACTGGCTGAAGGCTGCCAACAGCAGAGATCCCTGTTACACCTAAGGAAAGGCCTGTGAAGGAATTGCTGCGTATAGGTATGGCACATGGGATCCACGGGCCGAGCAGAGCGCTCTGTTCTCCTGACTGTCAGCGCTGTTACTCATCTCCACAGAACAGCACGACAGAGTCCTTAATTGCGATTCCTAACTGTCAATGGAAATAATACATAATGAGCATATAACCAAAAAGCCTTCCCCAGGCACTTCAGATTTGTTTAAGAAGCATCCATGTCTACTTTAGTAAGTATCAAAGCTCCACTTCATCTTAGAGCTGAACAGAAAAGTAAAAATATCCAGATCTTAAAGTACTTTTGTACTTCAAGACCGACCTCCATCCACAGGTTGGTTACATCACAGGCTCTTGGCGATCTGTTTACTTGTCATGTCCTCTTACTTGAGAAACCCACACTAAGGCTATGGGTACGGTAACAGCTACGTAACAACAGAGGATGCCCAGAGGATAAACTTGATGTCAAAAGCAAAGAACAAAGAACACGGTTTAATTTCTCAGGGCTCCTAAAGAAACAACAAAAACACTCCAAGATGAAACCCAACTGAAATTATGAAAACCAGATGAAAGTGCAACTCAGATCCATCTCTCCTTTCATCTCAGCATTTCGAGTTTTCAGACTTTAGAAGAAATGATATATTCTCTCCGTTTATGACATAACAATTAAACATATGGCCTAAAATGAGAGACCGGGTGCTAGCTGGGACTCAAAGCATGGAGCTAGTGATTTCAAACCAGCCAAAGGCTCATAGCAGTATCTGACCCTTCCACTAGCTGACAGAAATTCAAGAGCAGAACACCTTTGAGAGATCCTTGGATTTTGCATAGCAAACACCTCAGAATTTTTCCTTCAGTAGTTCTTGATCTCACATTTTGAAGTGTTGTAGAAGAGGACAGCCTGGTTCTCCAGCACATCCTTCTGCTGGGAGAACACAAACTTCTCTCTACAGCCAAGAGATTGGCCAAGAAGGCAACCCATATGGCTGGCACCTTCTGCACCCCGGCACCCTGCTCACCGCCACAGCCTTCTCAGGGCTTTATTACAGCACAAAAGACAGCTTCTGAGTCCTCCCTGAGAGACAAGCGTCTCCACCTAGATTAAACAGAAAAAGACCATGCTGAGGACTTTAAAACATTCAAAATTCCAGCTCAGAAAGAGACCCACCAGTGGCCAACATTTCTAAGGGCAAAATTACAGCATGTGGGAATTACAGATCTGCAGACAAACCAGCAATTTGTGAGGAATTCAAGCAACCAGAAGCGACAAATTAGGACCACAATGCTAACAAAATTAGACACAGTCTCCTTTTAACCTCATCTCTATTTTTAAGGGCTTTTTTTTTTTTAAGGTTTGGTATTTGTTGTGTTGTTAAAGTTTCCATTTAACTGGACTGAGAGCAACTGTTTAGGAACAAAGTTTCCCCATAATTTACTTTCATTACCTTAGGATGTGTGAAATTATGTCCATGCTTGCATGAGGAGGTTTCTCTCAGCCATTTAACAGAGCAGAGTCACCTAGCAAAGATAAAACTCAGTAGTAACATTAAAACTTCCATAATCCTTGCAAATATGCTGCTTGACAAGGAGGCTGTCAGCTGTAGGATTTATTTTGTATTTATTTTATGGGGTTTTTTTTTGGTTGGTTGGTTTGGTGTTTGGTTTTTGGTTTTTTTTTTTTTGAGATTCCCTTGCATTCTTCAGTCTTCCCTCCAGTTGAGGACACTGCTAGAGTCAAAAGGCAGCTCAGTGTGACTCTTGCTTATCTACATGTCAATAGACTGACCTATGGAAAAACAAAACAAGAACCAAGCCTATTTCCACCTCCCTCCACTCAGTAACAATAAAATCACACAACATCATCTTTAAAACCATGCCTGTTCTTGATAATTACTCTAACAGTCCATCTAAGTCTGGCTTCTCAGCCCTTGTATCCAAAGGAGAAACCAAAACCCGAAGGTGAAGGAGGAAACGGCTCATCTGCTGAATACAATGTTCGGAAATGTGAGGTGAACATTCCTCACCAAAGTGAGATGAATGTTCCCACCCAAGCACAAAAGGGTTCATATTTCATATTCTCCATTGTTTGAGCTTGCTTGTACAGAAGTAACTACATTTAGCAATCTCCAATAGGAGATATTTAGCAGCTAAAGAGATTAATGTTTTTAACAGTGCAATAGCGGAAGCAACAAGCCAGGCTGCACCCTGTTCAGTCCCACCAGCCGTCTCCAGTTCCGACAGAGAAATCCACGGTTCCGTGAGTACACTTACCTCTAACACCCACCAGCGAGATGTGCAACATCCACTGCCCCAGTGAAAACATCACACAAAAAGTATCCACAGTGAGGGGGCCGCAGCAACGAATCCCAAAGTAAACCAAGTGGCACAGTTTGCTGTTCAGCCTAAGCAGGGCTCTTAGAAAGCTGCACTGCACAATGCTGTCTCAATGATTTTCACTGATAGAAAGAGAGTGGATACAAAGTCTGTCTGTAACCAAAGAATTATGGATTGAAACACACACATGCTTTGAAGTGTAAAGTATTTAAATGAGATGGCTTCATGACATAAGGAAACGTGTAGTGATGGAGGCAGCGGTTTCAAATTTTCCCATTCAAGAAGTGTTGGTTTGACTGCAAGGGGTTCAGACAGTGAGAAGTATGACAGAAGGACTTGTGCAGAGCAGGCAGAGCTGGCTCGTCCCACAGCCCAATGGCCATTTCACACTCGTGTGCTGCTACACCTCGCTTTTACTCAACGCAGTGCAGCTGCTAAGGCAAGTGTGCCTGGCACACAGGACCCTGCATGGGGAAAAGGCAGCAGCCCTGTACCCCAAAGAAGGCACAATGCCCAGAAGATCTGAACAGAAACAGCAAGAGAGGCTTTACCAACCTTCAATGGGTTTCAAATAGAAGTCTGTAGTGTTCCACAAGTGACTGCTACTGACTTGAATGACCCAGCATCCTCACACAGTTATCACTTGACACCAATTGCTGGTGATTTGGGTTGCTGCCTCTCGTTATTTATTTAACAGAAACCTCATAACACTGTCCTTTCTAGCTTTCACTACATGCACTGAAAGCACTCTTCAACTGGATCCTGTGAAAATATAATGCAGAGTGTTTATGGACAAAGACAAGCTTTAGAAGACTGGCAAGGAATTAAGTGTCCTTAAAACAATTAATTGAGATAGGAGGAACAGGGAATGCTTATCAGCACAGGCTGCTGGCACACAAGGTCACAGTGGCAGCCAGCAATGGCAGGTGCAAATGATGAAATCTGTGTGCAAATTCTAGAGGGACAGCTTTCTAACAGAGGAGCTCTTCTCCACTGGGGCTGGTGCTGCTGTTTAATTTGATTACACACAAGTGACAGCCTGGGGGAGGGAGAGAAAGAAAGAAACAGAAAGAGCGAGGACCCTCCAAGCACCCACGCTGAACTTAAAGAGCGCACAGAGCTGCAGCCTCAGCAGCGGGGCTACTGCACAGTGGTCCACAGCAAAATTACAGGGGGATCAGACAGCTGACATGGCATGATCCTTCGGTAGACAAAAAATTACTTGCTCTCCCCTCAGCAAACCACACACCACATAGCAATTTTGACTGGAAAGACGCTATTCCAGATTTAAAGGGAAACTAATCTGTTAAAAGAAATACATCACCGAGCAGGAGTGTGGAATCTGCGTGTGAATGCACCACACGCAGACCGGCGCTTGGTCCATAACACGTGCAGGTGCTATGCTCTCAGCTTACCACCAATCTTTTACTGCCTGGCTTTAAGAGCTGCCAGGAGACTCTTTTCTAACCATAACTTGTAACCTAAAAGTACCCAAAGTGTGCTCTTGCTTCCCTCTAGCCCTGAAATCTTATATAAGCACCCTGGGACTGTTTCTTTAAAAAACAGAACAATTCAGTCTCTATTGCATTCTGGGTGAAAAGGGGAAAAAAACCTAAAACAAAAGAAACCACCAGAATCTAGGATCAGGTCCTCCAGACTAAACCCAAGAATATCACTAAAGAAGAAAATTGCTCTTGTTGAGATATTTAGGTACAATTTTACCTTAAATTTGTCGTGATACTACCTACTGTATTCTAAATTATACTTTCAAAATTATATGTATTAATATCTAAAGTGTGTAATTATAAAAGAGTGGATATATTTTAGAAACACCATACTTATAAACCTGTTTTTTTAAATAGAAACTTTCTGCATGACTGGAAGATCTATATTTTAGCTCTCCAGTGATTCAATACTAGTAGAGGCAACTGGAATCCACATGTTCGAATGGAAGCTGCAAACAGTGATCTTGTATATTATGTCAATGGCATTGATAAAAAAAAAAAAGAAAAAGCAAACCTCACTTCTGCATAACAAAAGAACCCCTGAAAACAGCAGGAAAACTGCTGCTAATAAACTTTCTTCTTACAGCTTTCATCACTAAAGCCAAACTCATGCAAGGAAAAAGTTTTATGTAATTGTTTTAACCTACCAAGAAAACTGAAGCACTGAAAAATACTTGTTTTGCCAGCCATAAGTGTGATTAACGAAATTTACAAACAGCTTAATGATCACATCAGCGATTTACATCTATTAACTAGTGATGTCCACACCCTGACTGATGCTACCTGCTGATTTCGGGCAGCTTCTGCACAGACCCGAGGCTGAATGTCTACAACTGCCTACAGAAACCGAACTCTCCAACTGCTGGGCTTGTTCTGTACACCCAAACCTCTCGCTACAGATACCAAATCTCTGTCACTCAAGACTGAAGCAGTTTGCACTTCAGGTGCACAAGTCTTCCAGTGAATAAAACCAGCCAAGGGTTACAAAGTCCAGCAATTCCTAAATGGTGACGAATGTATTTCCTATTCACACAGAAAATGGAAAGGGATAGCATAATGGAGCTTGACTAAATGTTTAAATCAAGGTTAAATCCTGATTCAGATTGTATTGCATGTGCTGAGATAGAAACGTCTACCCAGCCACTCGCATAACTTGTTTTTATTCAAACATTAGCTCTACTGCTAATTTATTCTTGTTAAGTGGCTTTCAGCAATGCAAGTGATTTAAACGTACACTTGAGGCAAATGTAAGCCTGCAATGATGTACAGTTTGACATTTATACCATTATATATTTTTGAACATATTATGACTACAGAAGCATTACTAATTTTGAGTCACTTCCAAATGAGAAAAAGTAGTTTAACAAGAACAATGAAATGCAGAGCTAGAGTGATTTACCTCTCTCTTCTTCAGCTACTGTTGCAACCCCTCTTGATCCACAGTCGAAAAACCTGATAATTTTGGTAGCTTCATAATAACTTAAAATGCACCTTGAATAGCTGCCAAAAACATGACAAATACTGCATGCATCTTAGCATACCTTTAAGGACAATAGTAACTTTAACTCTACTTGCAAAAGTGTTTTAGCTTCCAAGAGCTTTACTGAAGCATGACATGAGACAAAACCTCTGGAAGGGCATTATGCAGTGACTCAACAGATGAGTTTTCACTAGAAATAAGTTCCAAGAAGTGCAGCTGTTCTCCCTGCAGCACTACATATGTAAATTTGGAGATATACAGGTTCACAAAGATGCCCCACTTGTCCAGCATCCCCAACCCCAGCAACTTGAGAGTATGACCCAAAACTTATTAAGCAGTGAAAGGTCTACCCAACCTCATGGGTGTTAAAGCACACACAAAACTGTGCATTAGCTTCCAAAACAGGTCATACATCTAAGCTTACACAGTAACTGCGAGTGATATCCATTTATGCCAAGCTGGAATTTGCCAAGATGTCCAAGAGGTGCAAATTATGACTACCTAAAAATACATATTTTATGAAGGAAATAGAAAGTGACTCTAAATTTTAGCAGTTTGACCAAGATCCTGCTATAATGAAAAAGGCAAGAGAAGCAAACAATAATTTTATTGGTTTTTCAGCACTTCTGGACAGTTCAGAGTACACCACAGAGCCAGCAAGCACACAGCCGTACGTACTAGGGAAGCGTTGCAAACTGCTCCTGAGCATCCAGCACCTGCATACATATAAAAAGTAGATTAAATGAACACAGATGTAAATGAAAAAGTTGGTTATTCCCTCAACAGCTAAGAAATGCTGTTGGGAGAAAGGCAGGGAGGAAAGGGCAGAAGACATGCTCACTGCACAGTGTACTAGTGGGTGAGTGCCCAACCTTTGGCCAGAATTAGCCACGTTCTGACCAGTGACTCAAGGGTTTTCATTAGGGATTGTGTAATTTTTTTATTCAGTCTGTATTGCAAGCACAGATGAACAAAAACACCAGGATTCCTCTCACTTGGAGAGAAAGGAAAAAAATAATAAATAAATAAAATATTTCCCTTAATACCAGTTGGGAATAAAACACACACACACTCACTTTTTAGTGCCCCACACACCATAGCTTAACTGATCACCAGAAGCTGACAAGTCTCAGCTTATTGTTGTAATAGTAAAAAATTAAATGATTAGAAACTGACACTTAAATATTTTCCATATCTTGTTATAGGAAAGTCATCATGGAGAGATCAATGCTTGCCCTTCAAAGCACTATTACTCAGGTATCCTGTTTGGTACTTCTGAGTTAAAAATTCCTGAAAAATTGCAAAGAAAAAGAAGTGTCATCTCCTAATACTATCCTTACATTACATCACTTTTTGTCCTCCCCCTTCTCTTCCCCATCAGAGAAAGAACTAACACATCCAAGACGGAGCTGATCGGGAACTGTCAGTTTTAATCAGAGCGCTGTAGCTGTCAGTCACTGGTGGCCCTTGGGTATTTTGTTTCCTGAATATATAAAACATTGTTATCCTGAAAGTTAGTCAGCATTTCTGGTTGCTAGATGGAAATAACAAGACTATTATAAATGCTTTAATATTAGTATAGCTGCACCAGTATTTGAGTTTTAATAGCTTAAAACACAAACACATGCAATGACCACTCTTTATGAGCCACACTGGTGCATTAGAAATCATTTTTCCTTATTGCATTGTTTGTTTCCTAACTTACACAGTCAGCATTTATTAATGGTGCTGCAATTCTATATTAATTATTATTTAGCACTGACAGTATGCCTGGAACTGCACAAAATTAGTCCCTGCCCCAAAGTGCTTAAGCAGCCCTGACTCAGTGTCCCATACCTGACATTTCATACGCTAACCTGCTCAGTTACTAAAGCCTGAGTAGCTGACCAAATTCTTTAACTCCTGCTGCTCAGGACAACCAAGCCACAGGGAGTCTAGCTGGGATAACGTTTACAGGCACAAGTCTGTTGGAGAAAACCCCCCAACACTGAAGGCAATGTAAAAATGAGAATCCAGTATCTTATGGGAATAAAATAAAAACCCTGTCAGTGTCACACTTTCAAATGAAGAGTCTCACTGAAGAGGTACGCAGGAAGAGCACAGTGGTTTGAAACTTTCCCAACTGCACATCTGGTAGCAAAACTGCTAAGGCAACTACCTATGCCAGCATAAACAGTAAATATTCAAGGCCGTCACTACAACACAGGCACAAATCATATAATACAGAGGTGACAGGCAGAAAGAAGTGAAAATGGCAAATCAACAACAGGGCAAGACCCTCTCTTCCAAATCTGTACTGCTTTCTTGGCATCCTCTCCCAGAGGATCGCTTCTCTGAAATGAGAATACGCAGGGGAGCAGACCATCAACTCACAGCCCAGCCAATGAACCAGAGTTAGCCTTCGGGCAGGTTTAATTCAAGCCCTGCAGGCTCCACGCAGACAGAAGTCCTGTTGACTCCGTCAGTTCACCCTCTCGTTGTTTTCCGTGTTGGCAAGAGCACAGAGCTCAAATTCTAAGACAATAATGACATGATTCTAATACAAATAAAGAAAATGGGAAGCTATGAAACAAATAATTAACTGTGTTCTATTATTTACGTAATTAATGGCAAAACCCTGAACAAGGAGTAAAATGGATTACTGCAGTTTTGGTTCAATGCAGCCTTAAAACACAAAAACATCATCACATGCCAAGGCTGAAAGGATTTTCATTCCAGCATGTGGTTCTCATTCTGCCAGCCAAGCTCCAAGTTGCTGCTACAGCTGTTCTCCATATAACCCTGATCTTTTCCCTCTGCTGTTCCGTTCATCCACTGCAGTCGATGGCCACCAGCAGAAGCATAGGAAAGGTATTTTAAAAAAGCCTGTAGGAGATAATATTGTTCACCAACAACGTAACCCTGGTATGTTCATATTGCTGAAGCCTGAATTTAGGTCTAGCAAAGCATAAAGCTGAATTTTTCTTCCATATTTCTCTCCCTCCTCTTCAGCGAAAATCGCCCTATGATTTCAGTTGTGGTAGATCAGCAGTTCTGGAGGAGGATGACTGATATTTATTCCCTCAAAAAGAGAAGTACAGAATAGGTGGATAGCTGCTCTCATGACATGCTTCATTGCTGTCTAGAAGGACCAGCCTGACAGAAGAACTAAATGCCTCACTCTGTCATTTTATATGTTGAGAGACACCATGGTGGTCCCCAGCCATGTCTTGTGTGGAGGCTTCCATGGAACACACAGCATCATGAAGAGTGGAAAGAGGCCAGAGGGTCCTGAACAGCTCATTCAAGAGCCTCCCAAAAAAAAGGTTTGGCACTCCTGACTGGCAACAGGTCTAAAGGAATTACCTCAAAAGTGCAGGATTCTATATCCTTTCAGTCACCCTGGATCCCTTACATTCTCACTTTCCTGATTATTTATACTGCTATAAAACCAGAAGCACAGAAATTAGTGTTCCCTGTCTTTTACTTCCTTTTCCTGCAACCCTCCAGAAATAGTTGGGCTACATGAGACAGAAACACCCACAAAATAACAATGAAAACAGATGTGTCAAAAAAAAAGAAAAAAAATGTGTATGAGATGCCTACTGTGCATGCCAATTCTAAGTGAAGTACTCATCCAGCCTATGAATAGCATGGTGAACTATTTAAATAGCACCAAACTCAAAAGGGAGGTTCTAGTAGTTAAGATCTCAGCACTAAGGGTTTGGGTTTTGAGGTTGTTTGTTTAATTATTTTGCCTGTGCTTGGCTCAGATTTGCTTCTTGACCTTCAGACCAAGAATTTCAGACCAGTTCACCAAAAGTACATCTTTCAAGAGAGATCCATGCCTAGTTCTGTACCCAAACTTCTCTGGAAACCACCAGGAGTTGTTCACCTCACTTATACCTCTCCAAGCCCATGCTCATTTTGCTCAACACTCATTAACTTCCCTGGCCCCTTAGGCACTTCACAGGTCCTTTGTAGAATTCATTTTGAACATATGTTCTTTTTTTCTAGAACACTTACCACTCAACATTCGTAGTGCCAATTTCCAGAAAACTGCCACTACTGACAACCAGCAGAAGGGCATCATCCTCCATCATCCATTTTCAACAAACTCATTCATGCTTTCTCCTGTGATGCTCATTGTGTTTGATAGATGCTGTCTGTAAACATTTGTTGAAAGCTACCATTGTCTTCCCTCAAACCCTTCCTCACTCTTTGGTTACGCTGCCTACCAAATAAGTCATATCTCCTAGGGCCCCTTACACTAACCGATACTGTCTCTTGTCTCCTTCAGACTCTCCCATCCTACAGCTCTCTGACATCTCTTGATATACATGGATTATAAGTACCTTGGCTGCACCATCTGATTCAGTGGAAGTTGCACAATGATCAGGTTGCACAGCAACCTGATCTGCTTGGAGATGTCCCTGCTCCTTGCAGGGCAGTTGGACTAGATGACCTTTGAAGGTCCCTTCCAACCCAACCTATTCTGTGATTCCATGATGTACTGCTCTATAATACACATACAGCAATGATGATGCAAACAAGTAAACTCAGTAAGAATTCTGATCTCTGAATTTCCTAATTTCTATTTGTAAAATAAAATTATGGTTTCCCATTGAATCTCCTGAATAGGTACCATAAGTCTTTGTAACAGTTACAAGGAACCTCACAATCTTTACAAACCTTATTTGATTCAAGCAACAGATTATAACACCTTTCAATCACAAGTTCCTCAGCACTTGAAAGCCCAAGCAAGAACTATGAGATTTCCTACTGCGGGTAAAGTCACCAGCTTTTAACATCTATTGAACTTAGTAGCCCACCATGTTACCTAATCAGCAGCTTATTTGCTCCTGATGTACAGTCTACCAGAAACAATAAAGAATAAATGTATAATAAATAGGCACAACTAAAACCAAGGTAACTGATGGAATTTAACCCTATTACAGCTTAGCATGGTATTTCAAAAGTCCTGGAGGAACGATTACAGAACTCTCACGCTTTCGACCAGAGAAGCTTTTCTGCACAGCTTCTGATATTGACAGTCTCAGAGAGCAAGGGACTAGTAAGATCATCATGTTATTCTTCAGAACACATTCAATATTTATGAGGATCTTAACTCCACGCAATAAAGACCACATTCACTGACTGCGATGACTTGGATGCTTTGGGGATAAAATTAATCAACATGCATGAAAGAGGATCTCTGAGCCAAACAGGAAAATCTGCACATAATAACAAAGATAGTTACTATCTGGCAAACCTACATCACAAGGAAGAAAAATACTATGATTAAACATAATAAGACTTCACTTGAAATGTAAAATACCCTGGAACAAAACCTTCCAGCTCGCGTAAGAACTGGCAAACAGGAAGCAGCTGACTATGCAATGAAGCCCATCACATAGGGAAAACACGATGCTGGAGAACTAGATGCTGCTGCACAGTCCTTGTCGCTGTGCTGCAGAGTGCTTTCTATCACCTGAAGTGCATGGGGTTCAGTCCTTCTAGGTTCTGCTCACAGTGCAGTACTTCTTGCATTCTGAGCCAGTAACAGGTACCTATTGTCCAAGCAAAACATAATCGTCCTTTTGCACATTCTCACGTGTGAGCCAGCGGTACTGCTGGCTCAAATAGGCTCTGTCAATATTCTTTCCTGCTATTTTCCAACACTACACTCCTTCCACAAAGTCCAAGGTTGAGATTAGCTCAACAAGAGACAAAAAAAAAAAAATAAATAAAAAAAAAAAATTAGGGACTTGCACACCACTTGCATAGTTTCTTCCCTGAAACTATAAGCACAGAGTATAGTCTTGTTACAATGGGGATAAGGGGCTTGCTCTGTCCCATTACATGTATGGGATCTCAGACTGCATGAAGATCATTCAGTATGAAACTATGAGGTAATAATACATTACATATCACAAATATGACCTCAAAAGTGAAAAAAAAAATGCCATTTTGGCTTATAAACTCTTGAACATCTTTGCACTTGAGAGCTGAACCTTTCCTAACCCTTCAGTTATAGCTTGTACTACATAGTTTTAAACCTGACTTTCAACTTCCAATCATCATTTGCATTTATGTATCTTCAAAGAATGGTATTTGATTTGCAACTATGTGTTGCAATGAGAGGCTAATTAACACAAATATGGTTATTAGCAAGTTGCAGGCATTTACAGGACAAAACCAGCAGACCAAAGCCTATGGTGTACTGTGTCACAGGTATAGGGAACCTCAAGGATGAACAATACCAGCCAGGACTCTGCCACTAACTGCATCACCACAGGCAAATCGCCGACACTCTACAACTCTGCTTCCCCTTCTGTAGTGGGATAGTAAGGCTTGTTTACTTTACTGGGTAGTTCTCCAGCTTAATTAAATCATTACCTTTAAATTAAAGGCACTACAGCAATGCCAGGAAGTAGGATCTGAATTAGAAGGTGGAGGTGACACCCTAATGAAGCAAGACTATTTTCATCGTCAACAGCAGGCACACTAAAAGGTCATCCATGGCATAATTGTGAAACCACATTCCAACCTTCTGAAGGTAAGATGACTTTTCCCCAAATTTCATTAAGGAAAAAGATATGTCCCAGTATCACCAGATGGCTGAAATGCTGTAGTTTCACAGGTAAACTTTTCATTACTGCTTGTTTTCCCTTTTCCTTACTCTTTTCTTTCTTAAGACCAGCAAAATATCACAGCTATTGAAAGAATGCTTTTTCCACAGGCAACTGTTTTCAGTATGATTAAAGACCTATTAAGAAAATAGCGAAGTACCACTTCTCTTCAAGTCAGTAATGTTCAGCACAGAGCTTTCAATCTTTTCTTTACAAGAGCCACAGTAGAGGCACTCCCACTTTTTGTCTGGGACAGCTTCTACCAAATATCATTATATTTTAACATTTTCCATACACAGTGGAAATTTCCAACTCCGTCTAAACATAAGGACGTTATTGAAAGATACACTATTTCTGTGCAGGCTTTTTCTTTTCAAGGTATTGGAAGAAACTTATTCTTAAATAGTAAGAAGCAGGCCAGTCCTCAGCGGAGGCCCAGTTTCATCAAGTGTCCCCAAAAGAGCTGCAGCTCAGTGTCAGGCGTGAAGCTGCATGTGTCCTGTATCTCAGAAACTGCACTCACATCCTGGCATGGAACAGCTCAGATACCAAAAGGCATATGCCATCCTAGATTGGTTTAGTCTGTACTGGGCTACTTCCTTGTTTGATGCACCTGAAACAAAGATTACCCAAGAACAACTCATGATGCACAATGTCTTTGTTATCCAGAGTGTCAACAGCAAGAAATACCACATTTGCTGTTTACTTTTTAGACGTACAAAAGCATTTGCTTTTTATACTTTTAGGAGCAAGATGTAACAAAGGAGAGGTCAGTCTAGAGTTTTCTTTCTATTATACAAGATCTCTTTGCGCTGACTGGATGCATGTTAACTAGCTTCCATGTGGTTATGCCAGAAAATAGTGGAAGATACCTAGGGAACTACATTTGGAACAAAGAACTCCATATATGATCTTTTTTTTCCTATTGACTAAAAATATCCTAAATATATACTTGTATATACTTATTATATATATGCTAAATATATACTTTCTTTTTTTTAATACTTGCATTTGTGACCAGGAAGACCAAAATGGTTGCAACTAAGCTTTCAAGTAAGACAAAAGATGTACTTGTAGTATTGTGCCCAAAACGGGATTCTCTATTTGCTTATGTCCATCAATCAACTGCCTACTAATCACTTTTGAGTCCACTGACATGCTTTCAACTAAATTTGACAGCAGGAGGAAGTCTCAAAGCTCCCAACACTTTCATTTAAAAAAAAAAATAAAAAATGGTTGGGTACAGGAGAGACTCTTATAAGACAAGAAGAGAAAGGTTAATGACAAAGGCCAACCCTTATTTGACGTCAGAGAACCCACAGGAGGGATCACCCTAGAGACACAAATCCTCAGGAACCAGTTTCCATTGGTATTGCTGCTCTTCTAACACTTGTTTCAAATAGAGCTGGAACCAGAAATTAATTCCAGTTCTCACAACAGTTCAGTGGCCTTAGGTAAATCATAACTTCTGATGCCACTTCCCCTGCCATAACACAGCTAGCGTTAAACTCCCTTATTACGTTGCTGCAACAATTCATATTTGAAATGTACTTTGAAGGTCTGAAGAGTTACATTCACTAATTATTACCTGTCTTGAGACATGAGCTGAATATTCAAAGTGCCAGCCTGATTCATATGCAAGTGCACATCACATAAGCATGTGGTATGCACTTAAGACTCAAAATATAAAAGCAGAGATTGCTTTTAAAGAAGATTTTATTATGAAGTCAGTTTTAAGTTCAAAACACATCATTTTTATTACTACAACTCTTCTATTAACCTGGATTTAAGTTATTATTTGTTTTGGATTAGCATTTTATAAAACACTAGTTTGAAAAATAAGTACCAACTGACAGAAGACAAGAAGATAATGCAAAATTTGATTCTGTCCCCAAAGGAAAGTCTGATGTCTGAGATCTTAAACCTATGATATCAAGCTGAAAGCTAACAGGTTAAATTCCACAGGGCAGTTACTGATCACTGCAAAACCAGAGCTTTGCCAGTATTTCTAGGATATCATAGCACTGGGACTGGCAAATCTACACACCACGGCAGGCAGGCATTTTTATCCTCTGGTCAAGCACTTTCCAGCCCTCCCAGAAATGAAGATGCTTCTGCCTTCCTTTGCCAGAGCACCCCACATCTCCTGTTCTTGCAGGCAGAAAAATCAGATGGTAAAGGTCTTGCTGAAAATACTATAGCAAATAGATGAAAAAGATAATACTTTTACAAAAATAAGTAAATAAACTGAGTGTGCACAAGGAGGGGGATAGCTTCCTGAAAAAGAAACTTTCCATGTATTAAAGGAAAACTGTGCTTTGTGGTAAATCTCTTTACTAGAGAGATTCTTATTTGAGGGTGAGGGAGCAAACTACAATTTTCTTCAGTAATAACAGATCAGCCTTGTATCTTCAAGCTTCCTCCTGTAATACACTGACTACCAACCAAGTACTCAATACTTCCCAAGACTAACCTTTACACTTCCTGAAGGAGCAAGCCTGTCTAAAAATAATAATAAAAAAGCCACAGTCAGTTAATTTTTCCTTCTAATCCTCCCCACCTCCCTACCCCAGATAAAACAAAACCAACCCAGCCAACTTATTCTGACAACAGTGACTCGATTTACGTCCCTTGCATCCTATTACTACCCTACAAACATATATTATTTTGATGTAGGATAAACAAATATCTGATTTGTTTAACACCACATTGAGTCCTAGTGATTAAAATAAGTATATGCATAGAGCAAAATTTATACACGCACAAACCCCTTTATAAGCTCTGAAGATAAAATTATCAGTATTGCCAAACACAGAATATGTATTATATTTTAATTACATGAGACAGTTGAATACCAACAAGCCTACTTCGTTTCTAATTAGAAAAAGTTCAGTAATCATCTTCTTCCCTGCTGTTATTGCCTGACAAGAATAAATGAGGAGTCCCCTCTAGGGACTGTACAGTAAACATCCTAACGCACGTTTGTTTCGGAGCCCAGCTTCACAGCAGTAGTAGGAAGCACTGAGGCACACGGCGCCTTCCACGCAGTACAGCTGGTGAAGTGCATCCGTCAGGGAGTGCACAATTTTGAAGTGTTTACCTCAAGAAAATAGATGTGCAAAGTGCAATGCAGCTGCCTCGCTGCTCCTTCTGCGTACGGCTCCACGGCCAGCCAGCAGAAACTGCCAGGCAGCTCTGCTGTCACCTGCTTGTGAGTTCTGCGGAGAAGGGACCCTCCTTGGCAAAGGGCTGAAGGACAGCCTGGTGTTTCAGGCTGGAGGGACTCAGCAGAAACAAAGCAAAGGTGATTTGCTTCAACGTGATTTCCACCCACAGAAACAGAAGTGATCCCATTCCTCTATTTTCCCTGTTTCGCAGCAGACCCTATTTATCCGACAGCAGCTGCACCTGTCACCCACAGCATTTACGCTGCTCCTCAGATCAATATCGCTTCTCCCATCAGCCCACAAAACCACAGAGTGCCCTCCGCCAGCCCTACCCAGCATCAGTCCTCTCCAAAAAAAAAAAAAAAAAACCACCCCCAAAAAAACCCACCAAACACTTACTCCGTCACCCAGGCAAACAAAGGACACCTCCTTTTATTTTCGATAAAATTCAAACCAACTAG
>WHYT01017468.1:427725-493703 GCA_009806455.1 Tetrax tetrax | reverse complement strand
AACACCAGGTTGTATCCCACCAGTAAACTCCACATGGGCCCACCCTCAGATCTGGTTTTAACAGATAGCTACAAAAAAAAAAAGCTCCTTGCCTACTTTCAACCCCCAGAACGACCTACAGTCACAAGAGCACAGTCAGGGAAGGGACCATGTTGCAAGGCAAAGCCTGGAATATGCTACCAACCTCACAGCTTCCTGCTCGGCCCCAGACGATTTTCCTATTATACAGAAGTTGCTTCAGGAACAACATGCACCTTCAAAGGAAGTAAGATTGCTCCAAAATTCACCCCCAATGTAAACAGTTTCATCCCACTCCCTATAAAGTTCCACCTTTGAGCTAAGAACAGCCAAGAGAAATTTCATTTCAAAAGGAGTACTCTTCAAAGAGATAAAAGCAAGCACAACCAGAGTGGCTCCAGCCTGTTGTACCTGTAGTAACACTACAAAAGCTAAGTAAAACCAGAGAAATGAAATGACAGCTAGAGAGCTCACATGCACTTGTCCAAGAACAGTAGGCTACGATTTCAGATTTCCCTCAGTTTGTTGATCTTACCTACGAAACCGTATCATGATTAAAGCCTTTGTCTCCGGGATACACATTGAAACAAAACCCCTGTCACCTACCTCTGAGGAAACTGGGGTTACTCACAGCACAACACAGTTGGCTTTGTCACGCCCCGTCCACAGAGCCCGCACGGATGACACCAGGGCTGGGCTATGCCAGGAACCTGGTGAGATAGGGCAAAAGGAACCCCCAGGATGCTGCCGGTGAAAAGGGCACTTTCTGGTGAGTCAGTGTGCGACTCAGCTGTTTGAGCAACGTGCTGTTGAGGAAAGGAGCAAGCACCGTTTCTGATGACACACAACACTCCCAGACAGTGCTAAGTGACATTTTTGTGCTGAGAATAGGTCTGCACAGATGTTCCAGAGCTAGTTTCGGTAACAGAAACAATGTCGCTGGATTATCATCAATAATGTTCTGGTTGACTTGTCCAAATCTAGGAAATATTTTTTTTTTTTACTCTACAGCAGCATCTGCAGTTCAGATGCAACTGACTATATGGTAAAGCTTTTACTAACCAAACTGCTTCTTCGCATTCCCACTGGTTTCCATATTTCCAAAATTAGTTGTGTACAGTAATGTGAATAAGTGACAGTGCTCACCTAGAATATTTTATAGCCCAAAAGGAGAAAACACAGAGTAGAACTGAAAAGAAGAAAATGAAGAAAATAAATTCAAAAAATTAATTTTAAAAAGGAGTGAAACAGCTTCAGAAAGACCACACAGCTTGGCCAGCAGTGGAGGCAAAATTCATGCATTCTTTAAGTTAGACATATCAGGTACTAAACACAGCTGAGCTGCAGGCTCAAGGAATTCCACACAGGCCAGCCAAAGTATCCAGGAGCCCTCAAATGCGCATGGTCTGCTCCAAGGTCTATTCCACTTTCCCCCCCACCGCTGCCCCCAGCTTTGGCTACCCCTGGGCTTTGCACCCAGGAAACAGTTTTTAGAAAATGTTAACGAGATTAAAAGGGAAATGCAAAATTAAAGACCTTTGTCTTATTGATCAAATGGTTCCCCTGAAAGGAGCTAAGAAAGCAGTTTTCTTAAGAAATTGAAGTTTAATTTAATTTCTTTCTTTTCATTTGTAACCAATACTAAGCACACAAAACCAAGCTGATGCTGAAGGTGCCTTACTGCATATTAAAGTAACTGCCTAAAAAGGCTGAGGAGCGGCTTCTCCAAATCCCCTTGATTCAGCAAATCCCCAAAGAATAGAGAAACCAGTTCAAATATCAATGATATATCAAATATTCTATGATTCTATGATCAACTTACTATTAAAGGTCAACATCCATGCTGCAAAGCCTGGGCAGATTCTTATGGCCACCAAAGACAGAGCAATGCAGAAGCAAGCTAAAGGGGCTTGGAAGAACATCCCTTCATTTTTGACACAGAGAAGAGTTTCAGCCCAGAGACAGCTATGGCTACAGCACAAAGGGGCATTGGTTAGGCAGTTAGTTGCACGGACATGCAGGATCTTACACCCAACCCTAACACCTTCAACTGTACATGGAAATTCACAAACAGAGCAGATGCCACTGCATCCATGTCATGAGATTTATGTAAAGGAAAAGCAGAGGGAACTGGAAAAAATGTGATGGAATTGGCTTTACTGGCAAGATGATTCATATGGCTGAACTGCTAAAAATCACTAGGTAGTACCTCTTAAGAGGAGCAGAGTAGATTCCAGCTTAGAGACATTGCCATTTGCTGTTACAGGCTGGTGAGAGGTGATTTGATTACAGTGTGCAAGTTTTATTATAGGGAGAAAAAAGGCAGTTCCAAGAGCTCTAATCAAGTGGGAAAAGGCATAGCAAGAACCAGAACAATGGCAAAGAGCTGGAGTTAGAAAAATCCTAATGAATCACTGGGTTCACATTTGTTACAGAGTGATTATACTCTGGAACCAAATGCTAAAGAGGAGGTGTGTTCTCTATCCCTTTATGTCCTTGGATGCAGGTTGATTGCCTTTCTAGAAAGGGCATTATTGAACTCAAACATGAGCTATTGCACTCCACAGAGAGAGAACTGGCTGTAATTGCATGATATAGGAGGTCAGGCTAGCTGGGTTAAAGTCCCAGCCCTGAAGATACAAGTTCTTACTCTGCTTACGGAGCACGCAACGTTTTCCAGACCCACTTCAATCACTAGATGGATCTGACCACAGCCCCTAGGAAAGCACATTACACCAGCCTAATCTTGAAATGAGGATTGCAAACAGTGCTGTTCTCATAGCCCTGGTGATAAAGATGAACAGCATCTTTCTAGATACTGCTGATACTGTGTTCTGTCTAAAAGCTAGGAAGCTCCCTCACACTAGGAACGCTACCAAAAGGTCAGCAGGTACAATTAAAAGGAAGTCAGATCTCAGCTAGCTCATCCTTCTGCTTCTTCCTGGTTACACATGCTGTCTTTGCTCCAGAATGAGCTCCGGCCAGTTTCTGTAGATTCCAGCTAACAGATATTACCTAGGGGTAAGAGAGTCAGCAGCCTTTCCGCATAGTATAGCCTTGAGCATGACTCTAAGAGCACCTCAGCCCATACCCCATCGCTGTCTTGTCCCTGTGGCCTCAAACACAGATGTGCTGTCCAGACGAGACCAAATGAAACCGTACACAAGTCCTTAACAGCATGCTCTGCTGAAAAGTACTTGTAGAAATCTTGCTGAGTGTTCAAAGAGGAAAAGAACAAATTAACTTGTTCGAAGCCCTGCTCTCTCCCAGTCCAGTCAGAGCTTATCCCTTCAGGGATTATTTTCTTCCTTTCATTATTTTGTTAGTACCTTAAAAGCTTGAAAATGTTTATTTTATTTTATCCTAGTCTGCACTTATTGATCTTCCCCCATCTCCAGAGTTATAGAGGTGGTCAATATGAGCAAAAGCAGTTCTCTTTGACAACAGCTATAATTTATTTTTGAGGAAACAAAACCATGTTTGCTGGTGCACCAACATTAACTACGGTGACGTAGTCCAGTAGCTGGGCCATGGACTACACCTAGCCTACAAGAAGTGATGACCAGCCTGCCATCTTCTCCCCAAAGGGGCAACGGCTGATCCTCTGGTGCTAGGTGCCAGCAACCACTTTCTCTCTCACCTCCTTCCCCCTTGCTAGTTGTTGCTACTAGGGAAAGGGAGGAGGGGGCTGTTTGCAGAACAGAATGGTGGACTGGACCACCCATGGAAGCCAAAACCCGGACCTGAACCCTGCTGATAACCAGGTTGGACCTTACCTAATCTAAGCAGTTACCGCAGCCTAAGGAACTAGACCATCAAGAGGGTATTACATTACTGTTTTGGAAAGAATGAAAATTAAAATGAAATGCTTTTCCATCTCTAGCCTAGCTTACTTACAATCTATATTCCCTCTTCCTGCTGTACCAGAGAGGCCTGCTGAGGGTCAGGCAGGTCTTCCACACCAGCGACGGGTGATACATGTTAGCGTGTACCTCCACATTCTCCAGCAGTCACTCTCTCAAACAGGCTCTCTGTCTTAAACTACCTTGAGAGACCAGCCTCTTAATTTACCTTTTTAAGATGTGTGTTCAATGCTCAGTGAAGTGACTAACCCCTTGGTTACTGTCCTTTCCCCTCCACGCTCATGCGTGACATGTCTCACCGAGGAGAACTTTGGGCACTGGTGCTCTGGAACCTGTTTGATCAGGGTGCCGTTGAATTCAACAGAAACTTGATAGAGGCAGAGGCAGTGAATCAAAGGAAAAAATGCATGAATGGAAGTTGGCATCTCAAGGCCCCGTTCCTTTCTAGCCCTTGCACTGTGGTACTTGAAATAAACTGGATGCAGAAGAAGCCATATTTCCATGAAAAAAAAAAAAAAACAACCTAAAAACAAACCACCACACACACACACAAACCAAACAAAAAATAAACAAAAAAAAAACCCCAACACAACAAAAAAACCCTCCAAACAAGCCAAATCCCCTCTCTCTACCCTCCCCACACCCAACAAGAAAGCACACATGCAAAGCCCAAAGTCTACAGGCACAGCAGACTGCTCAGAATGACAGAACGCAGAGGCAGTTGGTACAGCAGGCAAACCCCACCGCCGTCCTTTGTGATTTCTTTGATGTTCTGGACTGTTGAATGTGGTGATCCGTCTCCACAAGTACTGACCTTCATTATACTCAGAGAAGGCTGAGTGCTCCAAATAAACAGAGTTTGTGGTCTCACCTCAGGTCCCAGCGGGGACTACAATTACTATTATGCCACATTTTTGGCAAGTTTTATCCCATGTTTGAATGAAGGATGTTGAGCCTGAACTACTGCCTCCTCCCACTAGAGGAGTCAGATTCTGCGGATGATAACATGCATATTTGCCGTTAGTGTCCCACTTCTCAGAACAGCTAAATACTTGAGGTCTGATTAACTAGCATTTAAGAATCCAGCGTGGAATGGATAGTTACAGAAATAGCATTCTTGCACTACCCCAGCATTTTAAGGTGGGACTGCCAGGTTTGTGTGGGAGCAGAGGAATCCCAAAACAATAAGGACAGACCCAGCAGTTACCAATTTATAAACAGCTTCCTGGCATCTTACAAAAGGGCTCAAGCCATGAGAAGGGGATCCTTACAAGAACAACATTAACAGAAACTGTTCCACTGTTTGTTTTTGCCCACATGAGGACAGATACAAGATGAGGTCACACAAAGCGGAACAGGCCGAAACTGTGCAGCTCTAACTGCACGGCTTACTCAGTCAAGTTGACTTAACTCATCTGAAGACCAAATTTCCTCGAGCAACTTTGAAAACTCCAGCTTCACACTACCAGCTGTAATTACAGCTGAGCATCCATTGTCCCAGACATTGTCCTCAAAATTACAATCCCAGTCTCATAAGATCATACGATTTATGTTAATACATCATCAGGGTCACGTGAATTTTAGTATTCCATGTAGGCTGTTAAAAAAACAGCTGTAGCCTCAGCACTTGAAAGGCCAATCTGTGCTTTTGGAAGAGGAGTTTATTTTATTTCATGCTTCATAATTTTCATGCCTTTTCAGCGCTTACAGTGAAGCCATTGGGTTTATAATAGGATACTGGGGATACACTCTTCTGGACTAACAGCGATTACATCCTCAGACTGAATGATTGCCTACAATTACATGGGGCAGGATTTGACAGCTAGGTATGCAGGCTGGAAGGAACCTGACATTATTCTTAGCAGTTCAACGGTTTCAAGTTTGAAGTCCACACTCATCACTGATCCACTGGATCAAACAAAAGAGAACACACAGGGGTTGTTTCACTAATGAACTGCCCATCCAGCTTCTAAAGAGACCAAGAACATTGGTCAAAGAGCTGTTTGTGTATCACAGCAAATTCTACACCATGAACATAAAAAAAAAAAAAAAAAAAAAAAAAAAAAAAAAAAAAAAAGCTAAAGTCATTCTTCAAAGCCAAAGCATTATCGCAAAATTAGAAAGCTGGGGTAGTTTTCCACCCAAGGTAATGATGGTTACAGGTAAGAGTGAGATTCTTTGAAGGGATCACAGTTTGAACATAGACAAGATCTGGGAATTTAAAAGCAATCTGAAAAACATAATCCAAATTATTCTCAGATCATTCATATCTTAAACGGAAAGAGAAAGAAGGAGGTTCTCAATCCACTGCCTAGGTAAAGTAGCATGGAGTAGGTACATTTGAACGTAAGCTTATCTTTTATGGGTTGGAGAGCTAAGGGAGAGAAGAATTCAGTGAGATAAATGCAGAGTAAAGGGACACATGCTGCCAGTTACAAAACTACCTGCAGCTCTGTTTTTCAACACAAAGGGGAACTGATCACATAATAAAATGCTAGTTGTAATTTGTGTGGGAGTGCTTATACCTGGGTCATCTTTCTTGTATGCAAACAGAATATAGCCTGTGAGTGATTACCTGACCAGTATATAGCACTTGGTGTTTTGACAGGTGGTTTAGCTTGGTGTTTCACAAAGCTGAAACAATCACAAGTCCAATTAGTCAAGAGAAAAGTTAGAGAATTATAACAGTCTAGGAAGCCACTTATTTACTGAGAAAGAGGCTTTAAAAACCATACTATTACCATAAAAAGGACAATTTTTGATACATTGGAATCTAGATATAAAACAAATTGATAACGAAGCAAAAGGACATAATATTCTGTAAGCAATATTTTCATTTTCAAGTCTATTTTAACATAAGAGTAGTGTTGACAGCATACTACCTCATCTTTAGATAAAGGAGCAGAGCTGTCAACAACAGACTATGCTGCAGCCTGAAGCTACTAAGGCCTAGACACTTAAGTCAGAACTTCAGGAATTATTAGAAGAGGAGAATGAGGGCTCTTTGATCTGCTAACATGAGGCATGCTGATAACTGTCAGCAGAGAGAACTTCCAGGAGCCTGGAAGGATGTTCATGTTGTGCCAATATTTTAGGAACATAAATACAGGCCTGCCAGCCTGGCATCAGTCTTGAGTAAAATAATGTAAGGGCTGACACGGGACTCGATTACTAGAGAAACAAGGGGAAGATACAGTTAGTACCAATGAACAAAAGCTTATTAAGAGGTAGGACTTGCCAAATTAATTTGATTTTTGTTTTAGGGGGATCACGAGTTAGCTTGCCTCATGAAGGGTAGCAATATCACTGTCATGGCCTTTTACACAACACTTAACTTGGTATCATGTGCCATGCTGGGTAGGGATCCACAACACACAAATTGAATTAAACCTGGCTGTATAACAAGTGACAAAATATAAGCAGGGATATATTACTAAGCATATTTCTGAAGGAGCCCCTCAGGAACTTTAGCTCTGTTTGGTTTAAAACATTGTTAGTGACAAGGAAGAAAGCAAACAACCAGCACGTTCCAGTGCTACAGCATTTAGTAAATAAGGACAGCAGAGCTTACTGGTGGGGTGATACAGATTGCTTGGCAAGTTGGAATAATACATTTTAAAGTCTGGGAATACAGACCATGGATGTTACTGGACAAAGGATATTACTCTGGAAAGCAGTCACTTTGGAACAGCGACTAGGCTGACAGTGAAAAGTCAATTAAACGTGAGTTCCCAGCGCAGTGCTGTAGTCAAAAGGGCTACGAACACCGCAGGAACCTTGAGTAGGAAGCAAGGGATATCACCTTTCAGTTGTGCTGTCACATCTGCTTCTGACACAGCAAGTAGAGTTTTGTTGACTACTACTCAAGAAGGCTGTTGATAAACAGAAGAGCACTCAGGAAACAGCTGCAAGAAAGATGAAGGGGCTGGGAATGATGTCTTATAACAACAGATTCCAGAAGCACAAATTGGTTCAGACTTTTAGGCCAAGGACTGGTTTGCACAGATTTTTGTGCATATACATAGGAAAACTAATTAAATTGTTAGAGTCATCTGTGTGATGAAACTGTAAAGAAGCTCTTAGCAGCTAGAGTGTGAAGCTACATAGGTAACAAACAACAAACAAAATGCTTGTTAATAATGAGGCTAATTAGCTGCACCAATTCACCAGCAATTGTAGCAGTTCTACTTTACCAAAAAATGATTCAAATCAAAATTAGATATTTTTCTAAAACCTGTGTAGTTCAAACAGGAAGTAATTTACAAAAGTTTATAGCTGTAAACATACAGGCTATCAGATTAAATAGCCAGAAAAGGTCCCATCTGCTCTGATAATCTGGTTTCAAATATTGTCAAACTGAAATGTACATATACATATGCATGTATGTGTATATATACATGCACACACATATACATACAGACATATGTAAAAATAAGAATAAAACTTGGGGCAAGTGTTTGTTTATTCAAATGCTTTTTTCTTTCTGGGCAAGTGTGAAGGAGGAGGAAAAAAAAAAAAAGAAAAAAAAAGAAGCTTTAACTACAGCGGCAATTGGTGCTACCAAAGAGCCTAAGTGACAGCTGTTCTTATCACTTGTCTACTTCTATGCTCAGTGCTGCAAAACATTACAAAGCACAACTGATATATGGCAAGAGGGCAAGTTTTATAAGCTTTGCTAAATAACAGAGAATTACAAAGTCAGAACAAAGCTAGAGGGCATTGCTTAAGTGCTTAATTCTCAAGGATACAACAAACTTCTGGGATGACTGCTTCCAACTAGCTCTTTTTAGCTGCTAATTCTTTTAAGATTGATACACCAGCATAACTACTGCTCATTTGACCTGCCAGAGCTCATCTTCTCCAGCTGCATCATGGAACATAACCTGCAGGTAACACCAGTGTGCAGCTCTTCTAACACCCATTCACAAAACCGTGCAAGCCAAGGCCAAAGGAACAGGGTGGTGTTATGTCTACAGGTGTAGCACTGGAAGCTCTGTCACTCTCCTGCTGTTTAGGGCTACCTGCCTGGACACCACAGAGCACCAGATCCCAAACACAGCTAAGGTCTGGAAGCCTCCAACAGATCAATTCTTGCTACATCCCAGTTTACTAGAAAATTTTGGTCATAAAGTTTTGTTCGGGTTTTTTGTTTTGTTTTTTTTTTGGGGGGGGGGGGGGGAGTGTTTTGTTTTTGTTTGTTTGCTTGCTTGTTTTTTAAAGACAGAGCACTGAGCATTCATTGGCAAATTTCTTCACTGTAAAGAGAGCTGGGCTGCATATTGGAAAGACCCACTCCAGCAGGAAGAATATTGTAAGATCTCCAGCCTGCATCATTTCCTAAAATGACTCAAGCAGCAATATTCACACAGATGTATCCTATGCCTTATTTTATGAATTCCACACGCTCACCAGTATCACTGTAAAGAACATTAAGAACAAAACTATTGCAAGTGAGGTCCATGTCTTGCAGTAGAGGATCTGGTTGAATGCAACTGTAACTCACGTTTTCCTGCCATTCATAAGCTGCACAAACTGCCATCAGCAGTTCCTTTAATTGAATTAGAGCCTGGTCGGGGAATCAGGAAACGTGTTTTCTACTCTGAGGAGAAGAGAATGTAAAGAGAGGCTGGCACATGTTCTTTCAGAACACACACATTCAACGTTGGTTCACAGGCATCTGTCAGATCAGATCCATCCTTTGACTGCCCCTTATATCTCTCGTTCTCCCTCATCTGACTGAGCCTAGATATTGTGTATAGCAGAAACCCTTGTTGATTAGGTTCATAATCATGCATTTTGTCTTGCTGAATTTTATCCATTTCAATTTTGTTATATTTTAAAATTCTCCATAAACATAAACCAATACAAATATTGAATAAGATCACATGCATTGTTAGGAACGTCCTCACTCACTACCCTCATCTCTTCTCAGTGCTGCCTGGTTTTGTCCCCTCTTCTCCACCTGTAGGGTCCTATTATCAAAGGGCAGATTTGTTCAAACACTTTTTATTGCTCCACACCAGTTATTTCAGTATGCTGGAGTGGAGAGTTCTGTACTCAGGAGAGATCCTGGTTATATTTGTAAAACAGCTGGCAAAGAAATTCCAGACCTTTTCCATATTCAAGTATGTTGGTTTCCCTAATCAGTTTTCCCTTTGAAACAGAAAATCTGAATCGCAAACCTACTTTTGTTTATCCTTTCATTTCATTTAAATAGAACCAATTTATAATCACCCAAGCTAGGATAATATTTTTTCAGCAACTTCTTTATCGTGTCCTTAACACTTGCAACAACTGTATTTGAAGTCATATCATCTGTTGTTGATTCAGGCACATTTTGATGAGAAAAGTCTATTAGATATTATATCCAGGACTATCTGACCTTACATTTAATGATGTTTGCTCTCCAGTCTATTATCTGGGAGGTTTGTCTTTGTATGCTAGTTCCCAGTAATACATGGTTCTTTAATAACACTACAAAGATTTTATGCAGATATGATTCTAATAAAAGAGAAAGCCTTCCAGCACCAACCTGGTAGAACCTTTTATACATGCTGTCCCTTTCTGCTTCCTTACGGCCTCTCTTGTCATTAGCACAAGACAGGAAGGGGAGTAGTTCTCATACTTGGAATTTTCTGTATAATGTGGATGGATTTCAGAGAAGTAATTTCCACAGCATCCAGGCTGCAATGAAGATGGAGAAGTTTGAAATTACACCATAAAGTCAATCTTTTATGCTAGAAAAAACAAATAAACACAGCGCCTGCCATTAGATCTGTTTGCACAAGTGTTAGATTGCACCACAGCCAGACAACAGCTAGAAGATAATAGCTGTGAAAGCTTATTATATTATCACCGTTGATCCCATCCACAAAACATTTTCTACCATTATGAAAGATAGGCTCAGCAATACCCTTGAATCTTCAGCTTTTGCTTATAGAAGCAAAACCAAAGCCTTGGAAATATTACTGTTGAAAAAAAGGTGCCAGATCCTTCTCTCCGAAGAAACCACAACTTGTTGAACTGCGAAGTCCTTCACAATACACAAGCCACAGCACTTTTATCGCCACAGAGTAGCTGGCCCTTGATAGCACATGAATGTGCTGTGGGTTTTCTTTTCCATATAAGTATTTTTAGCATGTGGGTTTTCCTTAATTTTTGGTGGACTGAACTCCCTCAGGAATGGGTGGTGAAGTACAATGAACTTTCTCACATCTGAGCACCATGGAAATAGCCCTGCCCTCCTCCACATCCAGCCCATGGAGAAGTGTGCCATGAAAACAACATAATTAACTGACTTCTTAAGAGGCAGCTTTCCTTCCTAGCACTTGGAAACATCCTCCTCCCACACAAACACGGTAGAGCTGATTTACAGCTTGTTTGGATCACACAAGTAGGAGCTGATTTGCTTTTGTCAGTTATCACTGAGAGAGTGAGAAAAACTAGTTTTAAAGGAGGCAAAACATGAGCTGACTCCAGGCCATAAGAATGCCCTGCTCCATCTAACCAACTCACCAGAGAGGTGTGGTTTGGCACAGCATCAGGAAAAGTTATACCAGATAAATAAATGCAGTTCTGACAGACTCCATTGCTGTCCCTGGACAAGCCACTTCACTTCCTTTTGTCCTCCGTTCAATAGTCACCAAGTAAATGTAAAGTCTCCCTAAAGAAATAAGAAAGTAAAACTACTTTGATGGAAACATGATAAAAAAAAAAATGAGGCTAGCAAAATAAGTGTGTTTGCACAGATAAACCCACAGAAGGCTCATTTGTTCACAGTCAAAAAAATTATTAGTGTCTCCTGCAAAGCCCATACAAATATCTATATGTTATACCTCTACAACTTTCTCATGCTGATAGCCTCCAGCTTATCCATGAGCATTTCCAAGGGGAACCCAATGTCTGTAATCATCTTTGAAGTGACACACAAATACTCAAACATCCAGACAGTGCAAATAAGATTCTAGGTGAGCAGTGAGTTACTCTCTCCACTGAGCTCCGATTAGTCTGAGCAGCTGGAAAACAAATGAGTAGGCAAGCTGTCACCACCAGCCAGCGTGGCAGGTGTTCCCCAGATAAGTGATAAAGGCTGTGGAGACATCTGAGTGTCATTTAACTTCCTTACATAGGAAATCCAAGGCTAGGGGACAACTTCCAGAATCATCATCTAGGTTTGTAGATGTGGAAAGAAGGGATCCCTTCAGAAAGAACCTGCCAGCAACCTGACCTGTCCTTCTGGTTTTTAACAGTGGCAAAGAGCTCCAGGGTGGGGGTTCTGCGATGGGAAGGTACCTACCCATCTTGCGTCAGGCCTCGAACAAACACAGATACCTAGCACCAGCTGTGAGCCTGTTTATTGAAAGGATCCTAAAAGCAAGAAGGTGAAAAACCCAGGAGAAACAGAGAAAGAATAGCCAGAACTCATTGCACTGCAAGACCTAGCATAAGGCTGTCAGATGCAGCAGCCAGTCACTGACAGGTCCAGTGCCAGCCTCCAGCCACGCCGCTGTCAGCCTGTCTGTGCCAGTGTCTAGAGGCAAAGAGAATTCCCTCGGAACCAGCTCCGCACAGGCTGTTGCCCTCCTGTTGCACTACGAGCTTGGCTAAAGCACAGAACCTAAGGGGCTTCTCGCAGGGCACAGCTGCCAGCCCATGCTCCTTAGGGTGCAACTCTCCTTTAGTCAAGGCCTTTCTCACCAACATCTTCCCTTTTATTTTTCTGGTTTCTTTTGAAAATAATTATTTGTGTGAGGAGAAAGGCAGGGTCTGCACAATGGGGAGGGCCCAAATCCTTTACCTTTGGGTGCAGGATGCTGCTTGTGGCGCTGCGATGACACAGTCTGCTTTGTGGGGAGGCTCTCGTTTCAAAGTGCTGTCAGCCAAAGCAGGCTACTTCCACAGAACTTGTTGCAAAGATAAAACATTTTCTAGCTGCAGATTTACATACAGGAGTACAGAAGTAGTCAGGAGTTTTAGTTAAAGTACTTGGATCTAAGATCTTTAATAAGAGAAGCTGCAGAAGAGTCTCACTAAGTTTTGGATGAAGCAGTAACTTCTCAGGAAATCAACTGTGCCAGCTACTCTGGGGTCCTAATGGAGAAGTGCCATTGCCATGGCATGTGAGGGAAGCTGCAGCATCCCAGCTGGTGAGCATTTGTGGTATAACAAGTCCAGGAGCATGAACATGTCTGTCACTGGGGGATTTTTCCCTCACTGAGCAGCCTGGTAGCAATTCCAGTTTATTGAAATTGCTGTGGTGAGGCATCCGTCTAACTTTCTATGCTCCTCCCGTAACTGAGTTCATACTGCAAGCCTGGAAATAGAGATAGACTCCACCAGGTCTGTGCTGCCCAGGGTTAAGTCTTCTCCTCACACCTCCCAGTATACTTGTTACCAGAAAGCACAAGAATGTGCTCTGATTTCCTAGCAGCA
Organism: Tetrax tetrax; assembly: GCA_009806455.1. NCBI lineage: Eukaryota > Metazoa > Chordata > Aves > Otidiformes > Otididae > Tetrax > Tetrax tetrax. The sequence continues at coordinate 480,390 of WHYT01017468.1, read as the reverse complement.
GCAGGACTTTAGCATAGCTTGCAAAACACTTTACAAGTCTCTGATGGCAGGTGCAATAGAACCGTTATTTACTACTATATCTTCCTGGCAGCTTTCCTAGATCTTCCTTGGAGCAGATGGAGAAAGAGCAGCACTAACACTGAAGCTGTGGGTGCAATCATTCACACATGCCTAATACTCCTCTGGGTAGCAATCACTTTACTCAGTTCGGACAAGCGTGCTTGCCATTGGTACTACAACAGCCAGAGTCCTTCCTTTACACAGGAACCCCGAAGATACCATTCACAAGTGCTCCCCGTGGCAGTTAGGAAGGAGATTCTTGCTGCCATGAGCTGTAAGAGACCAGGGCTGGGAGTTACAGCAAAGGAGCAGTGATGAGGAAAAAATATGCGAAGTATTTTCCTCCACCCCCAGGGGACAGGTCACAGTCCTGTTACCAGGAAGCAGGGGGAAGCAGGCTTTGAGTATTGTAATCAAACAACCTTGCAGGAACAAGGAAATACTCTGTTTCTTACAGAATAGTGTGAGCAACCAGATGCATTAGAAATCCCAAACCCTCAGCACACATGATTCACCTTAAAATCCCCTCCGGTACTTCCTCACCTTTCGTTCCACAGCCCCTAACAGGCAGCGAGAGCAGGTACGCCGTGCGTGAGCCAGGGACGCAGTTTGCCCGGCCCGGGAGGTCAGCAGCAGGAGCACACCTCCCCGGGGAACGCGCTCTGGGCGTAACCGCACGGCGTCCTGCGTGGCTGTGTGCAGCCTGGAGCATAAGTAAGGGTTTTCTGGATTAGTCCAAATTTCTTGTAAAAAATGACAGAGCAAATAGAAAGGGAGAAAAAATACTCAAAGCAATTTTAAAATATTCTCATAGTGAAGACTTTTGTTACACCAGCTCAGCCACAGCAATTGAAATGCACATCCTGGAGTATGCTGGCACTCCCTTCCCATGTGGACACGCTTCCCAAAGCTAATATTCCACAGTATCCCGTATCCACTGACTGTGCTGTGGCCATCCCAGCCCGGCAGGCAAGCAGAGTACCATTCACTTGCATTTGAGCCTCACTGTTTGGCTCTAAGGACAACAGTGGAAATAAACACTTATCTCAGCCACAAAAAAGGCCAAAGCAAGATGCGTTCCTATCCTCTGCCCCCCTTCCCCCTTGGCCTCCCTCCAGCCTTTGAAGCAGGGGCGGGTGACCAACTGTCCTGCAGGGAGGGCTGGGACAGGGCACTGCCCACACCTGCATCCCCGAATATCCACATCTCCACATCTGCTCCTTCGGAGGGCAGGCAGCTCCCTCTCCTGGAGGACGCCCATCTGCCACCCCGCTCACACACGGCTTCAGGAGAACCAAGTTCCCCAGTGCCCTGTCTTCTGCCCATGGGAGCTAATCCAGCAAGCACAGACTGACTTCTCTGCATATCACCAACGTGCTCCAGATGAAAAGAAAATAGAAAAAAAAAAAAAAAAGTAGAAGAGAGCATCTGCTAAGTGTCTTTCATCTCTGTCAGTCTCCACCCTGCAGTTGAACCTCAGGCCAGGTTAGCTTGCAAATATTTCTAGGTGAAAAGAAATGCTTGGAGATAAAAGAGGCGATGAGTTATCTGCATTTCAGTCAGTCCCGGTGAATGGGGGGGCTCCGCTCCCGCATACCCCCTCTGCCCCATACAGTGAAAAGAGTCACTGCTACACGGTGCTTCATGTGAACGAAGAAAACACAACGTGCAGTAGAAATCCTCACCTGACAGATGGGGGCTGTGGCACAGAGCAATTAGATGACTTGCTAAAGGTCTCACTGTAAGTCTGTAGCAAAGCCAAGGACTGAATGAAGATGTCAAACGCCAGTAACACTCCTCTGGTTTCCCCTGGGCACTATCTAAAAAGTCAAGGCTATCAAAATTTACCTAGGTGATACAGGCGTGGGGGAGAAAAAAAAAAAAAAAAAGCCTTCCCTGCCAAATTCAGTCCTTAGCTCTATTTTTCAGAAGGTATCTCTGCCATCCCTCCCACAACCTCTAGTGGTTTAGGCTTTGTCCAAAGTAGAAGAGTGACTAAGCTGAAGTGAAAAGTGACTGTGCTTGTTCTAGCCCAGTAAAACACAGTCTCTCTCTAGTAAAAAGTAGTGTATAAACAGAAACTAAATCCTAACAGCCTTCAAATGGCACTTGGAACTTGTAGAGTTTCAACTAGACAAGCCTGGTTTATTTTTACTATTTGTAAGCCTGTTTCTGCAGAAAGCAAAGAAAGTTTTTTCAGAAGAAATATTAATCTTAGTGTAGCCCTTCCTAAGCTCAAGCATGTGCAAGTTTCAAAGGAATCTCTCTGATCTCTCTGTTCCTCTTGCAGACTAAACGTGGGGGGTAGAAGAATTCTGGAGGTGCCTACAAACCCAGATAAAACAGGGCCATCAGAACTTGGGACAGGCTCCTCAGAGACATGCACCAGCATAGTAGCATCCGATAAAACAGTCATGTTTCTGTAACCCAGATGTGATTGCCTATAAAATAGCTTTGCATGTAATAAATGGATAAATGGATATTACAAGTAAATGGATAAAAAGATATTATGCTTTAGTTTTGAGCTCTCTGGGTGGAGGCTGCCATAGATGTACAAAGGATTGTTTGCTGTTACATTAAACACGTAGGGTACTTTATGAAGTAAGAAGACTTGAACCAGAACATGCCTGATATCCCGTTTCTTTAATGGATTACTGTACTGCTTGTAAAGACAACCAATAGGTCATTAGTTACTATATGACACGAGGATGGATATGCCAACAAAGCCAGGTGCTACTAAAGGAGCGTACAGATTTCCAAAGGAGGATTTGCCCCCATCCAGTTGAACTTACCATCATAACCTGGGCCAAAGCCTCCTCTTCCATTTCTTGTGTACATCTCAAAAACAAAAAACAAGGCAAGGAAAATAACCTATACCCCCTTCTATATTTCCTATACATTTGCCACTGCAAACAAAGCCCAGACAAAGGAAGAAGTCTGGCTCACCTATCCTGATAACTGGGAAATATTCAAAACACGCTTTTAGCTGCATCATATTCTCCTATTGCCTTGCTCTTCAGGCCATCCAGGGAGTGACTCCCACTGCTCTGTAAGGGATCCAATGCACACCTAGCCCTATACGTTAAATAATTAATACTGAACATGTTTACAAATTGAATTTTCCTTCTGCTGTCTCTGTGCATTTCGCTCATTGATGATGAGAGACCTCAGCCCAGCAGCCAACCTTGACAGCCTGCGCCGTGAGGAGCAGCGGATCACCTCGCACCACAAACCCCACAGGAGTATTGGAACTGCTCCCGCTGGTGATGCTGCCTCAGAAGTTGTGCTAGATGGTCCCTGCCAGAACAGGGGACTGTAGTGCCTAAAGCAGGCTCCTGGACTACAAGTGCTGTACCTTTGATGAAATATGCCATTTCCTATCCAGTTTCCTCGGCAGCCTCATTTCAGGGTGAAGAACAAAGAAGATACTTATCCTCTTCTAATTGGAAGATGGCAAGTGCTTTATAGATGCTGCTGTATGCACCAGTAAGTGCCATTTCTCTCCTGGGAGTGCTTCCTGTATGCCTGCTATGGTCATTTAAATGGATGAAGGCATAGTCTGGGTTTTTTTGAGCTGAAAAGATGTTTTATTGCTCAGTAAGAGGCAATGTAGGTCTTCCCTGTTATTTTTAACTCCAAGGACCTGCTCTCCTTTCCCAGCCTCATGTCTGGAGTCTCAGCCAAAACACAGATCCCAGACTACCTTCAGAGCCCTCACAAGTGATGGCTAAAACATTAGGATAGCAGCAGGAGTCTTTGTCTGCACTTGTCAGTAAAGCTAAGAATAAAACCATTTGCAGGAATGAGGATCTGTTTGTGAACGGAAAGAAAGCAAAAATTTTCACCTATCTTCTTTGCAACCAGCCTTTCAAACTCTCTTGGTTCCTGGCATCACACGATGTTCCTTAAAGCAAGGAGAGATTATCTTCCACTATAAAATACATTTTCTGGTACTGGAATAGGAGAGAGACACGCGGAAGCCGATGCAACAGCCATTCAGTTCGCTTTGCGCTGCACATTAGTCACATACCTGCAGGACATCCAAGTGTCGACCAGGACTTGGCAGGTACAATTTAACACCAGATAGTTTAAAAAAATAAATAAATCATCCAAGCTACATGCAGAGGCATTGAGTGCGTGGAGGAATACAAAGTATTCCAGCTTTTCTACAGAAATTCTGCTACCTAGTAGAAATAGGAAAGTCACTTAAAACTATTAGCTTTACAGCAGCCCTTTTTTATTAGTCTGCCTTCATCCATGAATGTTCCCAGAGGAGATTTTCAAGTATTTTCAACTCTCTTCTACCTCACCCATTCAGATGGGTAAGAGCAACCTTATTTTCCTAAAAGCTAAAGTTGCTTCCACACAACTTGATCCTCAGTCCAGGTTTGCAGGAGTGGAAACACAGCCAGATCCTTCCAGGCATTGCCAGCTGACGTTGCTCACATCTGTCTTGATGTTGGGACCGTTCTGTAACTCGCTTCCCCTAGCTCTTTGATTCTGATGTACAAAAACTGCCAAATGCCCATCAGGCCCCACTCCCCCTCAAACAAGCCCCCCTGCATCACATGCAGAAACCCTGATAGCCACTTGCTGTTCCTAACACATCTTATTCTTGCCCTGGCCAGGGCTGTTCTTGGCCATGTGTGCCTTTTGAAAGGGACAAGACTGCTCACGCTTAGGGCTGAGTGAGATTTTCACGTTTCAGTTTTGTTTTCTTGTGCCCTAATTTTTTTTTGCTCAAGACACTGCTTTGAGGCAACTAAAATCACTTATTTGGGTTAAAACTAACATTGGTTATTTATATGTTTTTTCACATATCCCTGGCTTGAGTGAGGGAGGGATAGAAACGTCACCACTCCAAGAACCACTCGCAGTTTAGCCCAGCTGCCTGGATCCCGTGCTGCCACGAGGGCAGCCAGCCACGCACTGAACATCGGTCCAGAGGGATCCACCGTACTCGCATCACGCACCCCTCCGAGGCAGGCCCAAAATTTCACAAGACCACAGTTGTCATTTGCCACAAAGACCGCAGAAGATGTCAGGTCACTGCAAGGGTCTTTGGTCCCTGAGAGAGCACTGTTGAATAATTAGTGCCCTAACAGTCCTAGGAGATTGCCAAGTTTTGGGGAGACTTAAGCTCCAGCAGTACCAGTTAACAGGAACATCAACATTTGTTCCTAACCTGAAATTGATAATCAGTTTAACCTTGAATACAACAGGATACATCATCCACATCTGAAAGACTCCAGCATCACTCTCAGCAGTAGCCTTTGCAGGAAATTTAAGGTGGGTCTGTATGCTCTTAACTAGCCAGCAGACCTCTTGATTTCACAAACAGGATCTACAGAATTAGATCAGTTAATGCTGCCAGAAACATTTCACTGCACCATTCCACATGTATAGCTTATCAGCACAGAAACACAGGAGACCAAAACCAACAGCCAGAATTAAGAATATAGAAATAATTTCCTCCTCACTTTTCATATTCCTAGGGGGTTCTTGTTCAGATCTAATATGACACGATCACTTTGGGGTTTAATGCTAATAAGGATAAATTTAATTGCAATCTTGCTATTCCCTCTGAAATCATAAGAGATATGTGTAAATAATTTAAAGGGAGTAGTCTTTTTCGCTGCACTTTCCCATAAACAAAAACAGTGAGGGAAGAACCATCCATGCATTGGTGTTGATAACGCCCTCCAGAGAGGTGTTCACTTTATACCAGTGGGCACTGGACTAGATTGCATCCTCAGCAGTGTTAATTTACACACAGGGCTCCCAAAGACTGGGTTTGGGAAGCCTTCCAGCAAATGAAGAGATTCCCTGTGGTCACTTCAAAGTGGTACACAGTGGTTATTTTTCTCTTTCCCTGTTTTGATGAGACTGGGCTTACTCTAGGTATGCTGCCAGTTCCCATTCATTTATCTTTTTACCATCTGCTTCTGGTAACTTTTGTGTGTGCCAGACACTTTGGATTTTTATTATCCATAGTTAGCACAGCTCTCTTGGAGTCCCTCCGTGTCTATCCTCCCATCCCTTCTTCCACTCCTGAGCAAGCAGCAGCAGAAAAGGAGACAAAAGAAGAGTGATCTTGTTATTTACAAGATGCCTTGATTTAGTGTCTCTTAGTTAACAGCATCTGCATCAACACATCATTATATACTATAGCATCAGTTAGTAACTGGTTGTATTTCAACAAGTTTCCCTGTTCATAAGGTATTTTTTAATTACCCCTCAATTCTGTTGCTAACAGCCATAGTCCACAATCTTTCCAGAACAAGTCAAACTTCTTCATGTTTACAGGGAGACAGAGTGGTGTCTTCATCATGAAGACACAGGAGGCCTAAAGAAATCTTTCTTTTTTGCAGTACTCCAGCCACAGTATCATTCAGACAGGAGTCAACTCCATGGGATGACTTTCTGCACTATGAAGGCATGGTTACAAGAAGCCATAAAGAGACACTTTTCTAGATCAAGTTAGCCCAGCAGAAAAAGTATAATAGACCAAAAAAAAAACCTCAAAAAAACCCCGATCCTCTGAGGTGAAACATGGCTACAGGATCCACACAAGTGCTGAAAAAAAAAGAAAGGAAAAAAAAGGTCAGGATATACCAAGTCACAGATGGAACACCAGCCACTTAGGATGAGATCACAGGCAGTGCACGTTTGGCACCTTTGTTGTAACTCTTTGGATGGAGTCCACAGAGCTCGGATCTGTGCTGGCTGGAAGAGCAAGCCTCAATAAAGCAGTAGACCAGCGCCAGCAAGACATACCAAGAGTGAATTCTTTGAAAAGTAGATGCAAAATAAATCAATGAAAAGCTTCTTCCTATATGTAATCTCACTGCCAGAGTGTTAATAGAGCAGAGCCAGCCCACGGAGCGAGTGTCTGGGCTGCAGCTGGCAGACCATGCACCAAGCTGCTCCACCTGCTCACCGAGCGAAGGCGTGCTCCAAGCCGCAGCCAGAAACGCCCCTCTGATCCAGATTTGATGGAGACCTTAGGGTCACTGCAGTGTTCTATGTTCTGGAGAAGCTGCTGATCACAAGCTTCATCCTTCAACAAAACCCATGAGCAGACAGCCAGTGGAGCTCTTACATCTATTACAAAAAAAAAAAAAAGAAAAGAAAACAGAAAAAAGGTGTAGCTACATTTACTGGTTGAAAACAGCCCACATGGCACTTGAACTCTAGCTTCCCTTCACTTGAGGTCTACGAGCATGTTTTCACCTCACTAAAAATAAATAGCAACAGTGCCATTGCAGAGCCTTACTCTGAAAACACACTCTGCAAAGGGATGCTGGTAGAACAGTGGATCCCTCATGGCCTTTTTATTTTGATAACCTTTGTATACTTAGTGTCAGATATGACAGCTCTTCCTCAAACTACATGAAGCTTTCACATAATAATGCAGAAAGGCAAGAGTAAAGTTTACTGTTTGTTATGGATTTTTGTTTTGATTTTTGTTGGTTTGGTTTTTTGTTAAACTGAGCTCTGCTTACAAATGAAAAGCTACCTATCAAAGCCAACTGCAAGCTGTGAAGTGCATGTATTTAACTCCAAAAAGCACAGCTAGTATTGCAGGGTTCTTAATTCATTTGTGGGAAGTCATGGTGAAGATGCACCTTTTATGTTTATTCTGGACTTCCAAATCCCTCACCACGCCCAGCAGTATGATTCTCCTAGCATTAAGTACTGACATCAATGCAATTTTCATATAAAGAGCACAGCACAACTTACACAGCAAGCCAATTATTGATCTTTCTTAAGAAAATCCTGCAAGTGTGATAAATGACATTGAATTAGATGGGTAGAAGGAAGACAGTAGTCGTCGTCTGCACTGGGAGAAGAGAACAGAGAATTCCTACCTGGAGCAAGGAATAAAAGAACAGTACAAGAACAGTTGTCTTTTTGCCATTCTAATGGAAGAGAGGAGTGGACAGTTGCCTGGCCATTTTACTGAGTTGCAGAGAAAAAAGGTCAGCGAAGAGAAGCTGCCTGGCAGTTTAGGTGTGGTTCCATGGTTAGCAGCACATCCCTGCTCCGAACAGAAGTAGAAAGGAAAGACAGTTTGCCCCGAAGGTTAAGGCAGCAAATATCTTCTTTTGCTATACAAGAAGCACAAGGGCTATCAAGAGTGCCACTCACAGGCACAAAAGAAAGATTTACAGAATACATGCTGTGGGAGCTAATGGGGGTTTTGCTAAAATATGTATGTGCACTAAATAAAATATCAAGTGATATAAATACATCTCTGTCCCAATTCATTCTGCTCTGCCAGGAAAGCACAGCAGTCTACATGGCTTCACAAGGGCTTTCTTCTGCATGACCCTGAGCTTCAGTCCTCATGGTTTACTCCTGACAGCTACCTGACAGTGTTCTGCTGACAGGTATCAATCATGTTAAGTGTTTCCCCACACATCTGTCCTGGTTGAAGTCCTAGGGTTGCTTCTGAGCCTGGACTCCTTTGCAGTTCCTTGCTTTTAAATGGACCATTACGAACAAACTTGAAAAAATCCCTTCAATTCTCTGCAAAAACAATTCTTACGGGCCATGGGCCCAGCCTTTTGGGGACTTCCTGCATGGTGCTGCCTTCTTTGGCCTCGGAGGACACTTGCTAGGGACGGTCTGGGATTGGCTGTCTCTGACACTGCTGGGGAAGCAGGGTTCTGTCAGACAGAAGGCAGACAAGTGCTAATTCATCCTCCCTTGCAGAAAGCTAACTTTGCCCTTTCCCCAAGATTGAAGGCTTTCTGGGTTAACAGTTCACTCCCACCAGGATCCTTTAGGATTTTTCAAACAAGTTATTTTGGGGTTCTAAAACATCAATTATTGTTTGGTTTCTTTTGTGCTAGCTGAAAAGGTCTAGGCAGAACTGCATCCCCAAGCACACACCATCCCCTCTCCCTGATGCTTGTGCCTTCTTTAGCATGCCTGCACTGCCAGCAGAGTCCAGACCATCTCCGACATGCTGTTCTCCTAGCACTGTGCACCATCACTTAGGACCAGCAGACTTCTACCCACACAGAGTGAAGCTGAGGCATCTTTTCTTTAGCACGTTGGGGCAGAATACGCTCCATCCTCATGAAGCACACCCCAAAGTGGCTGTCCTTGCAGGAAGAGGAGAAAGGAGCTAAGTTCAGATTAAGCTGACTTGGCTCTTTCTTGATACAAATAGCTGTCAGGGTCCATTTCAACCACCCAGAACAAACAAAATCTACCAAAAAAAAAAAAAAAAATCAGTCATTTTCATCAGTGAAGTATAGGGAAGTGATGATCTCTCTAATCTTGCTGTGGTTTTCCTACACTACTCCTACACACCACAAGGAAACATGCGTATCTAGGAGATTCTAGCAATTTAAGGAACTAGTTTCAAAATAATCCGAGATCTGTAGAAAGTCTTTGCGTTGCCAAATTCTTTCAGTTTTCTGAAAGAAACACGTGGTTGTTCATGCCACTGGAGCAGGCTTGCTAACCTTGACTCATTTGGGAAGAAAACCTGTTAATGAATCTGAGTGGAAGGGTAGCAATTTGTGCAATACTGAGCAGTACTGCACGAATTACTGGCCCTAAACATCGGAACCGAGAGCCACAATCTGCCTTATATAAATGAAAAAGGTGCCTAGTGTTCATCAGTACTGACTCAGGGTGGCTTTTAGTGGAGATTTAGATGAAAGCTCACCATCAGCTAGAATGTCTGCTGCCCACTTAAGTCCTCTTCTGAGCACACGTCTGAGCTACGAGGCTAATTTCTGAAGCCACTGAGAGGATTTTATCTAAGGTCTATTAGCCATTGTCACAGCAGGAAGTACATTACCATGGAACAACTCACAAGAAAATAGCTTAGATTTACAGTGCAACTGAACAAACTGGGAAATTAAGTAGCCCCAGATGTAGCCGGAGGAAGTTCCTTGAAACAAGAAGCAAGACAGTGAAAACTAAGCAGGAGTGTCTACAGAAAAGAGGGGAATGTGTCTTACTTTCCTGGAGATTTAATATCTATTTAGTATTAAGAACTGTATATTTTATCCAAAATTTTACCATAATCCTACGTGCATACAAAAAAAATTGCTTTGACTCACTACATACACAGAGAGAAATACTAATCCATTTGCAACTAATGCTGTGCAGATACAGCGAATTACATTCCTGTATGCAAACAATGCTTTACCAAAATATTTATGTGCATGCCATGGTTTGTGTCATTATGAAATACTAGGGATCGTAGAGTACACACAGAAACATCCTCACATGTGTGGATCAGTCCCGCCCTGACACGATGCTAAAAGCCCATATTGTGTTGAAGGCTCAGTGAAGTGGGAGGTCTGGTTTACATACTTCTAGAGCAAGAAAACAAGCAGGGGAAAAGAAGAAAATAAAGAAAGAAAAAAAAAAAGGACACCCACAAGCTTTCCAATAGCAGTCAAAATAAAATAAATAAATCAAGGGAAAGACATCAAGCGTGTACAGCATTGTGCACTAAAGATTGCATTACACGGTTGAGCAAACGCAGTGAAATACTCCCAAGAGCTCTTTACTCTTCCTGCAGCACAATCCACATCCTTGAATAAGGTTCTGGTACAGCTCCCCTACACACGTCTGCAAGGGAGGAAGCAGCTGGGAGGCAAACCCTTTGTCCTGCGCAGGAGCTACCCCTGTACTGTAACACAAGGTAAACCACAGCAGGGAGCTGCTACTCCTGACTCACAGCGACAGGGGAAGCCCGTGCGTGTTAATTTCCACCTCACAGAGCTTACTGGTAACTCCTGAACTAGCACAGATCTGGAAACAGCCTGCACTAGCAAGAGAGCCAGTGTTGCTTACCTCCATCTGGAGCAAAGGACTCGGGATGATTAAACCACAGCGTGATCCCCGCGCTGCCCCCGGGGCAGCAGAACTGGCACCTCTTCCCTCAGGCTGGACACGCTAACACAGCTCTGCAAGTCTGTCTGAGGAACATCCCTGCACATAACATCCCCAGTTGCATCTTTAATTATTTACACAGCAAAGGATTCCACATTTGTCTTTTATACAGCATAAATGGCTTGTCCATTTTGGGGCAAAGCTAAGTGATATTTTACTGCCGTGCCTCCCCTCCCAATGCTTTTGGTTTCCACCTGTATTCACAGATCTCCATCGCAGAATGACTGCATTAGATCAAAACTCACAGGCTTTTTGAACTAGTCCTCAAGTCTTAGTTCTGTTCATGTCTAAGGTACAAGGCAAAAAACTCCATATCTCCCAAACCAACAAAACTCCCCATCAAAATTTAAGTGAAGAAAAATCAGCACTATTTCACTACTCGCTAGTATAGTGCTGCAATTACTAGATTCATGCACAGTTCCAGGACAAGATTTGAGGAATCCTGGATACTTCTCTCAGGTCAGAGGTGATGGGATATTTTAGCTTTGTTGGGTTTTTTCTTATATAGGAACTGGCAGACGCCCATGTGGAAGGGAAGGATGACAGGACTTACACACTTAGGCTGTTTTGTTCACTCCCCACTGATCACAGAACAGCGTGTGTGAGCTTGGTCTGTCTGTTAGACAAGAGACACCTCATAGGACCAGGGAAACCAGTCAATAACACATGGTGTTTGTTCACTCAAAATCAATGTGCTGCCATCAGCAATGAAGGCATCCTCTGCAGGAAGCCACAGCTTCAGAGCAACTAATGGCATGAGCGGAAACCACAGTGAGCGTGTGCTTGACTGCCAAAGAGGTCACACAGAGGTCCTCCAATGCTCCCTGAATTTGCGGAGCGATGGAAGTTGAGGGATGATGTAGTACCACACCTGCTTTAGTTCACAGTTTTTCCAGTGCCTCTGCATTTCTAAAGCCAAGTTCTATAAACAAGCAAGTTTTTACTGCTCCTGTTACATTTTGATTTGCACACCAACCTCTACAAGCTATTAACATACATAATATATGAAATTCCTCCAATGCATCTTCATGACCTTGACTGTTATCTGTCCTCCTTCTCTTACGTAATTTGAATTTGTAAAGCTATGTTTTTCATGCTCCACCCATTTTGCTCTGCCTAATTCTCAAGTATCATATTTTCATCAAGGCATCTGTGGTCTCAACATGTAATTGACATCTGCTTTTGAGACAAATTTACCCAAGGCAAAAGTCAAAATTCTGATCTGCACATCGTGTAGCAAGTAGTGCCAGGTGCATAACAAAGTAAATACAATAGCAACATTTCCTTTCTGAGGCTATCTTCCAAAACTCACTGCACTCGCTGCTCCAATTTTGAGTTCTGTATGAGGGAGCGAGCAAAACCTGCACAATCATCCTCTTAAAGTAGGCTAATTTATATTAAAAGCAAATGAAAGGACATCTGAGATAAGCATCCTTAGTTGGACAGAGGAGCAATGCTTCTGCATACTGATAATAAGGCTAGTTGTTAGAAGAGCATTGGTTTGTTATATGGCTGTATTTAGGAAAATACTGCAAATGCTGCTTAAATGTGTTGACCCCTTAGAGGCAATTACTGAGTTTTTGATTACAGTCCAAATTGGTACTGTATTTAGTCTTCTGGGAAATATTCAAGAACAGAAATCTAAATGAAATGTTGTCTTCTTACTGTACATTCCTTGGGCCTTCCATTACAAAAACTTCATATTTCCAAGAAAACCTGAGGTGCTCTGGCGTGAAATCCTACGTCTCTGATGCTATGGTCCAGTAGAAAAGGGTCTTCCAGTGCGCACATACAGCAAGACTGACTACTAGAGCTGAAAGGCAGCCTACTCTGATGTGAAATAAGATGCTGCTTGACATCATCTAGCTTACCTAGGGCAATCAGGGTGGCAAAAGATTTAACAGGCACTAAGGAAAAAGAGTAGACCTATATAGGCAAAACCAGATGTCCTCACAAGATAACCAGAACAAGATAACACTGTTTAACCACCTTCAAAGGTCATCTAGTCCAACCCTCTGCGAGCAGGGACATCCCTGACTAGGTGCGACAAACCTGCCATAGTTCTCCTTTTCTCCTTTCATCTCCTTTGCGGAAAAGCTGAGCAAGTCGGTTCACCCCTCCTTAGGGTTACCTCACAGACGGAAGCATTCTCCTGAAAACTCTGGCCTTTTGTTTGGATCTTGTCACTTGCATCTTTTTAATGCTTCATAAACCGCCCCAGCAGGGAATGTAGGAAGAACATCCATGTCCGTCACTAAGGTGTAACGATCTCTTGGAGAAACCGTACCTTGGATGAAGCTACAGCACAGATTGTATCCCGATGCCATCCTGTAATAATCTGGGGCGATGCAAATACCCATTACACAGGCACACCTGCATCCTCATGAGACTAATGAAGAATTTTAACTTTATGCATAGAGAAGTCCCATATATCCTTTAGAACTTCTCGGTATCTCTATTGGGATTGTTTCACTTAATGCAATGCACTCAGTCTTGCCTCAGTAATGCAATACAGTCAGCCTTGCCTCCACCAATTATAATCCACCAAGGATGCCAGAGCTTAGAGCAACAATAAACACACAAAACCAGAAAGCATAATTCAAAGAAATGCCCCTATAACATTACAAAAATTTTATTTACTCTCATCTCATTCTAATGCTTTGTTGGGAGTCATTTAACTTCCTTGTCACAAGGAACACAAAGGCCTCGGTCAGGACTCAGATGATTGCTCCTTAGACACGGTTCGCTGTCCAGTAATGCTCAGTCAATAAAATACTTATGTGTCACAACACTGAGCCAGTCAGATGAATGATGTATTTAAGGGTGGAGGCAGGGAGGACTAAGTTACAAATAAATACAAAGAGAAGGAGTTAATTTCTGCAGCAAAAAATATCACTTCAAATTGCAATTCTAGACATAATGCAGGTATTCTCAAATGCTCAATATCACTCATGATGGCAAAGTGTTTGCATGTGGCAGATGAGAAGCAGCTGGAAAGGGATGACTTGGCTGCTCACAGATTTTGTGAATTAGGGCACTGGTACAAAAAGATGACAACTTCACTGTCTTACCAAAACTTGGCTGCAGTCAGACCTCCTGAGAAAGGATTTCCTAGTGAAAGGCATCGCTGGAGTCGGTGCATTTAGAAAACCACGCAGAATGAAAGCTCCTATTGACCTGCGGGCTGTTGTCCTGTCCTGAAGAGACATTGCAGTCTCTTCAATCCTGTTGCCTCCAGGGGTTATAGTACAGGGAAACACAGCAGTAGCTCAGCTTAGCATGCTTATGAAAATAGTTACTGTTTATGCTTTCTTTCCTCCTTCAGATCTTCAAGTGCTTTGGCACAAAGCACTACAGCTCTCATGTACGGCCAAACCACAGATCTTGGTTTTCTGGCCAGTCACACACACAGTTCCCTGTCCCCTGCTAGAAATCAAGCATCCTCCTCTTGCTCAAGTGCTAGAAACATGGGACACAGCAAGAAAATCACTGAAACATTTCACCTGGAAACACAGATGATACCTAGATATAGAATTTCCTTTTCAGAATTTGGAGCAGTGCAATTCCAAAGAGAGAAACCCTCCTACGGGACTGCTGGCAAGAAAGTGAGTAAATCAGCCTCAGACATCCTGTTCAGGGTACAAGACACGCTTCTGACAGAAGGTCTCAAAACCACATTGTTTAATAGCAGAAAATGAAGCATCGGTCTCTCCTTGTGAGACTTTATCCTATATCTCAGGGCACTTCCTATCAGGAGAGCATTTAAGCATTGCAAAACCACTGTGAAAATACACCAGGAACTCCTTGGATCACATCTTTCAGACGTTTAAAACAACCTAGTATAGCACAGAATCAAATTATCACTATGCCCTGGATTGATGCATAGGATCGCTTTAAAACATCAATAGTGCAGTCTCTCTGTCATTAAAGTAATTAATTCATTTCTCTTGCTACTGTCTGGAAAACAAATCCTTCAGCGATGATGGGCCTAAGCTTTGCGCTTTATCAGTCAGAGCTTTAATTCTGTTGTTTGCTTGCTCAGACTTTACCTTGCTGCTCTGCATGTCACTTTATCCCAGAGGTCACTGCATTTTTAATCAGCACTTCAAAAATCTCTGGGAATGGAAAACACTACATAAAGTGTCAGGGCTCTTCTCTCTCTCTTTTTTTTTTTCCCCCTCAAATAAACTGCTGCTCTGTTTCTTTAATAGGTTTATTTCTCACCAGTGCCCAATTCTTACTGATTTGTTAAGTTTAATTAGTCAGTATCCAAATGTGCCATGCATTAATTTGGGCACTGCTCAAATTCCACACAGATCTCACATGAAAATGGATATTTTGAATTTTAAACACAGTCTGTTCCATCTATTCTGACATATTAAGCAAGCTCACAAGCCATTAAAGCCATAAAATGTCACTTGACCTAACAACCTGCAGTGGTAGGGAATGAACAAAGCTATTTACTTTATTAACTGATGCTCAGAAGCAAGAGCTACGTGCACACTCTGATTACTCCAAGATTTGGGTGCACTCCAGATGCTGGACTACTTTAGTCTCTGCACAGAAGCAGAGCCCTGAGATACCCCAGCGCCAGAAAGCACTCCAGGCTTCTCAGGCCCCAGAATACACATCACCCTGCCCGCTTCACCTTTTTAATATGACAATTAAGTCATTTTAGCTAATGGGCTCTAAACACATCTTTTAGGGTAGTCTAGACAACTCGTACAGACTACTCCTTAGTGTTGTCTTCAGAGCAAGGAGGTAGCTTTTCTGTTTCTGTGCCATTAGTATTGGAGAAGAGGCACAGGCTGATCAGAGCCACCCATAACCCGTTAAAGCCACCCATAACTGCCCCCTCCTCCTCTCGTTGATGCTAGCTGCACTCAAGCTTACCAAGTTTTTTCTTCTGCCAGGATTTTTACACTTCGAAAATGAAAACTCTCCTTTTTGAGGTGAAGGAACAGTCATACACATCAGCCTTTCAAGGTTCCCCCATTCCCTCCGGCACATAAATCTGTGGACATTTGCTTGTCTAGACGAGGAATGTACGGGGTGGTAGCTAGACTACTGATGTTAGCATAGAAAAATAAAAGCGCATTTTAACACATGCATTAAACTATGCTCTACCTCTGCTAATGCGTTTTAGCAGCCGAGCACAGACACTGCCTCTCCGAGTCAGTCTAGACACGGCTAGAGAGACTCTTTGGAATCTGGGCTGAGCACTCAACATTTGTTTCCCAGAATTGCAATAGCTTTAGTTTAATTCAGCACGATAGCACCTTCCTAACACAGCAACTTGTGAAATAAATGTTTCAGGGTTCATATCAGGGTTAGCTCGACTCCTCTGGCAATGCTTCCTCCTCCAAACAAGTGCAGAAATTATAGGAGAAAAGCAAATCACCCCAAACAATGGCAACAATCCAGGAAAAGAATTGCAAGTAAATTTACCTTTAGGTGAAAAACATGCAGGACTTAAGATCTTGGTAAATAGCAAGCCCTGTAATTCCATCACTGAAGCGTCCATAAGGTAGCAATATTCAGAAAGGTGATAGTATTCTCAGATTAGGCAGCAGTAAATGAAAGGGACAGAAACTACTTCAGCTTGGATTGTCACTCCACACAGTATCAGGAAAAAAAAAAAAACCACAGGAAAACCTCAGAGAGAAGTAGGGGTGTTTGGCTGCCACAGGCTTTAGGCAGGACTGACTTTTCTTTTCAAAAATGAACGTGGGACCAGGCAGAGAAGGGGGTTGGCAAATCACCCACAAAACCTTGTTTCATACCACTGCCCCGGCAACGAGATCAGTTCCATAGATCAGCATGACATGAAAATTAATTAACCTTCTTTAGGTCCTAGGGACCCAGAGATGAGCAAATAAAGCTTTTCTTTTTTACTTCAATAACAGAATTGCATATACGTACAAATTTGGGGGGTAGGAGAGAGAAATTTCAGGGTGGGCGGCAACAGATTTGCTTTGAGGTAAACAAGTAGACGAGTTTGTCCAGATGCACAGAAAAAGCCCTTCGCTTTTGACCAAAGAGCATCTCCCTAGTTAAAATGAAGTATTTTACTTCACCTTTCTAATGTGTAACCCTTAAAAAAACCCCTTAAGGTTGATATTTTTTCCATTTCAAATTTTATATTTCCTAAGTGAAAGTCAGTTTTTCAGCTGAAAGTCTTAAAGCAAAATGCTCTGGTATTTTTAAAGTGCCATTCTTTTTCATTTTGTCATCTTTAGCTAAAATTATTTGCAAACTGCCTCACTGTCTTCCTCAGTAAATGTGAAAGAGCGTAGCTGGTCAGGCATTTAGTGCTGCACACAGCAATTGTGTTTCTTATTGCAACTGTCCCCTGCGATTAAGGCACGGTGTAGTGTGGACACATCCTTAGTAATCACATCTGATAACATTTTAAGCTATCGAGGCCTGCCTGGTATCACTCTGTATCCTGGGAGCCCCTACAATTCCTGTTTTAGTCTGTCTTAAGTCTCCTGGTCAGCACAACAGGGTTAAGTAGCCTGTACACAAGAGGAATGACAGAGAATTGCTAAAGCTCCCACTGTTTGAATGCATCTGATGGTCTTTACTGCCCAGATTTTTTTTCTGCAGCAACTGTCCTTCCAGCACAGTCTTGATCTGGATAGAATTAAACCAGTAAGTGGCAAGGAAGAAACTGAAGAGCTGTGTCTGAGCACTGCAGTGAAGACTAAACACAAGCTATTGTATAGCAGGTGATCGAATTTTCTTAACGCATGTGCCAGTTGTGAGCCCTTCACTAATGTGGAGGAGCCCAGCTTCTGTATGCAAGGAGAGAAGACCTCTCTCAAGGGTTTGGTAATATTTTCCTGGGAAATATACAGCAAGGACATCACTTCATTGTGCTACTCTCCCTTAACTCAGAGTAGCTTTGCACTGCAGTGTTGACCCAGAAGATGACCACTCAAGGGAGCAAATCACAGAGTTACTGCACCTTCTGGAGCATCGTGTTCAGTCATCTGTGTACTGCCGAGGCACAATCCACAGCTTTCCTCTCAGCACTGCTCTGAGCTGCTCCAGGATCGATTTCCCTGTGAACTGTAGAAAAAAAAGGGGCCTACTAGAAAGCTGGGGAGGGACTTTTGACAAGGGCATGTAGCAATAGGACAAGGGGTAATGGCTTAAACTGAAAGAAGGTAGATTTAGATTCGATGTAAGGAAGAAATTCTTTACTGTGAGGGTGGTGAGGCACAGAAGTGAGCGACCTGGTCCAGTGGAAGGTGTCCCTGCCCAGGGCAGGGAGGTTGGAACGGGATGGTCTTTAAGGTCTCTTCCAGCCCAAACCGTTCTGTGATTCTATGAAATACTGGGCAGAAGAAAATAGATTTGTGAGAACTCACTGGGAGACTATGAAGTGATTTCATAATTTCTCCTGCAAAGCAGGAGGATACCAGCTTTTACAATACCAGCATTTTTGCACTTGCCATGCCCCTAGTATGCCAGCCAGTTTAGGCTGAAATGACCTCTTAGCTTACCTGATGGCTGAATAGAAGAGGAACTGCACCCTCGTAGGGGCACCCTTATGCCCAGAAGGCAACCGTCGTAAGCAACTGGTCAAACAGCTTTTACAGATGGTCAGAGGGACACCTTGTTAGGGATGGTCTGTCTGATCTACACATTCTCTCTGCTATTTGCAAACACCTGACTGCTGTGGTGCCAACTTATCCATGGCCAAGGAGTAGCTCACCAGAATCATAGTCACAAGGCAGATCTTCAAAAATACTGATTTTTCCCTGCACTTTCTGCATATTAATAAAGCATTTGGGAAGGCTGATATCATAACCAGAAGGAAAAAATCTTTCCCTTCAGAAATATCACAGCAGGAGTCTTGTACGTCTCCCTATGAGAAAAATTGCTTTTATATTACACTTAATGACTGAGCAACCACAAAAGCAAAGCAACAGGCAAGTGTCATCTGTTGAGCTAACAAGCAACACACTCCACACATTTATAGACTCTCCAAATCTCAGACACTCGCGAGCTTTCATACTGTTCCCAGTGATCTGCCTCTCAGGGCATTCACCATCCCAACCCCCGTCCGGTAAGCCTGTGGGAAGCAAAGGCAGAAGGCGAATTTGACTGTCACTCACTCGGAGTTTAGATTTCTAAACTGCTTTCTCAGTCTTCACCAAAACCTACTTTGCAAGCAAGACTTGCCAAGGCTCAAGTAAGTCTTAACCAAACTAATCAATAAAAAAATGATGAAATCAGAAAAAAAGAAAAAAAAAATCAACTGAATAATTTTTTGAAAGCACAAATCTGTTCTAAAACACAGGCAGGTGTGAATAAGAAATACGCTCTGCTGTCTGAATGGAAAACGTGATCAAGTCACAGGATGTTTTGTAATGGAAGATCAAGTTTCTGTTACCCTTGCCATTCATAGGTCAAAATAAAAATGCACTAAAGCAAAAAGTGAGAGATGCACCTATGTTACTGGAGAATGAAAGATGAGGACAAAAGATAAAAATAAGAGGTGGACAGGCCTTTGACTTTACTCAGGAGAGAAAGGTTTTTTTCATGGACTTAAATTAAAACTGTGCAAGGAGAGCACTTTGCTGATAAAAAAAAAAAAAGACGGAAGGCTGTCGTTAGCATGAATAAGCTTGTCTGACACATTTTGTCTGCAGCCCTTCGCTATAACAGGGAAAGCAGAACCTCGCCAGATTGTTGTGGCTAAAAAGTGTCACCAGAATAATGGTGAAATAAAGTCACTGAAAAAAAAAAAAAATTACTGGTTTTAATCCACTTACCATAAGTGCTATTAAGGATTCAACTTCAACACATATTTCCTTTTTAGAAACAGGAAAAAGATTCTTTTTGCATGACTTACAAAGGAAATAAAGCATATGCAATTGTGATCCATACATCTATTAGTATCTGTGCCCTCTGCTGCCAGAATTACTCAAACCCCTGCCAAGAGGTTAGCAATTTCATCCTAGTAATGTAGAAGGTCTGACTCCAGATTATGAAGCTGGAAATGGTAACCAAAGAGTACCTTATGAAATGCAACTCTAAATTACATTTTCCAGCACAGCAAAGTGTTTGTTCCTACCTCTGGTTTTGGAGAGAGCTTGATTAGGATTCAGAGGGACGCACAGGTCTGGCAGTCAGGAATATGCAAGTGCCTACAAAGCAGCAATGGACAGTTTGTGGGCTGGTTTGTTTGGGGGCATCCGATGTCTCCAGTCCATTTTTCTTCCACACTGGAACTGCAGAGCAGGCAAAAGCAGGACAGGTGCATGCCTGACCAGATAAATAAGACTTCCCTGCACTTCCCATTACCTTCTCAGTCTTTGGACTCCATCAGGACTGCTGACTAAGCATGCCAGCTACTGCCAGCGGTAGGACTCTGTCAGATATTAGGAAGATTTGCTCTCTCAAGGTAGTTGTTTCTCTTTTCCATAACAAAAGCAGCTTTATTTCTCAATCATAGCACAGGCATGCATTTGTCTAGCAATCCAGACTGGATCCAACACTATATCCTGTATGTGACAGGACATCATTCCATTGCTGAAACACCTCCAAAACGCCTCAGGCATTTTAATGATAAATGAAGCACAAAACTTCGTGTTCTCAGCTGTTAAACACTTTGGGCAGATACTGTATCGCACTAGAGATTAAAGTATATTTAACTTGTACCAGGCCAATCTTTCCCCTATTTGCAAGGCAAGATGTATAACTGAGGCATACAACACAGATTGGTTTTGTTTGCTGGCTGACAGTGTGATATAACATGGTTTATAACTGCAGTGTGGTGCAGCCTCGGCAGCGCAGCCTTTCCCTCAGAGAAGAGAGGAGGCAGGCTCAGATAAGCACACGTCAGAAGGGAACAGGAGGTATTTCCATCTAACTTTGTTCTTTAAATGTGTTTGGCAAAGATGTAAATACTCCGTGCTCAGAGAAGGGGAGCGCGGCCCTCCCTCCTGTGACTAGCCTGGCTATTCATTAGTCAGTGGGCAGCCCTCCAAAGCACACTGGTACATCTTGAGCTTCCAGCCTGCTTCCTGCTGCGCCGTCTGCTTCATTTATGTTTTATTCTGTGCCCTTCAGGACAGCACTCTGCCTAACTCCCTCCGAAAGCAACCTGCATGCGATGAGCACAAGTGCTTGGTAAAGGCCTAAGTCCAACAGCACAGGCCAACAAGTACCACCTGCCAGCGGGCGAGAAGCACCCAAAGAGAGGAGCGTGGCTAGAGAAACGTCCTGACATTCAATATCAAAGTCTCACGCAACCCTCGAGCTCACAAACACAGGCTCATGGGAAGGCAGAAGTTTAACAGTAATGAGAGAAAAGCTCAGGAGTATCTAGATGTTTTAGCACACTGGAAGGCATAAAGAACAGAGAAAATACTGCTCCGTGTAAGACGAAGTGTTATTTAGCCCAGCTCTGCTGTGAAAGTGAAGCCAAGCATCACTGTTCGTATTAGATGTTAACACCAACTTTAGACTGTTAATTCTTCTAAAGGTCTCAAATTGTCCAAGGGTGATACAGAAAAATATATGATTCTCCAAACCCACCACAGAGAGTGTGCAGTTAGAGATCCTTTAAAGGCCATTTTCCATATGTAACCCTCTTGAAAATACCTGGCACAGATTTAGCGTGACGGACATCTTCATAACACTGATGCCAGATACAACTGCTACACTCTTCATGCCATAACTCCTACCCCTCCCTGTGAAAACGCAGGGAGGGGACATCAGAAGGCTTGTAAATAGCAAAATAGGTCAGACCTATAAGCTACTGAAGTCCTGATGCTTAATAGATGTTATAGTTTAGCCCTGCTTGGGACCAAGCTAAACAGTCTCTCGCTCACTTGCCCCACCCTCCAGTGGGGCAGGAAGGAGAACTGGTAAAGAAAAAAAGGCAAAACTCATGGGTTGAGATTAAAAAAAAAAAGAGTTTAAGAGAACAACAGAAGAAAACAAAACAGAGATGGAAAACAAACAAAACCAATAACAGAAAATATTTAAGCACATACCATAGCTCACAGTGGATCCTGATGCCCAGCTTCCTCCAGAGTAGCAGGAACCTCTCCTCAGCACCCTCCTCACTGATACACTGAGCACCGTGTCACATGGGATGGAACAGCCCTTTGGCTAATTTGGGCAAGCTGTCCCAGCTGTTGGCTAATTAGTAACCTATCCCAGCTGTGTCCCCAGCCACAGGTGCCACCAGCTCAGCTCCTCTCCCAGCTCAGGTGAAAATTAACTCTGTCCTAGCCAGAACCAGGACAACAGAAGAAAATTTGCAGTAGATAATGCAGCCCTAGAAAAAGGTGTGTTTTTTCTCCAAACCACAACTAGAGGGGTAGACATATTTTGAAGAGCACTCTCTCCTAAATTGTTATTAATTATGTTAAAAGTGACAGCAGTGGGCCTGGACAGGCAGTGTTCAAGCCACTTGTGCACAGAAGGATTCCTTCTATGCAACCAGCATGAACTGAAGATAAAGTCATGATGCAGTAACTGCTGTATCAGATGGGTATTAATTTCTTCTTGATTAGAGTAGAAGAGCATGTACAGACACTTAACAGCACACATATTCCACAAAGGAGAAAGTCTCTCTTTAACTGTTCAGATACCTCCTTCTGCTGGTGCAGGGGGTCAGGTATTCAATCTTGTGCTAGTGCTTCTGTATACACTGGGGATTTGACCATCTGTTTTTAACTCTTTTTATTCTACTTAAATAACACCACTCCCAGCCTCTAAGCTGGGACCCAGCAACATCAACTGGATAGAAATTCAGCTTCACAAGTGTTAAGGTTTGTATGTTTGCTTCCATCCCAACCTGAAATAAAGCAAAGGCTTTTCAATGCCAACAAAGCAGCCTCAACCCAAAGCTGCCACTTAGCTACTAGCCAGGGTACTAGACAGAAATTCTTGGTTCAAATACCTGCTATGTCTCTTCTTGACCACATATTTGACCCTAGATCCACTTTCAGCAGAGGCTGAGAGCAGTTGTCACGCATGAGTTAATCTCAAACATTAAAAAAAAAATAAAAGTAAAGAAAAAATTTTGGTTAAATCCAAAAGAATGATGTGCCGAACTGTGCTCTAGAACATCAGACCTTCCCTTCCTGAACATAGCTTTTGAATATCATTGAAGATTCCTGAAATTCATATTTTATTTTATTTTTAAGTTACTCAGATGTCCAGAAAATAACATTTAAAGTTGATGTCAGACAATGGAATTGTTTGGACTGCTTCAAAAGCAACCTCATGGAGTAGTGTCCAACATTTTGTCAGTAAGCAGTAATAGGTATTACACATGAGAGCTCAGGATAGAAATCTGTTCTCCTTCATGTGATCTCATTTCCCTGATGTACAAAACCTTTATTTAACAAATCATTGCAATTGGTTCAATCCTGCAGCAACACTACTGACCTGCTGTGTAAAAAGAAGCTACTGCAGAAAGAACAAGTCAATTAAAGAAAAAGGAAGGGGCACAGCAATCTTTCAGAGAGATTGTACGATTACAACAAAGTTAAATCAAGAAATTAATCCAATTCTCATTTGCATTGTTTGCCAACAAAAGCTTATGCATGGCATGGAACAGTTTCTTCACTTTTTAACTGAAGTTTGGAATGCAAATTTAATTTTCATGTTCTCTTTTGAGAGATCAGTCTAACAGTAGAGGAAGACTACAAAAGTAACTGCTCCAGTTTTTAATTTACTGCTACTATTTCACTTCTGGTATCCCAAGGCACCAGCTCAGTGCCAGGAACTAGGTGCACTCCTATAAACAAGGCAGTGCAGCTTCTCTGGTTCCCCAAACAGCTTATACTTCACCAACAGACAGGCCATCAGTTATCTTCCTGCGTGCTGGGGATCACTACAAGACATTCCTACTCCCTTCACCGGCCAAAGGTTTGACGGCAGCAGTGCATTTTTAGCAAATAATAGAGAAAGTAGAATAAACAACGCACCTTTGAGAGCCCTTTCACTGTGGCCGTAACTCTTTGCATGTGCAGCGGTGGGAGTGCACCCAGACTCATGTGAGATTGCTCAGTGCTGTTCTCACACAGTTTTGTTTCCAATTGTTTATGGCTTTCGAAGACAAGTCTGATGAGTAAGAAGCAGCCTACACACTGACAGCTCACTCAGAACGTGCTTTGCATGGCATGAACTCAGCAAGATAGGTACCAGCACCCTTCACCCCAACCTGAATTAACACACCATCGCAGGTCTGGATGCCCAGCTCATTTCAAGAGCCATCAGCTTAATGAAGGCAGGCTTGTTTTGCCCTGTTTCTGAAACCAATGCAAATGTGACCCGTAGGAAGTTGTTACATCTCCAATACTTAATTTATGGCACTATGATAAGAGTCAAAATTAAGCTGAATCCAGGGCAAAGTAATTGAAAACATGACTGGGGAACAGTCCTATTTGCATCTGCCTCAGGCGCCTTTATCTGCTACCGGAACACGTTAGCATTATCCCTGTGGGATTTGGAGGACTGGTGACCCACCTCAGCAATGCACGAGCAGAAACTTTGAAGTTGCAAAAGCTACATGAATGCTAAGGGAATCTTTTTGTTCATCCTAGTGGCAATCACTGCAGGGATTATTGCTAGAAACACAAATGAGTTGAGCAGCGGTATAATGACAAGGTTTGTAACAGTCTCACGGTTTTACATAGCCTACCTGCTAGGGAAACAGCTCTGCCACCTAAATTCACTGCCTGACAATAGCAGTCGTTTTCAGTCTTTGTTTTAAACTCTACACAGCTGTTAAAATTAACTTTTCAACATTTACCAGAGATAAATAGGGGAAGCTGGGGTTTATTGCAACCAGCTAGCTTACATGAAGATTAATGATAGCAGTGGAGAGGCAACGAGGTCCAGCAATGCTGCTGTGGCCCGAAATGATCTTTCTGTTCAACACACTGAACGGTGTGTAGAATATTCACATTGGCTGTCTGTCGCAGAACCAAAAATGGAAATCCATTTCTGGTAATTCTACCTGGAGAGGATCTGCCTTACATAAACCATAAGAGACTCCACAGCTGAAGTAATTTCTACTAAACCAGAGTATCAGACATTTTTGCAAACTCTAGGCAGGTGCAATGCCTCTGAGCAGGACACATCTTTCTCTGGTACGTGAGAAAAACACAATAAACCTGGTAGCTTGTCTTCAGAAAATCCAGGGATCCTGGATTCTAGTGCATTTCCCCAGCCAGCAGCATCATCTTCCCTTCTCTTATGAAATGACAGCACATACAGAGCAGTGTGTATCAGCTGGCATATGGGTCAATTACTGTGGAAAAGCCAGCTCCATGTCCTCTTTCACGATGAAGTAGAACAATGTAATGTCTAGTTATCTATTGTTATTCATTATTAGAGAAAGAAGAGTTCTACAGTGATAGCTTACATAGTGAGACATACACACAACTAAATTCACTGTCACGCCACAGCTATTTTATCTTACTCTCTGCAACCTGCTCTGCCAGTTCATCTCAACGCAGTCAGCAGAAAGCAGTATGCAACACAGGCCACTTCATTCCTCTCCACGACAGGGAAGTACAGACAAGCTGCCTGTGTAGCTTCTCCAGCCTTTCTGCTCAGTTGCACAGGGGACTTGCAGCTTACAGAGCTGGGAAACATCCTATTTTCTTTTTATATTATTTTGGCTCATTACCTGACCTTCAAGGACCTTGCTGGCACTCATAAGCAAAAGTATTCTGATGCGTTTGTGCTTCATTACAGAAAATCATGCTCAGAGCAAGTCCCTGGTAAATCATACGGCGGGGGGTGGGAGTTATCTCCACGAGAAGAGATCCCCAAACCACCACAGCCAGCCCTGCAGTTATTAGAAGAGTACTTTGGGGAAGAAAGAGAATTAGAAAAGGAGGTACCATACATAGTGTGCACTGCTTTCTGTTGCGCAATGTATTCTCATTTAGATAATGTCACTTACAGCACGAGTTAAACAAGATGTTACAGAAGATGGGCTTGTCAGCCAGACAAGGGTTTCAGGCAATATCCTAATTCTTGAACACAGCCTGCTGACAGGGATCTACATATGACAGGAAGGCTCCCCAGCAGATGGGAAATTGGCAGGCTGTTTTGATAGCTGTAGTCCAAGGAAGATTGCCACTGAAAACTCTGACAGTTCTCCAGCACCATAGACAAACTAAATACACAAACTGTAAATGTAATTAAAAGGACTAGAGGGACTGGTTATCAAGGGAGAATTAGAAGGGTTTGAGAGGTATATGGGGAAATATTTAGGCTAACACATAGGAGTTGTGTGACAACATTAAAATACGAGAACGATCAGTATCAGGAAAAGAATAAATTCACGGCAAAATCCACAAGGCTGTTTACTAAAACTACAGATATGCTTAACTAAGATAATTAAAAGCTATATGCTGACATTTAAGGCAAAAAAAAACCCCACACAACTATACAAAACAATCGGGCATCAGCAAAAATTCATCGATCCAATATAGTTTTCACAATTAAGTATTACAAAGGACACACTGCAGACCCCAGATACAACATGCGCATATCCACACACAATTGCTACCTCACCCCAATTTCTTGGTTTCTACATTTTTAGGTCTCTTAGTTTAGCACCAGTATTGTAATTTCTCATATGATATTAGGACTTGTCTTCTCAGAGTCAACAACACTTGGTTTTGCCTGTGGGGAATTCACACTCAAAACCCCTGTGCGAGCCCGCAGCAGCCCACTCCTGACGGTAGGGTAACCCGTGCCAGCACAGGGATCGGTGTGACCGAGCACGCAGCGCTTGTACAGCGCAGCAGCTGTGGTTTGACAGCTGTTCCAGATGAACGGATCCACACAGCAGGCACTCACAGTGCTCTGCAAAACCAAAGGTGGTGACAAGGCACACTCAGACAGCCTGCTTAAAAATAGGGGTGGGGCTGCTGTCAGTTCAAGAAATCCGATGACAAAAAATGCTCTGCAGAGTTTACTTTTTTTAGCTGACAAATGGCAAACCGATTGTGTGTCCACCTAGGGTGCATATTAATTTTCTTCTTCATTGTACTACTCATTAGGTATTAGTTTTACACCTGGCATAAAGAACGTAACTGAGAGTAACTGCGATGTCTGACTGCAAGCCCTGCTACCTAAAGGAAAGCACCTCCGAGACCCCTGCAAGCAATGACAAGGACAGCTTCCAGTTTGGTGAGGAATAGAAACCGTAACAGCGCTGGGAGTATGGAGGTTATACATGAACTTCTTGCAAAAACACCAGCAAGGTCACCTCCCAAACATGTGACAGACAGTTACATGTTTTATCTTCAGTTTTTGTATTTAAGATGAAGTAGTCACAAGCCAACAATTCATTCAAAGCATAGTTAACAAGCAAAAACTTACCAACATCACGGCTAAGATTCCCTTCTATAGTTGTCAGTCTTCACGTAGCTAGAGAGATACAGTCCCTGTAGAATGTTTTTCCTTCCTTCCAGGAGACTGCTCTTTCTTCCATAATGCTGCTTATATCTTTTCTCTCATGCAGCTGGCTGAGGCTTGAAGCTGTTTAACTTTCTATTTCTCTACTGACACAGAAATCTGTCTTAATACTTCAGGGGTTTTTGTTATATCAAAAACCAGCCTTGAGCATCCCCACACATACCTGTTGCTGGAGACTCTAGTTAGTGATATCCTGAGAATGACGAACAAGAAATGCTCCCTAAACAAAGCAGCATTAGCTATATTAAAATATTTGTCATTTACTATAAAGCATTTACTGCTAAGGGAGACACATAAACAGAAAATAACTGAGAAATCTAGCTAAAAACATGGTGAGTTCTTACAATACTAGAAACAAATAAGAGAGACTTACCTCTGCTTGGGGCAAGACTGAAGTAAGCTTGCAGAGGTCTAATTTAAAATGAGAGAACACATGGTTGCTATTAAAGGAGTGATCAGCATAATTAAAGTCACCTGTAACATTCAGAGCATTTGTAAGCTAGACAATAAGGATGTCTGAGCCCCCTGCACCTTTATAACACATTAGTAAAGTTAATATTGGACGAGATTATGGCTTTTATAAAATTTTGAAATAGGAGTAATGCAAGTGCAACACAAAGTGATTGATGAAGGTACATTAAATATGGGCAAAGTATATGCCCAAGATATAGTTTACAAGTATGTAAAATATGTCATTTATAAGGTAAAAGCTACACTTCTGGTTTTGGCAGTTTCCATGCAAAGAGATCAATGCTGAACACCCATTCCTGCTACTCCCCTACTAAGTCAGAGACTTGGATTCTGAAATGGTCAGGGCACGGATGATCGTAACAGGAGTTTAACATCCCTGTTCTGGTTTCTGCTGTACAAACATAATGTAACATTTTTAATTTTCGCAGAACTTTATGGAGGTGAAATGTAAGTAAATGACATTTAACTGCAGTGTCTCACAGCACTCTGAATGACTGTTGTAAGTATTGTAATAAATGCACTGCTACCCCTGTGTTTGTGTCTCTGTGGGAGCTTCTCGGTGACACAGAGAATTTAGAGTTCCCACTCCCGCAGTGCTAGGCCAGGAGTGAAACCAGATTTATCACACAGGTGAGTAATTCCTACCCGGGAAAGAGACAGGCACAGACTGACACTGTGATGCTAAAATAACACCACCCTTAGCCTGCCAGCAATGTGAGGCTATTTCGTTCCCTTATAGCCAGCTTAGTGCCTTCTCTTTAAAAGAAGGGGGATATATTGTGCCTTCACCTCTTACCAGTACAAGTCTTCTCACCACAGAGCAGATCAAGACTCTTTTTAAGCCACTGTGTTCAGTGAACTCCCTCTGCCGGGTTTGGCAAGGCTTCCTGGATGCATGATTGCTTATTTTTGACAGATTGAGACACACTCCAGCCACCTATGGAAATGATTCTTCATTCAAATTTCATCATTAAGTAATTCCCTTTCTACTCCAGGTCATGATATTTATTTTTTAAAGTAATCAACACATGTCCTTTAATATGTGTTTTATCCTGCAATACAGAAAATGGGCTTGTTGCCACTGAGGCTCTACAAAAATAGTTCTAAAGCTGATTTTCTCTAGATCAGATTTTTTGGAAACAGAAGCTGCGTCTGGCCAATAGACCCTTTTCTGTGTTCCCTATATCCCTTCTGCTGTCACAGAAAGACAGATGGCCCTTCTGAGCACCATGTAAGACTCAAGTAAGAGTATGCTTTTCTCAAGCTCCAACTGCTTGGAGGCAACAGTCAAGCCTCAGTTCCCTCTGCCTCTCCCTGCAACTAATAAGTGAGCAGATTTTCCAAACTACTCTGCACAGTATATCCGTCCCGTAGGAATGCTGGCTAAAAAAGTGTAAGAATTTCAGCTGAGGATAAAAAAAATACTTTGTAAAACTCAGCATTTGTTAGGTAGGTCCTAGGGATAGTGCAATGAGTTTTCCCGTGGTTAAATCTGTATAATCCTGGTGTGATAGATCTATTTAAAGTGAGAACTTGCACCTTGTCTGACCAGTCCATGACAATATAAAACAACACAATGTTAGTCTCAAACTGTACATCCTTGCTGTGCATCAGCAGTTTTGGCAGATATTAACAAAAAACCTTGCTTTCACTGAAATTTTGGGAGCATCTTCAAGCAGGGGAGACACAGGAGTAATTTCATCAGATCAGACCAGTGAAAAACTAATATCTTGCATCCATCAGGGATTAGCCTGGATTTCTTCAGGAAAAAAATGCAAGAAACACGGTATAATGTTTAAAACTACTCTCTAATCTTGTAATAAAACATTTCCCTTAGAAACTTCAAAGTAACTGACATTCATCTCATGGATTTTTTTTTTTTTTTTTTTCTTTTTGCCCATCAAAAACCTTTGGAAATGTTTCATTGCAGTTACATCTCAGGAAGGTATCCAGCGGTATTATCTTTTGGTTTTATTTTGGTGGTGGGAAATGCTTTGCTTCAAGAAATCTTACGATAGTTTTGGACAACAGAGTTCCACAAGCCAGTTGTGCAAGGACAATATAAACATCTTGGATTTTAACTTCACAACCTTCTGTGATTTCATCCTTTCATGATTCCTTGCTCTTTTACTATGAAGGAGGCTGGGTGAAGCCTGGAAAACACGTCATCTTTGTTGAGATAGAGCAGTGAAGTTTTAGAGAATCTTTGTCTACAAGGTACTGCATAAATGCCTTATTTGTCTCCTCTTCAGAGCAAGTGATCACAACCATTCAGGAACTTCCTCTTCTGAATGATTTTGGCATTTGAGCGATGCGCACAATTGGTCACCTGACATGTCTTGGGTGAGGGGTACAGGTGTATTTTACTGCTACAGCTATTCAACTGGCTCAAGTCCAACTACCTTCTTAGTATTGTATTTTCTGTATATTTATGTTAAGCATCAGACTGCAATCTTTTATATACACATAAAATTACAATGCAACCAGTAACAAAAACCTAATAAGCAATGCCCTGATTTTGTAAACAGACCTAAATTTCTCCAAACTTACTATACCATTTTAAAAAGGAGTGTCACAGATATACTTTTTAACAGATAAACACAGCCCGAGGTTATCACAAAGTGTGAAGTAAAACAATGTTTGGATAGCAATTATAACATTCTTCACTGTTACATATAAATATCAGAGGAATACAAATTACTCTGATCTAAGGAAGAAGCAGTGCAGTATTCCAGGTAGAGTTTAACAGAAATTTATTTCATTAAAAGCTTCATTAGCCCAAGTTGGTTTACATCACATTAGCTTCAGACACTCTAGTTTAGCATATGTTCACTTTCTTTCACTCTTACATTCCCTCCTCATCTGTCAAATCCTTCCCAAAAGCTTTTCTATACACCATCATTAGCCTCCATCACCACCTGTTGCACACTACATCATTAAAAGATGCTGATTGAGAAAATACTTCATCTGAGATTAAAGATACCCCCTAAGGAGGCTGAAAGTAGGATTCATCTTGGCTACAGAAAATTAGTTTTCCCAAAATTTAAATTTACATATCATGCTAGACAGAATTCCGTTTCACATCCTTCATGATACAGCATCTAGTCAACAAAAGATGGTGACACTTCCCCATCCCCTAGCTACAGAGAGCTCTACACTCAAGAGACAGAGGCCATCACATCTTTGTCGTGGTATTCCTAGATAGAAAGCTATTGGCTTTCACATAACTGAAGCACATCTTTTAATCAGCCCGTTTTCTCCTACTGTCTGCCTCTAATGCTATCATCTCTCCTCTGATTTTCCCATCTGCAGCTTTCTTTTTGTTATAGACCTGGCTTCGTGTGCCGTTTCCTACCTTTAAGTTATGGCACTAAGCATGTTTAAATTCCTGCCAATTAGATCTACAGGGCAGTGAGCCCTCCTCAGGAAACTCACCTGGCATTTTCTGCTGGCGTAGGCTGGAAGAACTGAGCATTTGAAAGCTTTACTTTAGTCTCTGTGCAGAGCTGATCTTGAAGATGGCACTGGCTGTTGGCCCTTTGCTGACCCACATCCCCTGCACTGGTGGCTGTTATTTTAAAGCCTTTCAGAACAGTCTTCTCCCCAACTCCACTCTGAGCAAAAGCAGCAAGTAAATACAGGGGCGTCTCACGAGGCAATCTGTGCAGAAGACGTGTGTGGCTTCGCTCCTGTGAGGCCGATAGGCTTCAGGTTCTCTGAGTGGCTGTTTTGTACATTCAAACTTGTCAGAATAATGTTTTTTTAATTAAATATGAAAAAGAGAAACTGCAGAAATCTGGAGAAAATTCAGCACTTAAACGTGACGAAATAACCGTGGCTTCGGTACTCCATCTTAACTCATCGCAGGATATTTTTCTAGTTCTAAAAGGAATAGCAAGATAACTGAAGTTTCACCTGCTCTGCCAACACTATCAGTGAATGCTATTGGGAACATTTTAATTAGCATTTTAATTATCAGCATCTACTTTGGAGCCCTCTTAAAAATCTTTCTGAACAGATCTGTGCAAAGAGCATATTACTACTACATGAAAATGCAAGGCTGGATCATAGTTTCTCTGGTTTTCCATCCCTACCAATGCATCAGTCAATTTGCTACAGCGAGTGGGTAGTAACGCTCAGTTACTCTTCTAATCTACCTTAGGAATAGTGCTGTAAATCCAAGGGCAAAACTGCAAGGGACAATCCTAAAGGACACTGTAAACCCTAAATCTGTGGTTGCTGCAACAATGTGAGCTCTGGACACTCATCACAGGGAAGCACTGAGCACTAGCTGGGAAAATAACCAGCTTAAGAGTTAAGACAGTCAAGTTCAAATACCAGCTGTACCTTGACAGCTGTACCTGTACACTTCTCTGGGCTTTGGGGTTCTATTGTCATTTAAAAAAACCATGGATGACACTGATCCATCCTAGTGAAATACTACTCTGAGGTTTTTTGGCTAGTTACAAGTGAACTGAATGTTATATTCATCCTCCTTCCCACTTCATTCTTTTTTAAACAGACATCATCTCATAAGACGGGAGAAAACGACAATACTTATGCCCAAGTCCCCTTGTCGGTCTCTTCAGAAGCTGAGAGAACTACTGGCAGAAGCCCAGGAAAAGCAACAAAAAACAGTACAAGTTTGTATAGCAGCTAGACTCGCAAACCTAAGAGCAATGCATAGTAAACCAAACACGAAACAGAATGATGATTGGCAGAGATATGATGATTCTACTGCTGGAAATCAAAGTGCTATGAATAATTAGTCACCTTTGACACAGGAAAACATTGACATCATTCGCAGCACAAACCTGATTGCAGATGGTATTGGAGAGGAGAATCAAGCTATTCACAGTGCTTTCCCCTCATCACAAAAATTCATTTCCTCTCTACTGTTGAGCAATGAAATAGACCTGATTTGATCTGCTGAGACGACTTCACATAGAAGATTTGGAATGAAGAATTAAAGAGTCCGTGGGAAGATGCTAAAGGTAATCCTATTAAAACAGCAGGCTAGAAGGGAAAATGCACATTTATCTCCTATTTTAATAAAGAATTAAAATAAATCCCTTAAAGGAACAAATTTATTTGGACATTACTTTGAAAACCTGATGTTACTGTAGCTGAATGGGATGCTGGGTATCAGTGCTCAAAAGAGGATATTTCTCATTCCCTACTCCTCCTCCCATTTGTTCCCATTACTACTCACTTCTTCCTACACTGCCAGCTGCTTCCTGCCTTCCTACTCCACTGCTTTCTCTGCACGCCTGCCAGCCCTCTCTCCATCCGATTCGTGTCCTTGCTAAGTGCCAGTTCTTGTCCAACCTTGTCTGCTGATAGGTCTCACCTTCACACGGATGACAGCTTCATTTTGGGCTCCCAGCCTTCCCTGGCCACCATAATAAATTTCCTATTGCCATGACTTCAAGGCTTAAGAGAGAGAAAAAGCAGATATACATTCTTAGAGTAGGCTGAGATACCTGTCTCCTGTATGCTCTTGTCAAACCCCTTTACCTTTCCTCAGCAACAGCAGAAGAGTTAACCGTCTCAGACTGGAAAGAAGCCAGAAGATAAAGAAGAACATTGTCCCTCATTATCCCTTGCCACAGCCTTTGGCTGCTGGAGGACAGGACGGAGCAAAGCCTGACTGGGAAGAAAATACAAACAGCTCAGAGTAACTGTCTCTCTGGCAATCTCCATTACCTTCAGCACGTAGAACACCTTTGACATATGCAGGTACGCATTGGAAATCAGATATTACAGCCCCTCTGTTGCATGTCACCCTAGAACAAATGAGTTTTCACACTGTCTTTCCAGGACCTTAAGAAATAAAGACTACAGCTATGAGGATGAGGAGGCATTGGGTTCCTTTTTTGCACCTCTACAGCATCACAGGAGGGCAGACATTTCTCAGATCAGGAAGAAAAGCAGGCACCTTAAAGTGGTGCTCAGCTTGGTTTTAAGGCAAGTTTGCAACGTTCAAGAAGCCAAATGTACTTACTTGTAGTTAGTCTGCTCTGCAATTGTTGAGATCACCAAAAAGATAATCAATTGACAAAGCAGACCCATCCTGTGGCCACATCTCTAGGGATACAGTACAAGCGCCCTACTACATCTCTCTTTTCATTTAAATAAGCTATTATTTTTTTGGTTAAACCTTTGCTTTTTGTGCAACATCAGTAAATGCAAATCATTCTCCTTTCCTGCCATACCTTGCCCTTAAAAAAAAAGATACAAGTTCCTTAATAAAGTTGGCAAGTCCCTGCAACTGCAGTAAGCATGAAAGCTTTCTCCTCCTCCAGTCACAGATAACTGACTTCCTTCAAAGCCACTGATGTCCATGCTTCAGTCCTGTTTTTTTCTGCCAGTCTCACCCTTTCCAGTAGCACTTTCAGCCTCTGATAAAGAGCAGCAAAGAACATTAGTCATCGCGCTAAATCAGGAGACACAGACCTCTAAGACAACATGGCAGTGTTTAACAATACAAACTAAATTTACAGGGGAAAGCAGCTGCTATGAAAACAACCGCATCTGCTTCACTACCAACGTTCTCCCACTCGCATGCGCTTAGCAGAGATGATGAATCACATTTAATCACAGGCTGTTAGAGAAGGATCAGACCACACAGTGTGACCAGGTTAATATGTTGGAGATACACATATCTGATGCCCAATTATAACAATTCTAAAAATAGAACTGCTGTTTTCCTTAGGAGCTATGCCTCCTTTACCAAGGAGCTCCATCTTCCATGACTTCCAGGCAAACAAAGCGACAAAGAAAAATAATTCCCTTGCTCAGGAGCTTACCATGCAATTTCCATTGAATTATCCTAGGTTACCCAGATTAATTGGAGGGATGACTAAGAGACTGCTAGCTTGCAGAGGCTTTTGTGGTAAAAATCTGATCGGGAACATAATTTTCTAGGATAAGATATTGCTTAAGCACTATCTATCTGCCATTAAGCATCCTCTAGGTGAACCATCTCTAGTCATTCCTAATACAAAAACCAGGCTAATATGTGTACTATAAAAAGAACTGGATTGCTTAAGCAGCATTTTGCATCGATCACCTCTCCTCTTCACCTCTCTGCTCATGCCCACATACCTCTCTTACAGCTTACTACAAGGCTGTCTTCCTGCAATGCTCCTAGAAATCAGAAATGGGGAGTCTATTCCTTTATACTCTGATCCGCATTTTATTCTAATAACGGATGAATCCACAGAGTTATCCAAATGGGTTGAAGAGATGTCTTTTCACCTGGTTTTACTGAGACTTCAGGTGTCTTTTTTCACTTCACATCCTCTTTTACTACAGTTCTGTCTGCTCCCAGCTCTGGGTACATTATGGTGAAATTAAGTAGCTAGGTTGTAGTCTATACTTTCCAAAATAGTTACCTTCACCCTTTTTACATCAGTTTCAAGCCTACTGCTCAACATTGTAATTACTGAAAAGAAAATTATACCTGCATATATGAATGCATTTACCTTTCAATTAAATTTAAAAACATTTTTCATAATAATATTGAAAAATATTAACTGTAGGGGAAAAATCACCACAGTATATCAGCAGCTAAATTCAGTTCTTAGTAGCACAACATGAGCCAAGCCCTGTACAGGTCAGATTTGTTCGTTGTGTAGAATCCTGATGACACAGAGACAGTGTACATTTCCCGAGCCCTGCTTTGCTCCACTGGCAGGATTAGGCCTACCGGGATTCAATCACATTCCAAATCTGTATACGTTTAACTGTGCGTTTACAAAGGACCTTTCTCCAGTGGGATTTGACAGCACTTACATTAATCTCTCAAAATCACAGCCCTTTTATTACTGCAGAATATGTAGCAAATTTACATACTAATAACAACACTTATGCAAACATTAAATTTACAAAGCAAGATCAATGCTATTTTGGTCAGCTATACAGCATTAGGATCAAGAGTCTTTTCATATTAACTTTTGTTTCCTTTATAAACAGAAAGCTTTCTAAGAACCTTTCCAAAGTTTTGTTGGATTACAATGAAGATAATTATAGAACCGAAATGAACCCAGTGGCTCTCTTGTAATGGAACACAGCCAGTTCCAGCTCCCTGAATGCCAGCACAACTTGGCAGGGACCGACAGACATTGTTCTTTCATTGCTGGTTCTTGCCTATCGCAAGGGAGGAGGTGACTTCTCTCCAGGTCTCAGGCACCCTCACAGGCAGCAGTAACCAGCAGTGTTGCAGGTGAGGCAGGAGAACCCAGTATTCAAAGGAGGCCTGAAGAGTGAACAATGTTAGCAAAACAGCAGAAGGATCTCTCAAGAAAACTTTTGCCATAAAGGTTTTGGGATAATGGAGGATTTTTAGGTTTTAGTTATTTCAGAATTGATTTCAACAGACATTGTACCTGCATTTTAGTGAGAGGAGGGAAAGGTAAAAAAGCAGAGATGATGGATCTACTGCTAAGAGAAAACTAACGTCAGCTATAGCATTAATTTGGCTGATCTGGCCTTTCGGTACTCATATCACGCTACTGTCAGGTGAACAGTGTCTACTACTTCTAGCTTCCTTTCCAAACAGGAATAAGTTACTATTCTACATATTCTAAACTAAGAGGACATATATATGTGAATCTCCAGTCACGAGGCAATGGAGGGAGCAGAAGGGAAGACAAGTGCAGGGGAGAACAGCAAGACACAATTAATCCAGTTACTGGGCAACAGAATAGTGAGGGGGGAAAACGCCAGTTCTTCATTGATTGAGTACTGACACAGGCCATCTATGAAGGTGACAAAGTCTTCTTCAGTGGAAGTTAGGAGTGAGCTAGTAAAACAGCCAGCGGTGTTGGTACCGTCATAACTGATCCAGCCTCAGCACAGGTCCCTCAGAACGACAGCAGCAACCCTCAACCTTTTTTTCAAAGCTAAATGAAGCTTTTGACACCCACAGCTACATCAGTAACATTATAAAGGATCATAAATGTTCTGCAAAATATTCTGCAAAAGACAACTGAGCTGCATAAGTGATTAGGGCAAAGAGGAATAAAACACAACGTCTTCTTAGGAGGGAGCAACCCAGACAGAATATATCAATCTGTGGCCTGCAAAGCTGTGGTCTGCCATCTGCACACCTACAGCCGCAGTACAGAAAGATTTATTTTTTTTTTTTCTTTTTTAAGGGGCTGCAAAAGCCCCTTCAGGAGCAGTGCAAATGGCTACTTGTTTGGGAAGGAGAGGGGGAGGGAGAGAAAAAGTTACATGAAACATCTTTGACAATTAAAATTCTGCTGATAGCCATCTCACACCACATCACTGGTGGAAGCACTCACTCTGGAGATGCAGTTATATACCACGGTACTTCTGTATCTTAGACATGTCCTGCCTCATTTGAGGCATTTAGCAGAAGCTAGAAATAATCACAAATCTAAATGCAATTTTTATGCTAAGCAGAGTTCTAAAACTTGTTTAAAAAAAATACCCACATAAACAGCATTAAAGGTCAGTACCAATCACCTGTCCCTGCTTTGGGGAATGAGGGAAGGGAAAGAAAAGATCAAAATCATTACCTGAATGGACTTATAAAATCTCACCTTTTGGAGCTGTTCCAGAGTGCCTCTTACCCACTATTTTGGTCGGAAAGAGCAAAGAAGAAACGTTAAAGGTAGGAGGAGAATATACGAACGGTTACAGAAAATACAAGTTTTGTCAACTTGTTTAGTTGTCATTCATTTGATGCAAGGGACACAGATTCCAAGCAGCTTGAATGCTGCAGAACAAACTAGCTCAATGACCAGCAGCAGCTCTGTCCAATCTACATAGGGCAGGGACTTGAAGAACTTCTTTAAGCCCTCCACTTTTCTTCTTACTTCTATGCAGTTGGAATCACAAAAAAAACCAACTGGTATTTCAATTGATTCCTTAAGAGAACATTTTCTTCTTCGCTGGCTGCGTGACAGGACTCTGTGACTTTCTCTAATACAGATTTCTGATGGCATGCAAAAAAGTGTAATATCTTAAGTATCTACAATGCACAACAGCCCCCTCCAACACTAAGAAACTGTTGTGTTAACCCCTCCACACAGAATTTGGTGTTACCTGCTAAGAAGCAAATTAAGACATGCATAAAACTTTAAGAAATTCTACTCCCTTTACACATACCAGTGAGGAAGTTTTATCTTTATTTAAGACATTGGGCCAAACAGCTGATGGAAAGTTTCCCTGCTTTGGAGGCAGAGCCTCCCAGGGCTGTTTCACACAGGTACTGCCCCTTTGCACGACCTCTAAGGCAGCAGTTCTCACCAAGACAGAGGACAGTGCAGCTCCAGGGAGGCCCAGGCATAGCTCAGAGCATCCAATCTGTTGGTTTGGATGTTAGTCTTACTAAAATGCAGAAAAAAAATTGCAAAAGTGAAAGTCCTCTCCCCTTAACATTACAAAGAAAAAGAGAGAAGCATTTGAAAAGATGGAACTGCACTACTCAGCATGATCTTGCTAATTTCTAGGCATTGACTCTCACAAAGGACATAAGAGTAGGAGTAGGAATGAGTTTGTCACAGACTTCACGTACCATGTACAGAACAGCATTTGGCATCTCTTGCTCATATGGCAAATGCGTGCCTCCACAGTATTCCAGCTACAGTTTCTGAGTTGGTTTTTTTTTTTCCCCCCAAGAAGAATTTAATGTTCATTTAACAAAAGTGATAAATAGATAATCTCTTTATAGGGCAAGTAACGAAGATACCAACAGAGAAATAATATCAGCCTGCTTAAATCCTACCATAGCTGAATAAGAAGAAAAATGATTCTCGAGATGTTGGCCTATCTGCCCGAGTTTTCAAGAATCAGCTGTGGTGATGGGGACATCTGGTTTGCAGCTGTCTGTCAATGATTTTAGCAATCACAAGCTTTGCCTCTAGAGTTTGGCAACAGAGGTACAATCTTGTGATTCCAGCAGTAAAAATCCTTTGTTGGACATGGGTTCTCTGTAAGCACGTGAATTCCCAGTCAGTGGTATAACAAAGTCAGTGGCTTTGGCTAGTTTTTACTAGAAAAAAGTTGCTCAGTCTTTGAGAGTACCAGCTTTTATTTTAAAGACAATTATTACACTCCTACTGAGTATCACAAAAACGTTTCTCTAGTATTTTCCATAATGGTATAAGGTCTGGCCAAATTTCAGTACCTGGACTTAATTCACATTTCAGAACATATTTTTTGAAAATGAGAAAGACAGGGAGAAACAGAAACCTGCAGTTGCTGAATTATGCTATTTATAATGACATTAGTCAGTCACAGTCATTACAGGAATATTGTGCTTAATGATCCTTATGATTTACTGGGAGAATCAGGCAAGATTCAGGATACTTGACAATTTACCTGCTAATGGCTTTGGCTTTAAGGTGCTACTGGGAATGACACCACCTCAAACAATTAAAGTCAGCTCCACTAATCATGTCCTATTTGGCACCTGGCACAATATTATGACAACAGATACCACATCCAAAGTCTTACACACTTTAGAGATAAGAGCTCAAACAGATTGTTATATTTAAGTGGTTCTACAGCTATTATGGTTCACTCATGATACTTACCTAAGGCCTGAGGATACACTGAGGAGCCTCAAAGGATTGTAGAGAGACCATTAACACAGTGCATATAAAATGATCACAACCCTCCACTACTGAATCTGACACTGACTTCGATAGTTCCTGCTTCTTTTGGTCATTTCGGATGACTGAAAACACTTTCCGCACTATCTACATTTTCCAAATTCTACAGGAAAATCTTATCCTGCTGAAAATTTGTATGCCTCCCTTCTTAATCTCCACGAGACATTCTGCCTTAAATGCTACTGCCCTGTTTAGGTTAGCAGTCATGCTTGTGACAACTCTGTACACTACCTTCTGGAACTCCTCAGCATCCCAGAACGCTCGTGCCTCAGATGGGGGAGGGTTGCCATATGCCAAGGCAGTAGCAATTTTTGACTCACAGTCAAAAGCATCCAAAAAAAAGCCAGTATGCAGGATTTTCTGCCATATGGAGGAATTGTTATTTGGCCTTTTCTGTAGCTGTATCTCATTAAGTAAAAAGGAAAGAAAAAGGGGAGGACATTCTTTTCTTTGCAAATCTTGCCCCAGAGTTCATCTTCATTTGAAAGACAGCATTCCCTTTGGGTACCTAGAAAACTAAGAGTAGAAGGAGGTTGTAAGAATCTAGGTGATTATGGACAGCATTCTTTCCAGTTCAACAGGTTTTCTTTAAGTCTTTTACACTTTGAATATGACTTCTTTCAGCGAAGAGGGAGAAGTATTACAGAGAGCTAGGACTGGCTTTACTGTGCTCAGGAAGA
Source organism: Tetrax tetrax (assembly GCA_009806455.1). Classification (NCBI taxonomy): domain Eukaryota; kingdom Metazoa; phylum Chordata; class Aves; order Otidiformes; family Otididae; genus Tetrax; species Tetrax tetrax. The sequence continues at coordinate 440,129 of WHYT01017468.1, read as the reverse complement.
CAAGAAGAGTAGAAAAAGAACTGCACCCACCATGAAGTCGGTAATGGTGCATTACCTACAGTAAAGCTATTTTATTACCTCCACAGACTGCAGCATTTTGAAGGCATCACTAATAGCACTTCCCTGATTCTTGAGTGTTCAACAGCCTGTTTAGCTCAATCTGGGAGATTTGTTTAATCTGAGACTTTGCCAGGATTTTGCCTTTATTTTTCATAGAAGCTAATGTGGTATTAGCATAATGCAGACATTTGTGTTTTAACTTTACAGAGCTATTATCACGGCTAGTGTATAAACAGGAAAGCAATCAGATACATGTTTAAAAGTTATAAAGATATACAGAAACCTCAAAGCTGCTCTGCTTCCTTGCGATCTTCCTCGATGTAGAATGATGTCAAGAGGAAAAAACCTGCTCCAAAGACACCAACAAAAGCACACAGGATGAAACTGTACTGCATGCTCCAGAAACTCCACTGGAATGAGTGAGCATTCTTGGCCTGGATAGCGTTGGAGATCTAGGGAGTGAACAAAGCTGTCGTTATCTGATAACATCATCATCCTCTCTTTTTTATGCAGACTGTTTATAGCGTGGTACTTGAAAAGAGTAAAAATAGGCAAACAAGGACAAAAAGCCTGCTACCAAAGCTTGTCAAACCCAGTACCCAAAATACACCTATACTTCACTGCTGTCCAGCTTATTTGGTCAAGGAATCTCATGTTCTTTTATGCCTTCAGTGCCTTTAGTCGTAAGAGTAGGAAATACTGCAACCCATGTTTATAGTGTTTGGTAAACATGAACTCATTTTAACATTTTCTAGCCCATCTCCAGATAGCTAGCAAAGGACAGACATTTGGCAATGACCTTTATCATTTCTTGACATTATTCAATAACTTTATACACTCCTAATCAGCATGAAATGGATAGAAACAGGGCATTTGTGTCAACACAGGTACAAGCAGCAACACTCATTTAAAAAGGGAGAGCTGGAAGAGCTTTGAGAGACAAGAGTGGGGCCTGCTTTTGAGCCAAAAAGGGTTTGAGGATCCATGGAGTGACATTATGAGGAACTGGGAAGAAGACAACAGGCAGCTGCTTTTTGCACTGGCTGAAGGATGAGGTTGTAAAAGCTATAAATGATACACATGAATTTTATTTCTGTAGACAGAAAGAGAAGCTGATTTCAATAGACTCCAGAACCTTAAAATCTCTTCTTAGCATAAACAAAAAGACGAATGTTGAATGCAGTCATTTTTATTCCCACATTTGCTCTTGATGGTTAGAATATACTATGTGACTTGAAATACACAAACATGAGACTCTTCAACCTTTGCTGGGTTTAGTGTGATTATTTATGACAGTTTAGGCAGATAAGAGCAAGATCAACTCTAAATGGACACGTAGGGACTACAGCAAGCATAATGGCCAAAATACAAACCTAATGCATTTAATTAAAAAAAAAATCTCTGGAGCACAGAGGCAAAAACAGCAGACTCTGAAAAAGACTACTCTCTGACTCTCTAGCAAGTTTTTAAGCTAAAAGTTTAGCTGAAGCAGGTTAGTAAACAATAGCAAGTCATGAATGCAGAAGATTTGGTGGTTAATCAGCAGCAGACACAGGCAGTGCTGAGATTTTGTTCACAGAAGCATTCCAGAAGACAATGTTGTCCTCATTGCATAGGACTCAACTTGGACATACAGCAGTTTTATTCCTGAATTTATTGTCTCTGTTCTTTGCAAAGTTGCAAGGTTACCTGAAGTTAATCTCATCTGGATAAGCTTTTTTTTGTCTTCACACTTTTCAATTAGCTGCTATTTAAGGCAACTGCATGCAAGGTACTGCATAAAAAGTATTCTGCACACAGTCACTAGCAGGATGCAGCAGCAGATTCAGCAGGAAGCCTCAACTCTGCCTCAAAGATGGGAAAGAACAGTGGGTAAGAGATACGAACATTTTCATCTTCCAGGCAGGAAGCATAAATCAATAGAATATTCAAAGAAAGGAGAATGCACAGGACATAATTTGGTTTTTAAGATACCTCCTCCCATTTTTGCATATAGTTTCAGCCACTTTTCATGACACAGAGATGCTGGTTACTAAGTTCCCCTACACATACAGCCAAGTCAGTGCAAGGGTAATAGTTTCATAATACACACCAATGAGCAAATGATCTCTTCATTTGCCAAAAAAGACTGTTTTTGACCCAAGCGAGGACAAGGGGGATGTCCTGTCTGACTGGACCAGCAGCAGCTGTGCCTGCAGGCACACCTCACTCAGGCATTTCTGTCTGGCCCTGTCTAACCCTAACACTGTTAGCATGTGACAAAGAAAGAACAGATATTCCTGAGGTGAACTTCTTAAAAATAAACCTCCATATGAACAAACCTTCAAAGTAACAACAACAGCAGCAGCAACTCACTTTCTCTCCCATGTCCAGTAAAGAAGAATAATCAAACTGGGTGATTGGTGAGCTACTGTGTGCAGAATTACTGTGTCTTAAATAAAAAAAAAAATAATGGAAGAAGGAAATAATGAAAGAAGGAAACAACATTGACAGATATCATCCACTGGAACAGAACCAAATTAACTGCAAGGAGAAAACAGTACTAGGCAGCTTTGTCCAGAAGCACCTAAGATCAAGTAAATGTAGGAAAGGCAAAGAAATCAGGTCTCAAGCAACATGGGAATCCAAGGTTAAGGTAATTTGAGACCATAGCTTTGAATGCCACATAGTGTCAAAAGGCCACCATTGCAGTCACTCTTGTTCTGATTTTCAAGAGACCATTTGACTAATTGCAAGATTTCAGATTTCAAGATTTGAACTACGAGTCTTAGCTCTTACAGTATTTGATTATTTTCCATAAACTCCTCACAAACTCAGCAGAAAGTGCGTAAATCCAAGTACAATACCCATGACACTGTCTTTGCAAAAATGCAGGCTTTCAAAAATGTATGAGTCTGCAAATTTAAAATCAAAATAAATTTCTATAAATGTCTACACACTGCAGGGTACTTAAATCTATAGGTAGAGGATTATATTCTACATACTTGCAGTGTCACAGGACCAGAAGTTGCATGCAAGTAAAAATATTTAGAAATATGTCTTTCTGTATTCCAGTATCAAGGCCACCAACTTGAGGAATTGCTAGTTTTGGACCAGGAAGTGCTTACAATTCTCCGAGTGTCTGCTATACAGTTTCTAAAAGTTTTACCCTAAAGACAGCTCCAGAAGCAGAGAATTCACTTACAATCCCAATGAGATACGGGCTGCCCGCGTCTCCCAGCAAATGGCTCACCAAGATCTGCAGGGCAATAGCTGTAGACTGCCGTCTTGGTGTCACAACATACTGAAACAAAACACAACCCACAGGAGAATGAATATTAACAGAGTGAATCTCATGAATGGACAACTACTTATAGAACATCCTAGAGAGATGAAAATATTAATTTTTATACATTTAATATTCAAACCGTTTAAAAGTTTAGAGACAGAAGTTATTCTGGGCAAAAGAGTACAGTGGATATTTTGTTGAGGAAAAAAACGTTCAAGAAAGCAACACACAAGGGGGAATGACAATAAAGTAGGAAAAACATCACTTCCCTGCCTCCATTCATAGACCCCCAGCAGCTTGGGGAGATTCACTTGGCCACGCAACTAACAGAAGCCTCCAGCCAGTAATCCTTGCAGCCATACTGATTTACTAATTAGTAGATTCAGCGCTGACAGCCTCTGAGAAAATTCTCTTATGACACTATGTCAGCAGGCATGGTCTAGACTGCTGGAGGGAAACTGGGGTACCTGGAACCTGCAGTAGCTGCCACGGCTATAAAGGATCTCAGCTGAGACGTTGCAGATCACATGAAGGCAGAGGAAGGGGACCCAGCCCATCAGACCAGAAGGCGGCTGAAGGTGCTTTGCTGAAAGCTTTGTTGGCAAAAGTTTGTTGCTTGTAACTGGAAAGCACTGAGATAGAGCTAGTCTAGTAACAATACCTCAAAATGATTATGCTTTTGAGTGCACGCAGTTTACACAAGTTGAAGATGTCGTGCACATCCAGAACGTGGCAAAGCATCATATAGATTAGAACTATTTTTTTAAAATGTAATATAGTAATTTTAGGGTAATAAGGGCTTAATGTCTGTGCTACTGAAGATCAGCTGCGTCTGAAAAATACAGTAGGATTCTATATAATTTATGTCTCTCTTTCCATAATGCATTTACACAAGAAAGCATTCATAGTCAGAATGAGACAGAAGCAATTTTCAACCTTCATACCTTTGTTTTCCAACCACTTGCTTCTATCAGAGACAAAATACTTAATATTCTCCCACTCCTCTATACCCCAACTTGATTTTTTGAAAACTGATCTGGACATCACTTAGGGTGTCTCAAACACCAATTAATAGCATGATTGGTGTTTTATCAAGAGACAAAAGGTATATAAGTTATTGTGGTTCTATAGCTGCCTTCAAAGAAACATTAATATATATTACAAGTTGGGTTTAGAAGGAAAATAGATCCTGCTTTCACATTTAACTTAGAGTTTTATTATCATTCTTTGTGTTTAAAGAGGCCTCAGAAAATGAGATAAAAAATATTTACCTACCACTAGGAGGTAGCTATATCACAATAGCAACATCAATGCTACACCTTTAGGGTTAGTGAACTCCATTAATGGACATTAAAACAGGCAGGTAAGGAAGCAACATTGTCCAAGACAGTATGGTTAATTACTCTTGTGAGAATAAGAGCAAGAAGTACTTCAGTGCAACATGGAGTCAGGATCTCCACTTTAATGCCATGCTGCCATCACACTGCGTCCAGTTGCCCCCAAGTGTAAGAACAGAGTCATGTGAGATTGGCTGATCTGGAAGCTGAAATCCTTATCATCTGTGGGATGAAGGCACAGTCCAACAATTCCTCCTCACCGCACACCTCATGGCACACTTTGGCCTGAGGGGGTACAGTCTACCCAAGTTTTGTTTCCTCTCAGAACCTGCCTGGAGTGCCAGGTGAGCAACCTGCACTTTGAGAGCAGGTTCTTGTACAGAGAGATAAACTACAGTAGTAAACTCTGAACTTGAGAAGTAGACCTTGCTATGACTATACTAGACTGGAGACTCTCTTCTTGGCTCAGTAAGGATATCACGTCATCTGCCCTAGACTCAGATTTATTTTCTTTTGTTGATAATGACAAACTGCGTTTGAGAAATACAAATCAAATATTGTTATGCCCTTAATATATTGTGGGCATTGCAGGCATGAGAAAAGATAAATGCACTTTCACTCTCTCAGTACCCTACACCGCTTTCTTATCACATTTATTTAATATCTCATATCTGTAACTACAAGAGACACCTGGAACAAAGCTGCAACAAGAGCAATGGAAGAGAAGGATAGGATGTTTCCTGTAGTTACCAGGCTCATATAAACCTGTCTGTGCAGGTTCTTCTGCACGATGGAAACCATATGCAAGAGCTCAGTGCACTGTAGGATTCACTAGGAAAAGAAGCCAAACACTTCCACACACAGGGACTTTGAAACAGCCACAGCATCCTGTCTGCCCACAGTGACTGCCCAGTTACCCACACCATGTCAGCGGTGCAGACAACATCCTACACACTGTCATCTCCTAGGAGATCTCAGTCCAGATGCCTTGACAGATGAACAGGGTGCCCCAAACAGGTATAGTTTGCAACCCTTGTTGTGCTGTCTCGGGAGTTTTTAGAGATCCTCCTGCAGACTATGGGACAGAGCTAAAAAAGCAGATGGAACAGACAGGCTGTTAAACACTCCTATACCTCCCAGGGCACTTCCAAACAAAGACAGGGACATGTTAGTAGCCTTCTCAAACCCCATATTAACTTCCAGTTCCAGCATCTCCTACACTTTCAGCTGTCAAAATCCTGAAAGACAAAGTCCCATTACCTCACACATGGCAAACATATTTCATAAGGGACACTCCACGTACAGCCTCCCAGTAAACCAGCGTATCGTAAGCGAGTTAGCTACAGTATTTCTCCACTTGCACATTATTACTGTGGTTGTACAGAAGACACCTTCATGTTTACAGCTGAATAAGAGGCACAAAGGTTGCTACATGCAATGCATCTTGATGTATTAGCCACAAAGGAAGAAAGTCCTTATCATTCAGTCAGCATCTTCCTTTGTCTTCAGCTCCACAGGTCACAGGATAAATGAATTCCTAGCTACATTGTCTGGCTAGTAGTACCACCAAGAAAAGTAATTTTCATGGCAAAATAAGAACATGCATTAGCAAATCCAGCCACATTATCAGAAATCCTACCAGCTCACATGGGAAACAATGCAAAAAAAGAAATTACTGTTATCTATGGCACCCTTCAGTCAATGTAATATCAGTAATGCACTGAACCCGTGGGTCGTTAGCAGACTGAAACACAGCTCCCAAGTAAGATTGCCACTGAATGAGCAGAGATCTACAAATTCAGCTGAATTCCATAATTCTGATAAAACATTTAGTAATGTTTAGAATTCATCAGATCCAACCCAAAGCACATTCACGGTAATAGACTGAATGTCTGCTCCCAGGGGGAACACACCACTACAGAGATCTGCTCCGCCAAACTTTTTGCCTTCTCACTTGTTGCCAACTGATGCAATATTCCTTGCACCTAAACACAAAAGTTTCTAAAATAAATACAAATGAGGGGTGTTAGTCACTCAGGAGTCAAGAACTTCCTCGTCTTCTGGATTTACATGGATCCAGGGTACGGCAATGACACTCCCAAAAGACTTCCTGCGGGCTGCAACGTGATGCAGCATTCCCTAAGCAAGCTGAGACCTGAGTGACTGAACTGAATGAAAGCACAGCACCTTGCAGACTTCACAGTTTGGGTTCAGAAAGGCACTGAAGGAAAGAGCTGACAGTAATCACCTGCCTTATTTTCCTGATCCTGTATCAACAGTATCTAAGTCATGTCACCTTTGTCTTTAACAATAACAGAGAAGAGAATTAAAATGCAGATGCAGGAGTTCAAAGAAGAGTAAATTGAGAACTTCTTAAAAAAAATCCTTCAATGGTGCCTCAACTGGTGTAAAAAGAACACTACATATAATAGTACTTGGTTCTGTTGCAAAACCCCAGTGATTTCAAAATAAACTGAAGTAAGAGCTAATAAAAATTTTCATTTTGGACCTGTCATAGTTTTTCTGCACCTGTTCACTGCTTCAAGCCTACAGCCCATCTCATAGGATGATTCTCAAAGAATGGTCAAGAAAATTTAAAAAAAGAAACAAAAGCCTCCTGCTGCTGGCTGAGGTTTTAAGCAGGCAACCAATTCACTAATGCTGACTGCAGGTTTTTTTAAATTAAAATTCTAGAGTGCAGAAAATCGAATGTAGAGAGTAGTATGAAAGAGTAACCTGAGAACGTGACAGGAGTCAATATCAGCAGTGATTTGTTGAAAAACCATGAAATCTAAGTTGTTTCATTCCTTCATCTCAATCATAACAAAGAAAGATTCTTCAAGCGATGAAGTGTGAGGAAAAACAGACTCAGATCAAGAAGGCAAAGTCAAGTCAGTGGAAGCAGAGTTCTATAGTGCTTCATAGCTAATGACAAAAAGAACTAGCTGCTCATTGATACCTGGCTAACTGCCACAAGAGATGTGTTTTTCACATCACACATCATTCCTTTCTAAAAACAGTTACTGATGACAGAATTCAAATTAAATAACGCACTGCTATTCTTTGGGCTGGTGGTGAGAGTTCTAGAATCCCCAAGAGTCTCATAAGCATCACTGCTTGCCTAACACTTTGGCAGCATAGCACCACTTATAAATTTGACTTGCAAGTGCTGGAATTTAGCTGCGCTGTGTTCTGAAATAAGGGAACTTGCTAGTAGTTCGCAGAAAGATGAACTGTAACGGATTCAGTAACTATAGCATGCAGAATATTGACTTTCCCTCATTTAGATCATTTTTTTCAAACCTTTGGAGCACAAATAGAAAATCTGATTATAGACAGAAAGCGACCCTCTTTCTGGTGCAGATCATTTTCTGGCAGACATCCAACAACAGAGCTGTACAGAAAATCCAAACTAGTGTGGGTACCAGCGGCACTAGATAGTTCCACTTGCAGGAGTTGCATCCAAAACATCTCCTTTCTGGGCTTACAATGAGTTTGGACTACCACACCACCACACCAATGTTGTCATGATTGTTGTTATTGGCATCTTTGCACAGCAGCACATCGTGGCATGTGACTACATCCCTAATGTCAGCAGGACACCGATAAGGGTATTCCTAGCAAGAACTCATTTATCTCTTCCTAGAAGGCAGAGGTCCTTCTGGCCACCAAGATGCAGGCTTATGAACAATGTTATGTTGAGAAAAGCCAAAAATACTTGAAATAACGAAAGAGTTTCACAAGCACTTACCAACAGTATGTCTGTCACAACAGCCCAGTTTACAGATAAAAACAGTTCTCCAAAGGCAATAAAAATCTGCAAAAAAGAAGAAAGCAGTGACTATACACACTGCATTTACCTTTACTGTGAAATGAAGGCAGGCTCGCTGACTATGCTTATTTATTTAAGAGTTGTACATACCCATCTATTTATAAATTAAACATCTCTGTCTATGCTTACAAACACTAACTTCACCTTAAAAGGGGGAAAAGGAACCAAGGAGGGTATGTGGGTTCCTTTGTGTCACAAATCCTCAGCAGAAGAGCCAAAATAGGAAAGCAAGAACCTGTGAAAAGAAACATTCAGCACAGGTTTTTGAAGTGCTCAAAGATCTCCCTTTGAGTTTCCAAATGAAACCAATAGAACACCTCTGTGCCAGAAAAGTACTCTTGAAGGCTCCTTCAGAGAAATAACATTCAAAATGAAATGGATTCCAAGAGACAGGCAGCCTCAAAGCCTTGGTGCCCTGTGGGAATTCCCTAATCCCTAGCAGATGGAGACCCAGCCATCAGGATAAGGGGTAGGGTCTCCAACAGTTCTTACAGCTGTGGTCTCAGAAAAGATTAACCCTTTCAGCCAGCCCTGGACATGGATTTGAGCAGGCTATACAGACTAACCAATACCCGAAGAAAGCATTAAAACTACAATGTTAAACTGGAGCAATTTTAGAAGGCAGAATCTATTTAGTGACACGGGCCATAAAGTTAGACGGCACCTACGAAATAAAATCCACTATAATAACAGGTGCCAGCATCTTGTTTGGTAAGGTCTTGGTCAGGATGTTGTATCTGGCTGATGAAAATGCAGTCCTAAGAAATGCAGGCTCAGGGTAAACTATCAAATGTTTTCAGAGAACTAGCTTACATTCTTTTAAGAAGAGCCAGACCTACTATACATCTTCCTATGATACCTCTGCCTCCTCTGTGTTTCTTGCCTGAACTGTTCTTGTGTTTTCTTTGTTCCTTGAAGTACAGATATATTTAGTATAGACCTTTATCCAGACACCTTTTCCTTCAAAACGCTTTATATAGTTTTACTAATTTGCAGCTGAGTCTATTCCTCCACACATAATTACTTTTCTTTAAGTCTGCTAACAAATATCACTCACTTTGCATACTCCTTGACTACATCTTAGCTTTTGGATTTCTGCATCCCACTATCAAAGTTGTTCTTCTGATACAACCTTGGCACACCTTACACGAGGCAGAATGCAATCATTCTCCAGTTCTATGACTGTTGCAATAGCAGTCTATAGACTACAGAAACGATGCTGCATGCCAGCCTTAGCTATAAAGCAAGGGACACGCCTTTTATTAGAGACCTTTGGGCCAAACACAAAATGAAACATGGCTGTTAAGACGGGTAGCAATATCGCACAGTTCAGCTTTTTGCCAAGTCACCTGGCAATAAGGACTAACAATGTCAAATCTTGCAGCCACAGAAAATACTAGCTCTTCATTGCCCTATTTCAAGGTAATACTCTCTGAACCCTCTTGAAAGATCCAAATCATCAAGGATCTTCCTTTCTTTTCTCCCCCCGATTCCACAAAAAATAAACTGTAAGTGTGCTATTGCTGAACTTAGAATTGCAGCCAGTGAAGTGATCAAAGCAGTACTCCCAGGGGAAATACAGGCAAATGCAGAAGTGCAGTTGAATCCTGCTATACAGCAATAATGGCATGAACTTATGTACATTCTGTCAGCTGTGCCACAGCTAGCAAGAGACAGTGCAGGTTAAAGTGAAACAGGAAGGAGACAAAGAACAAAGAGCTTTATTTAAATCCTGGCTGATGCTTCAGATATAACAAGATGCAAATACAACAGTTAGAGCAGAAGGTTCTGAAAACTTTCAAACTGTTCCTAGATACCATCACTGGAAGAGAAGACTATCTGTCATACATCAAATGAGAGATTGGCCTCTCTCCCTTACAGGAATCTTGTTATGTTTAGCACTTTTGAAGTGTTTCCAGTTTTCCCTTCTCTTCACACTTTTTCCAAGTTATTTAGTCTCTAAAAGCCCCTAAGAACAAGAGCATGTCATGCCTAGTGCAAGAAAAGGACGTAAAATCCATCTTTAGGAAATAAGTTATGCTCTCAACCTAGAGTTTGAAGAAACAGGAATTAATGAAAAATTCTCCATGATAAGAAAATGTGATATTCAGTGGCTAAGGTCTCATACTCCAGAGATTAATTACTTCATACAGAATTGTGTTAACATTAGAGACACAACTTTGTTAGCTTTTCTTTTCTTTCCTAAGGTCTTGTGTGGATTGCAGTTGTAGGGTCAACAGAAAAATTTAACCCAGACAGTTTTGGAAGGTAATAAGTCATTCTACAGATTGTATCGAGGTATTCTGTCTAAAACCAATATAAATTTTATACTTTTCTCATGCAGAATAAATGCAATATGGTTGAATAGCTGTAGTATAGTATTGTATTGCTGTCCTTTTCTCCAGGATCCCTAACTTTTGAACAGACAACACTTAAAGTTGGTCTCAGAGGATAAGACCAGAATAACGTCTCAAATTTTAAGGGGATTTTGCTTTGTAGATGACTGTTTACATTCATACCTAAAGCTAAGATGAAGATAATTAGATTGTGATCAATGTCGGTTCCAAACACACATTCTGCTTTTAAACAGTCACATGCCTCAACAACAAAATAGGGTCCAGTATGGCTGGAACATATGTGATCAACAATTTCTGTCTTTTCCAAAAGAACTACACCAGGCAGGTGTTTCAGAAACAAGAGCTGCAGAATGCCTCCTTCAAAGGCAAGTTGCAGGGCAAGACTGCATCCTGATACAGCATTACCATCAAGGATGCGTCTGTTTAAATTTAGGTTAATTACCCACACCACTAAATATTGTCCAAGGTTCCAAGTTACACGGTTCAGTCCTGACTTCCTAAAGCACCTGCCACACTGCAGAGAGCACACATCTTTCATCTTGTTTTGGAGACAGGAATAGATTTAGACAGAGTCTCCTCTGAGATAAGAAAGCCAGGTAATTTTTTTGTCTTTTCAGAGGTAGTCTTCGCAATCAAGAACTGGGTGTCTAGAAAGGGGAGAGAAATCTCACAGCATTTCAGTCCATCTACCCCAACAGAAACCCTGGAAGTCCTGCCATATTTCCACATTAAATTGAGAATTCTTGTGCTTTGAAACATTTCTTCCAGCTTTGGCCACAGCTGATTAAATCTGACTCATTCCCTTTCATTATCCACTCAAGACAGTGGAAAGCACCATACAGAAACTACTGTAATTGCATGCTGATGCAGATATCCTTTTTTGCTCCTGTAGCTTCCACACTGTGAAGTGACGGAGACAGGTTTGCTAATGCCAGTGTGCCTGAGTAGACAGTGACTGGAAAGTCAGTTTCCTGCTAGCGTCCTACACAAATGGAAGACTTGTTTCAGTGGGACCTTCAAACAAATGCACCAGCTGGGACACCACTCCAATTCTCAAACCAGTATGACTAGTGTCAGATCTTGTTTGGAAAGCAGAGGCATGGCTGCTGCCCGAGAAAGCAATAGTTAAGCAGCTGTAGCAGTAAAAGTACTAGGAAAATCGGGTGCTTAGATTACATACAATTTATTACCACTGCACACTGTTGACACCACATGTTGGAACACTTGAATGAAGCACATCAGACAAAAGACAAAATGGCAAAGTGTCGAATTAAAAGACCAACTGTCTGTCCATAGGAAGAAACTGAAGGAACATAATTATCCATATCTCAATCCAGGATTTCCTTCCTGATAATGCACTGCTTCAAAATAGAATGCTGTTTGTGAGGAGAGAAACATTTTAAATGAATTTATTTTTACCAGTCCTAATAAAAGGTATATTTTGATAATTCAAAACCTACATATTGATTCACTCATCTAACAAACTGGCAAATGAAACTGTTGTTCTCCACCTCTGATGAAAAAAAAAAAAAAAAAAAAGCTGGAAAATA